>JBBBDQ010001555.1:910000-1002500 GCA_037127315.1 Ascarosepion bandense | reverse complement strand
AAACTCCTGGAGATTGTCGCCGTCGGGGAAGCAGTCATGTAGAAGGAAATTCCACAGCCGGGAAGTGCGAGGAAAGAAACTGTTGGAGTAGAAGTTACGGTTGCATTTTATCGGTTTCACTGTAAAAAGGTGGGATCTAGTTACTAATCTAGTATCTCGTGCAAATTCGAACCTAGGGGCCACCAGTGATCTAAGTTCATGAGTGATCTAAGTTCGGAGCAGAAGCCATGAAAGTAGTTATAGAAGAGACACAGGGAAGCCACGTCGCGCCGGTCAGAGAGAGACTGCAGGCGGTGTGCCAAGTCAGTATCGATTACATTACAGACCCTCCGCTGTACCTTGTCGAGAAGCCCAAGGAGAATAGCAGGGGCACCCAGCCAGATGTGACAAAAGTATTCAATGCACGGGCGGATGGTAGATTTATAAATGTGCAGGATAGATTCAGACGGAAAAAACCTCCGGGCCCTGCACAGAGAACCGAATTTCATAGCAGCGGATTTAGCAATGGATTCGATATAGTCATTCCACTTGAGATCCGCTGAAAGTGTGAGACCAAGGAGGCGTAGTGTTTTACTCTCTGGGAGGCAAGCCTGGTCCATGCTCATGGGAGGTAGGTGCGATTGCCTATGATGGTTAATTGATAGTAGCGTCGTTTTAGAAGCATTAAAATTTACGAGCCATTTCTTACCCCAGTCCACTACGGATTGGAGGTCCTTTCCCAGCTCGGCTGCAAGGTTAGCTTTGTCGCCCACACCAGATTTTTGATCGAGGCGAGAGTAAACTGTGGTATCATCGGCGTACATACCTACTTGGGATATTATGGTATCAGGGAGATCATTAATGTAGATCAGAAAGAGCGTAGGGATTTTTCTGTTTCTATTTTTGCTTTTTGAACTTTTGAATTTTTCCACAAAACTGATTTTTGATGATTTATACCCGCTTTTCTTAAGGATTCTATTATAAATTACCTTGTGCTTATCAAATATTTCTTTACTGGATGAGTGTGTGTTAATGCGACGTTCTACCGATGATAGGATATGCTTAATAATGGATGGCGGGTGATTAGAGTTGGTGCCCTGGATTCTGCAGAAGCTTCGGATCTGTTTGGATTATTCTTACTGTACAACTTAACTGCACATAAGAAAATCGAAACGAACAATATAGGACTATATAGGGACGATGGACTAATGATAATTGATAAATCTACTGTAGGTAAGGTTGATAAAACTAGAAAATTAATCCACAGAGTCTTTAAATCCTTTGGCCTTAACGTTGGGGTTTATATATATTGGGTTAGCGTGGTTTTTCATGTAAGGTTGGAAAGTGTTCGATACTAAGTCTAATGTTATGTCTAGGAAGTCTACTTGCTTGATATTGTGGTTAATCACTACATTAAGGCCATAGGATGTAAAGGACTCCTGAGGAAATGTTGGATACCCAATGTTGAAAAAACCATATGATTGTAGAGGATATAGATATAGAAAAAATTATGTACATGTTCTAAAACATAGTTTATAATAAATATTCACAGCTCTATACATTATATATCGAGCACTGTTTTAAATTAATGTTTTGGACAGTGAAAAAATGTTTTCTTCGCTCTGTACTCACTCAGATATATATATATATATATATATATATATATATATATATATAGTGATGATCCACGTAATACTGTCTTAATATGTATAGGAAAGAATATTAATAAAAAGTTTTGAATTTAAAAATGTACTTTTTTGGGACAGTATTTGTTTATTATTATTATTATTATTATTATTATTATTATTATTATTATTATTATGTCATTTTTCATCATATTTCGATTTCTGCTTTGGTCTCACTACCAACCAAGTCTGCGGGGAGACCTAAGGCAGGTAGTGACGTGTTGTTATGGCTCCATTTCATGTTTTTCTATCTTCCCTATCATCCCCAGCATTACATAGATAAAGTTTTCCTTAGTGTGTGGGCAATTAATAAGACAATTTTTGTATATCTCTTAAGCTGGGGTTTCCAGGGATTCTTTCAATGTGTTGTTTTGTTCCATTTTTTATCATTCCAAGTGCACCTACTATCACTGGCACAACTCTTGTTTTCAATTTCCACATTTTTTCTATTTCAATTTCCAGGTCTTTATATTTTGACAGTTTTTCAAATTCCTTGATTGCTATGTTACAATCCGCTGGACAAGCCATATCAATTAATAGACAAGTTTTCTCCTTCTGGTTTTTAACAATAATGTCTGGCCTGTTTGCTTCAATTTTTCTGTCTGTGTAGATGGTGTAATCCCATAGAATGGTTACATCTTCTATTTCTGTAACCGGTGCTGGATGATGTTCATACCATGATGTTTGTTTACAGCTTTTCCATAATGTTTGCACATTGTCCAATGTAAATATTGCCCAACTCTATCGTGGCGATTTTTATATTCGTTTGGGGCAAGCACAGAACAGCCTGAGATTAGGTGGTCTATTGTTTCTTGGTGTTTATCACAAAACCTGCATTTTGGATCCATATTATTATGCATAATATTTGCCTGAAAGTTTCTCGTGAAAAGACTTTGGTCTTGTGCTGCAAGTATAAATCCTTCAGTTTCAGACTTTAATCCAGATGCACGTAACCATCGATGAGTATTAACTTTGTCAACATTGGATTTATTGGCACGTACTGGATATTGGCCATGCAGAGGTTTGTCTTGCCAGCGCTGTTTCATCTTTTCAAGAGCTTTATCTTTGGCTTTCATTTTCATATTTTTTGCCGCAATAGTTGGTTCTTGGCTTCTGTTTTGCTTTTCTACAGAATCTACTAACTGTAAATCTTGTTTGTATTTACTGCCTTCTTTTATTATTGAATATTTTTTCTTTCTTTCTTCATGTTGCCTTACTAATTGTATCATCCAATCCTTTGTTGTTTCTATGTATGTTAGTAAGCCAATAGTTGTTGTCTTGTATGACAATTCCAGCTGAATAAGACCCCTTCCACCTTCTTTACGGGGTATGTATAGACGGTCTACATCAGCCTTTGGATGATGCATCTTATGCTTAGAAAGAAGCTTTCTTGTTTTAGCATCCATTCGCCTGATGTCGTTTAGAGTCCAATTTAAGATGTTGAAGCTATATTGGACAACTGGGATTGCAAGGCTATTAATGGCCATAACTCTGTTCTGTGAATTTAATTCAGTTTTTAATATCATTCGTAGTCTTCTATAGTACTCTTTACGCACTATTTCTTTCGTTTTTTTATGGTGAATGTTTTCGCTCTCATTTACACCTAGGTATTTATAAGCTTCTTCTGGTTTCAATTCTTTTATTGTTACAGCAGGGTCTAGGCTAATTGAGGATGTTTCTTGTATTGATCCACGTAAAACTGTAGCTTTAGCACATTTATTCAAATTTATTATTATTATGTCATTTTTCATCATATTTCGATTTCTGCTTTGGTCTCACTACCAACCAAGTCTGCGGGGAGACCTAAGGCAGGTAGTGGCGTGTTGTTATGACTCCATTTCATGTTTTTCTATCCTCCCTATCATCCCCAGCATTACATAGATAACGTTTTCCTTAGTGTGTGGGCTGTACTTAATAATACAATTTTTTGTATATCTCTTAAGCTGGGGTTTCCAGGGATTCTTTCAATGTGTTGTTTTGTTCCATTTTTTATCATTCCAAGTGCACCTACTATCACTGGCACAACTCTTGTTTTCAATTTCCACATTTTTTCTATTTCAATTTCCAGGTCTTTATATTTTGACAGTTTTTCAAATTCCTTGATTGCTATGTTACAATCCGCTGGACAAGCCATATCAATTAATAGACAAGTTTTCTCCTTCTGGTTTTTAACAATAATGTCTGGCCTGTTTGCTTCAATTTTTCTGTCTGTGTAGATGGTGTAATCCCATAGAATGGTTACATCTTCTATTTCTGTAACCGGTGCTGGATGATGTTCATACCAGTGTTTGTTTACAGCTTTTCCATAATGTTTGCACATTGCCCAATGTAAATATTGCCCAACTCTATCGTGGCGATTTTTATATTCGTTTGGGGCAAGCACAGAACAGCCTGAGATTAGGTGGTCTATTGTTTCTTGGTGTTTATCACAAAACCTGCATTTTGGATCCATATTATTATGCATAATATTTGCTTGAAAGTTTCTCGTGAGAAGACTTTGGTCTTGTGCTGCAAGTATAAATCCTTCAGTTTCAGACTTTAATCCAGATGCACGTAACCATCGATGAGTATTAACTTTGTCAACATTGGATTTATTGGCACGTACTGGATATTGGCCATGCAGAGGTTTGTCTTGCCAGCGCTGTTTCATCTTTTCAAGAGATTTATCTTTGGCTTTCATTTTCATATTTTTTGCTGCAATAGTTGGTTCTTGGCTACTGTTTTGCTTTTCTACAGAATCTACTCACTGTAATTCTTGTTTGTATTTACTGCCTTCTTTTATTATTGAATATTTTTTCTTTCTTTCTTCATGTTGCCTTACTAATTGTATCATCCAATCCTTTGTTGTTTCTATGTATGTTAGTAAGCCAATAGTTGTTGTCTTGTATGACAATTCCAGCTGAATAAGACCCCTTCCACCTTCTTTACGGGGTATGTATAGACGGTCTACATCAGCCTTTGGGTGATGCATCCTATGCTTAGAAAGAAGCTTTCTTGTTTTAGCATCCATTCGCCTGATGTCGTTTAGAGTCCAGTTTAAGATGTTGAAGCTATATTGGACAACTGGGATTGCAAGGCTATTAATGGCCATAACTCTATTCTGTGAACTTAATTCAGTTTTTAATATCATTCGTAGTCTTCTATAGTACTCTTTACGCACTATTTCTTTCATTTTTTTATGGTGAATGTTTTCGCTCTCATTTACACCTAGGTATTTATAAGCTTCTTCTGGTTTCAATTCTTTTATTGTTACAGCAGGGTCTAGGCTAATTGAGGATGTTTCTTGCATTGATCCACGTAAAACTGTAGCTTTAGCACATTTATTCAAATTAAATTTCATTCCAATGTCTTCGCTGAAGCATTTTACAGTTTGCAGAAGACCTTCCAGCTCATTATCATTCTTAGCATATAACTTTAAGTCATCCATGTAAAATAGATGGCTTATTTTCTTTAGGCCTATTTTATAACCACATTCTGTCTTATTAAGTTGACTGGTTAGTGCTATTAATGATATGCAGAATAGTAAGGGAGATAAAGAATTACCTTGAAATATACCTCTTTTGATGTTTATTTCATCAGACTTATTGGTTCCATTTATATGATTGAGGTAAAGGGTTGTTTTCCATATAGACATGCACTGTTTGATGAAATTGATTATTATTATGTCATTTTTCATCATATTTCGATTTCTGCATTGGTCTCACTACCAACCAAGTCTGCGGGGAGACCTAAGGCAGGTAGTGGCGTGTTGTTATGACTCCATTTCATGTTTTTCTATCCTCCCTATCATCCCCAGCATTACATAGATAACGTTTTCCTTAGTGTGTGGGCTGTACTTAATAATACAATTTTTTGTATATCTCTTAAGCTGGGGTTTCCAGGGATTCTTTCAATGTGTTGTTTTGTTCCATTTTTTATCATTCCAAGTGCACCTACTATCACTGGCACAACTCTTGTTTTCAATTCCCACATTTTTTCTATTTCAATTTCCAGGTCTTTATATTTTGACAGTTTTTCAAATTCCTTGATTGCTATGTTACAATCCGCTGGACAAGCCATATCAATTAATAGACAAGTTTTCTCCTTCTGGTTTTTAACAATAATGTCTGGCCTGTTTGCTTCAATTTTTCTGTCTGTGTAGATGGTGTAATCCCATAGAATGGTTACATCTTCTATTTCTGTAACCGGTGCTGGATGATGTTCATACCATGATGTTTGTTTACAGCTTTTCCATAATGTTTGCACATTGTCCAATGTAAATATTGCCCAACTCTATCGTGGCGATTTTTATATTCGTTTGGGGCAAGCACAGAACAGCCTGAGATTAGGTGGTCTATTGTTTCTTGGTGTTTATCACAAAACCTGCATTTTGGATCCATATTATTATGCATAATATTTGCCTGAAAGTTTCTCGTGAAAAGACTTTGGTCTTGTGCTGCAAGTATAAATCCTTCAGTTTCAGACTTTAATCCAGATGCACGTAACCATCGATGAGTATTAACTTTGTCAACATTGGATTTATTGGCACGTACTGGATATTGGCCATGCAGAGGTTTGTCTTGCCAGCGCTGTTTCATCTTTTCAAGAGCTTTATCTTTGGCTTTCATTTTCATATTTTTTGCCGCAATAGTTGGTTCTTGGCTTCTGTTTTGCTTTTCTACAGAATCTACTAACTGTAAATCTTGTTTGTATTTACTGCCTTCTTTTATTATTGAATATTTTTTCTTTCTTTCTTCATGTTGCCTTACTAATTGTATCATCCAATCCTTTGTTGTTTCTATGTATGTTAGTAAGCCAATAGTTGTTGTCTTGTATGACAATTCCAGCTGAATAAGACCCCTTCCACCTTCTTTACGGGGTATGTATAGACGGTCTACATCAGCCTTTGGATGATGCATCTTATGCTTAGAAAGAAGCTTTCTTGTTTTAGCATCCATTCGCCTGATGTCGTTTAGAGTCCAATTTAAGATGTTGAAGCTATATTGGACAACTGGGATTGCAAGGCTATTAATGGCCATAACTCTGTTCTGTGAATTTAATTCAGTTTTTAATATCATTCGTAGTCTTCTATAGTACTCTTTACGCACTATTTCTTTCGTTTTTTTATGGTGAATGTTTTCGCTCTCATTTACACCTAGGTATTTATAAGCTTCTTCTGGTTTCAATTCTTTTATTGTTACAGCAGGGTCTAGGCTAATTGAGGATGTTTCTTGTATTGATCCACGTAAAACTGTAGCTTTAGCACATTTATTCAAATTTATTATTATTATGTCATTTTTCATCATATTTCGATTTCTGCTTTGGTCTCACTACCAACCAAGTCTGCGGGGAGACCTAAGGCAGGTAGTGGCGTGTTGTTATGACTCCATTTCATGTTTTTCTATCCTCCCTATCATCCCCAGCATTACATAGATAACGTTTTCCTTAGTGTGTGGGCTGTACTTAATAATACAATTTTTTGTATATCTCTTAAGCTGGGGTTTCCAGGGATTCTTTCAATGTGTTGTTTTGTTCCATTTTTTATCATTCCAAGTGCACCTACTATCACTGGCACAACTCTTGTTTTCAATTTCCACATTTTTTCTATTTCAATTTCCAGGTCTTTATATTTTGACAGTTTTTCAAATTCCTTGATTGCTATGTTACAATCCGCTGGACAAGCCATATCAATTAATAGACAAGTTTTCTCCTTCTGGTTTTTAACAATAATGTCTGGCCTGTTTGCTTCAATTTTTCTGTCTGTGTAGATGGTGTAATCCCATAGAATGGTTACATCTTCTATTTCTGTAACCGGTGCTGGATGATGTTCATACCAGTGTTTGTTTACAGCTTTTCCATAATGTTTGCACATTGCCCAATGTAAATATTGCCCAACTCTATCGTGGCGATTTTTATATTCGTTTGGGGCAAGCACAGAACAGCCTGAGATTAGGTGGTCTATTGTTTCTTGGTGTTTATCACAAAACCTGCATTTTGGATCCATATTATTATGCATAATATTTGCTTGAAAGTTTCTCGTGAAAAGACTTTGGTCTTGTGCTGCAAGTATAAATCCTTCAGTTTCAGACTTTAATCCAGATGCACGTAACCATCGATGAGTATTAACTTTGTCAACATTGGATTTATTGGCACGTACTGGATATTGGCCATGCAGAGGTTTGTCTTGCCAGCGCTGTTTCATCTTTTCAAGAGCTTTATCTTTGGCTTTCATTTTCATATTTTTTGCCGCAATAGTTGGTTCTTGGCTACTGTTTTG
Source organism: Ascarosepion bandense (assembly GCA_037127315.1). NCBI lineage: Eukaryota > Metazoa > Mollusca > Cephalopoda > Sepiida > Sepiidae > Ascarosepion > Ascarosepion bandense. The sequence continues at coordinate 994,580 of JBBBDQ010001555.1, read as the reverse complement.
CTTTTCTACAGAATCTACTGAATTTGATGAAATTGATTATTATTATTATTATTATTATTATTATTATTATTATTATTATTATTACTATTATTAAGAATAAAAATAAACAAATACTGTTTATTAATATTATTATTATTAATAATAATATTTATTATAATTATTATTTTAATATTAATTATTATTTTAATATTAATATTTATATTATTATTAATAATAATAAAAATAAACAAATACTGTCCAAAAAAAGTACATTTTTAAATTCAAAACTTTTTATTAATATTCTTTCCTATATATATACATATTCCGCTTTACTCGGGGGATAACACGTGAGAAAACAGCTAATAGTCCTCTAAATATTTTACCGTCATTTTTGACGGAAGGTGTACACTTGTAATTAATAATGATTGCCACAGTGTTGGTCGACGAATAGGAAGAGAATGTGGCCTGGCGTCGATCAAATCAAATTTCAGTTTCAATTTTAGTGGAGATGTTTATTTTGCCAGCAATCACCATTCGAATGTCTGATCAAATGTAACACTGCGAACCATTTTCCTGGCATCGATTGAACATTTTCTTCTGCAAAATTTTTTTTTGGAATTGACAAACAAATATTACCCAGACACCTCCCAATACACACACACACACACACACACACACACACACACACACACACACACACACACACACACACACACAAAAGATATTCAAAAACTGTTCTTAATATATTTGGTAATGGACTGAATGAAAACGGTATTTATCGAGACATTTCGCAAAAATAAAAATAATGTATCAATAGAGAAAAATAAAATCTATTAAAAATAAACAAATTTTAAAAATGTAATCAACTGTTTTCTTCTGTCTATTTTCAAACAATTCTTCGCGGGTATTTACACGCAGAGATGTTTAGAAGCTCAGACAAAATCCATATATATTTATAAACCTAATTTCATATGCTGAATGTATAAAAAATTTTCAAAATCAATGTTTTTATTTATTTACACGTACAAGTTTTTATACGTTCATAAGTACAACGGTTGATATAGACGGGTGGATCAATATATTCGATACCTGACAGGCTTATGAGTCCTATTACTACATAATAGCCAATCAGCACTGAATTAAGTGGATTTACAAGGAATGAGATTATGATAAAAAAGTATGTGTTGCGTAAAATAAATGTATTTTTTCATTTAATTGTAGATTTCTCAAACATGTTTAATATAACCTGTTTTGTAGTGTTACTAACACACAGGAAGTGATTTAACTAATCTCCTATCGATTATGTTTTATCCCCTTATTTTCCCTGGTAAATCTGGGAGATTTAGTATCCTCACTAAAAGATTTTCTACATATGGTATATTGTGATATTTTCCTTTTGTCATCGGAGTGTTCCTCTAACAGTTGTTATTTTCAGATTCTATACTGTTATTGATTTCACTGTCAGGTTTGTCTTGCATTGACATGGAATTTTGTCTTTCACTACTTTCAGGATCAGTATGATTGTGGTGCAGTGGATATCAGCTCGGATCGAGATATCGGGGAGCCGAGTTCGAATTCCAGTTGAATTACTTGCATTCGCTTACCCGCAAATACCCTTAAGAAAGGTATTAATCCGTCACGTCCCTCCAGTTAAGGGGTAAATAACAGGACAGATTGGGTTTTATAGTCTTGGCTGAGAACCAGTCTGCTGCAGAATGTAATGGCAACCTACTGCGGGATAATTTTCTGCCAAGTCAGTCATGTCTCTTTCGAGACATGATCGCCCAAGCGTTTATCACGTATGGCACTTAACTGACTGACTGAATATAATAGGTGAACATATGATTAAGGCTACTACTGGGCATAAAGTGGGGGATCAGTTTTATGTTGTTATGAAGTAATACACTGATCCCCCACTTATTACTATATAATAATATAATACATATTTTCCCTTTCTAGCTATGAGTCAAATAACAGGACAGATTGGGTTCTATAGCCTTAGTCGGCAACCAGTCTACCGCAGAAAGCAATGGCAACCTACTGCGGGATAATTTTCTGCCAAGACAGTCATGTCTCTTTCGAGACATGATCATCCAAGCGTTTATCACGTATGGCACTTAACTAACTGACTGTACATTATTTCAGCGGCATCATGTTGCAATCTAACTTGGTCTGCATGCGCTAATATTACATTTTTTCTATTATAATAAATTTCTGTTTATTTTACATTATGAATCTTGCCTCTTGTAAATTAGATTCACTATTCTTTTTCCTCCACAGTTTTTTGTTATTGGCATAAGACGTGGTCAGTGGGGCTCTAATCTGTCCACCCATGAGGGCGGATGGGGTATTCGATCTCACAGAATATCTTATAGCTTAGCAACAATTTAGAAAGAAATGTTTCTATTTTTTCTTTCCGTTGTAGACATATTTTCAGTCCGTTTTTAATCGTTTGCCCCATCATTTCTGCCAATCCATTTGACTGGAGAATGTGCGGTAAGTTTTTATATTGTTTGAATCCAATTTTGTTCAACCGTTGGCATAGTTCCTTGTTACAGAGCTATAGGGGCATTGTCGGATTCTAGTATTTTCGAATTACATTTCTTGAAATATATGATCTTTAACGGTTGTTTCGCGGTCGAACTTCTTTGGTTGGAAAACTGTATTGCATCTGGCCAGCCTTAATAAGGATCTACCAGTATTTGAAATAATCGATCTCTAGTAACATGGACAAGATCCATGTGTACTCTGTCTCTATGTTGAGACTGTTTAGGCCATGTATGTGTCTGCTGTGAATTTTCTTCTTTCAATCTACGTTTTACACCACTTTTCGTATTGTTCTACATCTGTAGAACGGCTTGTTGTTAGCGCTAACTTCCTTTGCACAGACGTTAATCCACAATGAACAACGTCATGTATGCTTCCTTATAATTTTGCTTCTTTGCGTTTTTTGTGGACTGACTACGTTTCCATTAAAAATAATACTCTTTTCAACAATTAATTTGTTTTTTGTCTATATTTCGGAATTGAGGTAGGATTTACAGTTTTTACATTATTCGGACTATTGTCCTCGTCTTTGTTACCATTTGTACGACGTTTCGGCCGTTGTACGCTACGGAATTCTTCTGGTGCTACGAACTTCAAACCGAACACTTTATTACAATCACTGGGGTATATGAACTTCATTCCTTGCGTCGTAGTGCCTCTTTCTGAAGTTATCTCCCTTTAACCCTGTAAGTTACTTGTTCACCACTGTTGTATTGAACATGCAACTCTTTGGGACAATTCACATGAACTAACCGACGTCTGTATCCATTGGGGCATGTATCCTTATGGACACCTGGCCTAGTAATTGTAATAAAGGGTTCGGTTCGAAATTCATAGCACCTGAAGAAAGCCCGAGCGTACAACGGCCGAAATGTCGTACAAATGGTAACAAAGATGATGTCCGAATATGGAAATACAGTTAATTTGTCTTTAGCCATTCTTTCCAAGAGCAGTTATCTTTAAGTTACTAACTGGGAGGCCCATTTGCTGTCTCCTGGCGCAACTCGTTTAAATAGATATTGTTCCAGTAATTTGTCTAGTTTTTTTCACAACTATTGGTAGCAGAAGAACTGGCACTTTTCGTGCTTGAAAATAAAAGAGGGAGACATTTTGCTTTTGTCGTAACTTTGCTTCCGGTTTCTTCTGCCTTGACTTCTTTAACTAATTTTTTCGAATTTATGTTCAACACATCATTTCCTATCAGACCGTAATTCTTTTCATAGTCTGCCACGATAATTGGTAATACGTCAAACATATTTTCTAGTTCCACCTAGGCTTCAAAATAGCCTAACGTTTTTTTTTCATAGATTCGTCAAACTGATTCATTTGTACGAGACTTTTCTTTTAACTAGATTTTCCTATTTTTTTTCAAACATTTCCGTGTATCAAAGACACGTCACTTCCAGTGTCTAGTTGCATATCCAGTAAAACATTATTAATTCGGATATTGAAAAACCCTTTTCATTTCTTTTTTTTTCAATGAACAGATATCTATACTCATTTCTTTTTCATTTTGTTGTACAATCTCTACGTTTCTCTTTTTAGATTTGCACATACTTTTAAAATGATTAATTTTGAAACATTGTTCACACCAGTTTTTATCATACCTCAAATTTGTATTGGATTTCATATATTGGGAGACACTGCCAGTTCGGAGATTAAATTCTATAGCTAAATGTTGGACAAGAAACATATTTTGAGGTATGTTAACAATGAATCTAATCGTCCTGCTAATATTATCAAATACATCTCTAAAGGAATTGAATACAGGTTGTCTAGAAATTTATAAAACAATTTTCGATAAAAAAAAATTAAAGATTACGAAAAGGCTTAAATGAAAATGGTCATAAAAATAAATTAGAATATATACTTCAAATAAATAAATGAAGAATAATTTGAGGAAACGAAATATTATTTGGTTCAACTCATCTTTTAATTTAGAAGTAAAGTAAAAAATAGGGAAAATATTTTTACAATTGATTTAGAAACACTTCCCTAAAAATGCAGAATTACACAAGATATTTACTAGAAATACAATTAAGTTCCACTTGTACTTGCTATTTAAGAAATTACATAAGGAAACAAAAGGCTAAGAATTTACAAAATAACAAGCAGCAAAATATTGTTAATGAGAAATGTATCTACAGAGATAAAGCAAATGCTCACTTGATTGAGTTTGTAAAACAAAAGGCAAAGCAGAAGATCGAGCTACAAAAAGAACGGAGAAAAATATATGTAGGATGAACTGAAGGCAATTTTGAAAAACGATAGTACAATCAAAAGTCAACATTCAAGCTTGAAAGCTTTGCAAATTGGGCCAAACTGGCCAACTACGCATGAAAATTGAAAGAAGAAGATTTTTATGTCACCTGAAGTATATTAAGAAATGCGGTGGTGACGTCTGCAGATTGTGCCAAAAAGAAAAGTTGGCTCTAGTATCCTTTCCTAACGAGAAAGGTTGCTAAATGAACAGTCAGAAATAATGGCTAAATGTAGAAAAAAAAAAAGCGTTGGGTAATCAGGTATTATATCTGAAGATAGCATAACGTTGAAACCATGGTAGCGTAATCGGATGACATTCCTAATTAGAGGATTTAAAACCTCTACATGTTCAATTTTAATTTTTTCTTTAAAAATGTATTTAGCATTTTTTGATACAAGGGTTTACGAGACTAATTTGACTCTGAACAATAACTGGTTAATAATTATATATATATATATATATATATATATATATATATATATATATCAAGCGATTTCGGCCACTTCTACAGCCATTTTACAGCTGTTAACTTTTCCTCGTGTTTTGACTGTTACGTAGTAATTTATTTTGTTTTGTTTTTGAAAAAAAGAGAGTTCATTTCAATCTCCCACTTGACACTCGCGGCTGGAAATCGCGTGAGCATCATTTTATCTAATAAACATCCATCCTCCATTAAATTATGTAAGGTTCATGCGAGAAAATAATAAACCTTTATTACCATCATTATTAACTACCTGATGAGACATTGTTCTTTCAATGTCGAAACAAAATGTACAATTTTGTAGTAGTTTGTAGTTTGTAGATGTTCTAGACTATATATATATATATATATATATATATATATATATATATATATATATATCATCATCATCACCTGAATTCGCTGCTATCAAAACGGACCCTTCCGTGTGGGTCAGTACAACCATAACAGTTGCTGCATCGCCAACAGAAGCTAAGGCATAACTCATTGGGAGAAGATCCAATCTTTTTCGATCTGATGGATGTCACACACACACACGCACGCACACACACACACACACACACACACACACACACACACATATATATATATATATGTGTGTGTGTGTGTGTGTGTGTGTGTGTAAAGAATGAACCTGGAATTATATTAATAATTTAAACGATATTTAGTTGGCAACATGTATTTTAATAAGCATGACAATTAATTTTCAAATGTCCACCCACCTAGATATAGAACGACTTACCGAAACACACCTGGTATAATGGTTGTTCAGCAGGTGAGGTTCAAGCCATCCAAGAATAACCTTTTCTTTGATAAGACTTCTCTGTGCTTCAGTTGCTGAACATTAGTTTCAGAAATAGAAAAAACAAGGCAAAAATGAGTGATGCCTATCTAAACACGTGTATCGACTACAAAAACATATATATTTTTAAAAAAAGTGTGAGAAGCCGTGAACGTTTTGTTTATAGTGTAAATATATTGTTGTTATCATTACTTGCTTTTTGTATGATATATTAAGTGTCCATAATGGTATTTGTATCGCTACACGTGTTTCGTGTCTAAAGTTGACTGTCTTTAGGCGAATAAAATTGTAACTATACATATCGAGATCCGCTTGTTTTTCTGCTGGCGAAAGTATCGTGTATATATAGAGATAAGTGGTGAGCTGGTCAGAAAGTTCATATGTAATACTAAAAATATGTATATGCTAACAAAGTTAATTCACTGTGTAGTGCAAGACAATTTTTCTCTCCAGAATCTTTCTTACATATCTATAATTCTACCATTCATATATGCTCAGAAAATGACTGCCACACAGGATCCGGTGCCTCTTTTTGTTTACCTTGAGCTCCTTGAAAAAATTAAAAAAAGAAACAGCAATATTATTAGTCCTACTCTGGCGGCTCGGTTTCAGTCTCTTCTACACCGTCGTAAGGTTGCCTCCCACTGCCTTTTCTATAAACGCTTTCATGATAATTGCTCGGATGAGCTTTTCGTTACGGTACCAAGGCGTTTTGAATTTAAGCGCAATACTAGACTAGCGTCAAGATCTCATCAGTTTACGGTTGAGCTAGCTAGATGTAGCCATAAATTCTTTGCTAATAGTTTCTTTTTCTCGCAATTCTCGCCTGTGGAACACTCTTCTAGCTCAATGCTTTTCAGCCAATGTTTTTTTTTTTTTTTTTTTTTTTTTTTTTTTAATCATTTCACCCCGAGCAAGGCAGAAACGCCACTGATGTGCAGGGGGTTACATAAAAATAGAAAGATTAATTAGAAAAGAGTGAGGAGTACAAGCTAGTTAGAAAGGAACAATAGAAAGCTGAGAAAGCAGGTGCAATGACAGATACATGGGCGGAGAGAAAGTGAAGATTATACAGGGGAGGGGAGAGAGCTAGAGTCAAGTGGTTAGTAGATGAGTATTAACTTTGCTTTTAAATTTCTGGAGGTCGCTACGACCTCCAGAAATCGCGTCAGGAAAGCAAGAATACGGGAGTGAGTTCCACAGGCGGGAAGTGCGAAAGAGGAAGCTGCAGGAGTAGAATTGTCGTCTGCATTTGACTAGCCTGACTGTGAATGGGTGGGACCCAGTTGCCAGTCTGGTTGCACGGGTAAACACCTGTTGAGGAGGCATCAGTGACTTAAGCTCATCCGAGCAGAAGCCATGAAAGTATTTATATGCAAAAATGTAAATGCGATGTCAATCGCTGTCTACTGTGCTCCTGATATATCTTTTCTCTTCCCACTTATTAGGATTACGTCCTTAACTTTTCCGTACTCTGTAACCCCGTGTTTCTTAGTGGATTTATTACCTTGAATGGAGTGATACCGATTATATATATATATATATATATATATATAGTTATGTCTTGAAGGCTGGTATTATTTTAGATCCAAAAAGCATGAGCAAATAGGTAAATAGGCAGGTTACTAAGAAAATGATTTATATCTTATTTCTCCGTTAATTTTCTCCTGTCTATCCCTTTTGTTTTTTCTTTCTTTTTCTTCCTCCCAACCACTTCTATCCCTGTGACAAGGTTTAATTTTTTGCTTTTGATTCTTACAAACGTATTGTAAAGGTTTGTAATATCGAGTCATGAATCTCTGTGTCTGCTTTTCCCCTTTCTTACATCGTGCTGACAAATTCAAATAAGTTTTTTTATTCCCACCCCATTTTTGACTTTCTGTGTATAGATATGCTTTTTGGGCTTCTTCCAGTATAGAGGTTTTGTAACATATTTGAATTAATAAATGTTTTTCTTTTCGACTGTTGCTGATGAAGCGAATATTTTCTCGCTGAAATGGCCATCCAACGTAATTAACTTTCGAAATTTTTGAATTACTTTATATATATAAAATAAAACTAAAACTAAAACTAAAATATAACCACCTTGATCAATTTTGATATTAATGTAATTAATATTAAATTGGATCGGGATTTTGGGATTTATCTAACTGCTTTTCCTTTTGGATTAAAGTTATAATATATATGTTTCTGAAAAATACATCATTTAGATGCAGTTAGGGCACATCATAAGTTCATTGACGGTTTCTGTCCTTCACAAACATCATACCTTATCCCCAGGTTAACCCAGCCAAGGTTAATCAGGCCCCAGGCTTTGTCCTAATCTCTGCTTGCTACGTTATTAGAATGTAAGATGTTTTTGGTTGCACAGGAGAAGAGGAAAAATTTCTAGAATAAGGTCGTCTGCAAATAACTGAATGTCCACTGATGATAATGTGTAAATGGTTCAAGTAAATATCAGGGGAAAAAAAAAGAAGATTTTTCGAGATATTAATGTGAAGATAATTGGCTAAAATAGCTAAATGACCAGATAGAGAAAAAACTGTTTAAATATACTGACATAACTACATAAATTAACACAATGTATAAGATCCCATTACATAGGGAGGAAGGAATATTATAGAAATTATTAAGGAGTCGCCAACTGGGTGCCCCGTGATTTGATGAAAAACAACCAATCACGGGTTACCTTTTTAGATTTTCAACAAACTCCCCATGTGATTGGCTTTTACAGATTCCCTTCCTCTTTTGCTTGTTGGAACCTTACAGACAAGACGTCCCCGTTTGCTCTCCGTTATCTAGACCCAGGATACGTGAGGGGATTTGACAGCAACTGAAGCACAGAAGTCATGGCTCTATTTCTTCGACCCAGCCATAACGACACAGGAAACATAAACTGTTAAAAGCACCCATCTTTCTGTTAAGTTCCGCAAACCCGACTGTTTGCAAGAGACTATCCTTTCTTCTTTTCTCTCTTTTCCTGTAAAGACAAGTTTATAACATTTTCATCTGTGTTTGTGTTCTTTTCTTCTCGCCGGCGTCACAATATTGTTACCAATTAAAATTGGAAAATTCCCAATAATATGCCTATTAACGAATTCGAAAATCGTACCGAATACGGTGATCGTCCGAGCTAAAAAAAAAAAGAATAGATAAAGTGTATAAATAAATATTGAAAGGGTGGATATGTAAATAACTAGAAAAAAATGAATGATATTAGTGTAATTAAAATATTAGTGTAATATTTTGGATTGAAAAAACAAAACTAAGGGAATTGAAAAGATAAATGAATAGATAAAAAACTGGAATAAAATCTAAAAGTAAAGCGAATGACATTAATGAAATGTTTGGTATTAAAAAATAATAAATTAATAAAAAAAATGACCTGATATGAATAGATAAATGAATATATAGATATATATATATGTGTGAGAAAGAGAGAATTGGGATAAAATTAGGATATGAAATGTTTGGTATTAAAAAATAATAAATTAATAAAAAAATGACCTGATATGAATAGATAAATGAATATATATATATATATATATATATATATATGTGTGTGTGTGTGTGTGTGTGTGTGTGTGTGTGTGTGTGAGAGAGAGAGAGAGAGAATTGGGATAAAATTAGGATATGAAATGTTTGGTATTAAAAAATAATAAATTAATAACAAAATGACCTGATATGAATAGATAAATGAATATATATATATATGTGTGTGTGTGTGTGTGTGTGTGTGTGAGTGTGAGTGTGAGAGAGAGAGAGAGAGAGAGAGAATTGGGATAAAATTAGGATATGAAATTTTTGACATAATGTAGAAAATAGTTTTGAATTATTGTTTTATTGATATATAATATTAGCAACTCGGCTTCAGTCACAAGGATGGAAAGTGTGTCCCCTCTGTCTTTTCTATAAACACTTTTATGGAAATTGCTCTGAGAACTTTTTTCAATGGTGCCACGAATTCGAGAATTTAAGCGTGTTCCTAGATTGACATCTAAGTCTCACCCTTTTACTGTTGAAAAAAGATTGTAATCAACATTTCTACTGAAGCAGTTCTTCCCGCATTTCCCGCCTGTATATCTTCCTTCCGTTTTTTTTTTTGCTCCCCTGAAAGTTACAATCTACAAAAATATAAATGCAAGGTCAATTGCCATTTTCAATTTTCTTGAATCCCGTTCATATTTTAACCTCTCCTTATTACCCGCTGAGCCGAGTCTTTTCTCTCTCAGTAACACTCTGCAAACTAATGGCGGATATGCCACTGGTTGGGCTGAAATAATTATATAAATATATATATATACAAGCTAATAATACTTATATGTACAAGCTAATAATACTTATATGTAAAATTAGTTAATTGCAATAATTGATTTTACCGGTAAAATCAGTTATTGCAAATCGCCCGAATACACCACATGATAGAAACCTAAGTCGCGTAATTATTCGTTTAAAAATGAAGAGTAAATAAATAAATATATATATATATATATATATATATATATATAGTCATCCGCAGACAGATCTGTTTCGCGGTATCACAGCTCATCAGTACGGCTTAGACTCCGATCGCTTCCTAACCCAGGATTGAAACCCGACCGAATCGGCCTCAGTCGGCGATTCTACCCCACGAGCATCCGGTAGAAGAAGGTAGGCTTTTATACGCGTACAAACACGCCCAATAGCTAGAGTGATTTAATTCATTATCGAATGAGCGATGCGTATATGCCGGAGTAGCTACTGTTTACAAATCTCCCACTCTTCCAGAGTGCTCAATCAGGGTGTGAGAGCGTAAATACTATATATATATATATTTATATATATATATATATATATATATATATATATATTAATGGAAATACATTCCACTGTTAAATATTTACTTTTAAAAAGTAGAACATAAATCTATGGTGATAATAATAATAATAATAATAATAATAATAATAATAATAATAATAATATCTGGATTAAAGTCTGAAACTGAAGGCTTTATTCTTGCAGCACAAGACCAAAGTCTTTTCACGAGAAACTTTCAGGCAAATATTATGCATAATAATATGGATCCAAAATGCAGGTTTTGTGATAAACACCAAGAAACAATAGACCACCTAATCTCAGGCTGTTCTGTACTTGCCCCAAATGAATATAAAAATCGCCACGATAGAGTTGGGCAATATTTACATTGGGCAATATGCAAACATTATGGAAAAGCTGTAGGCAAACACTGGTATGAACATCACCCAGCACCGGTTACAGAAATAGAAGATGTAACCATTCTATGGGATTACACCATCTACACAGACAGAAAAATTGAAGCAAACAGGCCAGACATTATTGTTAAAAACCAGAAGGAGAAAACTTGTCTATTAATTGATATGGCTTGTCCAGCGGATTGTAACATAGCAATCAAGGAATTTGAAAAACTGTCAAAATATAAAGACCTGGAAATTGAAATAGAAAAAATGTGGAAATTGAAAACAAGAGTTGTGCCAGTGATAGTAGGTGCACTTGGAATGATAAAAAATGGAACAAAACAACACATTGAAAGAATCCCTGGAAACCCCAGCTTAAGAGATATACAAAAAATTGTCTTATTAAGTACAGCCCACACACTAAGGAAAACTTTATCTATGTAATGCTGGAGATGATAGGGAAGATAGAAAAACATGAAATGGAGCCATAACATCACGCCACTACCTGCCTTAGGTCTCCCCGCAGACTTGGTTGGTAGTGAGACCAAAGCAGAAATCGAAATATGATGAAAAATGACATAATAATAATAATAATAATAATAATAATAATAATAATAATAATAATAATAATAGCATGCTGCAACTCAATAGCTTCGGTGTTAAAGCTCCATCATCAGGTCGTAAAAGTCGTTGATTTATTTTTGTAATATATAGATAAGGAGATTTAAAAAATATAAAACTAAAATAATAAGTAAACACATAGGAATAAATAGGTCAGCTAATGAGATAAATTAAGTGGGGTTGGAGGTTACATTTTAATATTTCAGTTGTATTTTTAGCATTATTCTTATCTTGGATTTTATTTTCTTTATATTTATTTCATATTATTCTGTTTATTTTATCTTTTCCATTGTTTAATTTTCTTTAAACATTTTATTTTCTTAATTAACCCCATTTTACAGACTGATGATGGTCTTTTAGCACCGAAACTTTATAGCTATTGAGTTGCAGTATGCAATAATAATAATAATAATAATAATAATATGAAATACTATATATATGAAATACTATATATATATATAGATATATATATAGATATATATATATATATGGTATCCGAGTGAGTATAGAATGAGGAGAGAAAAAAATGTTTTCCGTCCAAAATATTAATTTAAAACAGTGCTCGATATATGATGTATAGAGCAGTGAATATTTATTATAAATTATATTTTAGAACATGTACATAATTTCTTCTATATATCTCCTCTTCCCTACAATCATATGTTTGTTTCAGTGTTTGGATTTAAACACTTCCTCAGGGGAAATAAAGGTTTGGAATCATTCTCTGTAAATATTTGGTTCGTTGTTGTCGTGGGGGTTGGTTGGGGTTATTGGTAATTAAGTGAATGTCTCGTTTTGATCGTTAGACTTTTGAGGAATTTGGTGTGTAAGTGTGAAATTGTTGATTAATGGTATTATCTTTTGGAATGTATGTTTTATCTTTTTATCGGTTGGGTATATCTTTTGGTTAGGATTTCTAAGAGTGCACTGTTGAGTGGCCATTTTTATGGTTGGCTATCATTTAATTGGTTGATGTCTGCTGTTAGTGGACCTAATTCATGTATTTACTTTGATCCTGTGTCTAGGTTCTCATAGACGTGATAGGGGTGGGGTGTTTTTTCTTTCCAATTTAGATTTTTTCGGTAAAAAAAAAATAATATATATATATATATATATATATATATATATATATATATACCCCCTTTCTTCTCTTTCTTCGTTCTTTTTCTTTCTCTTCTCCTTCTCCCCACCCCACGTTTTTTTCTTCTTTTTTTCTTTTTTTTTTGGTGTCTGTCTAATTAAAAAAAATTCTCATGAGATTAGTTTCTATGTATGTGTGAGCAAATATATGTGCTATTTGTTCTGTATGTATCTATTCTTATGTGATCTGTTGTATCTATTCTTCATGTATTTCTGGTTAAAATAATACAAACTCCACTTTCTCTGTTAAATTTTAAAAAAACATATTCTGAGTGATTTATTTATTTTTCTTAACAGTCTGAACGAGCCAACGTAAATGAATTTGCAATGTCGAAATAAATCTCTATTTATAACTGTCTAAATATGCGCAGAGTTTCCTTTCAATATTTTAAAATGAACTGAATTATATCCATCGTATTCTCACTTTTTATTTAATTAATATTTTATATTAAATAGATAAATCTTCTCCGTCTGCCATTCTCTCCCTCATATATATATATATATATATATATATATATATATATATATATATAAACTTATTTATACATGGAACTTTGTCTCTGTGTGTGTCTGTGTGCGTGTCTGTCCGTTACCTATAGACTCCGAAACAGCTGAACCGATTTGCTTGAAAATTTACACAGTTGTACCATAAGCGTCTGCGAGTGTTCTTAGCTAGGTTTTGTGTCGAGGAACCCTCGATAAATATCGAAAATCGATAATCGAAAAAATCGGGTTATAGAAGGAGTGGTCCGATTCTAATCAAATTTGATACACTCATAGACAAAGACATGAGAAACGATATTCAGAAGTTTCAAGGTTGCAGTTCTTACAATAGTGCAGAAAATCCATAATATATATATATATATAAAAGGCAAGATACCGGGTCTGATCAAAATCAGTTTTTCAGCCCTTTTATTTTAGTTTTGCTTCGGGTTTGACTCTAAGTAGGTATAATTGTAGTTCTTAGTCTCAGCCATGATACCATTTATTCAGAGGACTTATTTAGCCTTCAAAATTCAGTTTATGACGAAAAAAACTTATTTGATATCGATACCAGGAAATTTGACTTACATCCATTCATTTTTCTTTCAGTCTACGGTTTCGCTTTAACTAGAACCAAGCATGGATAAAGCGATTCTCCCTGAGTGCAATACACTGCGCCTTCTCGGCCTTACCCTCTCTTCTGATCTCAAGTGGAACCGCTACATTGAATCCATAGCTAAATCCACTGCTAAGAAGGTTGGGTCACTGTGTCGATCCAGGATGTTCTTTCCGCTTGAATCCCTCCTGCATATATACAAGTCTATCATTCGACCCTGCATGGAGTACTGCTGCCATTTATGGTCAGGCGCCCCTGCCGCTCACCTCAGTGTTCTCGACAGGCTCCAAAGGAGAGTTAGTAACGTGATAGGTGCTGACTTGGTGGCTCGACTACGGCCACTTCCCCACCGACGAAATGTGGCCTCCCTTTGTCTGTTCTATAAGTACTTTCATGGCTTCTGCTCAGACGAACTTAAGTCACTGGTGCCTCCTCAACAGGTGTTTACTTGTTCAACCAGAATGGCAACTGTGTTCCACCCATTCACAGTCAGGTTAGCCAAATGCAGACGACAATTCTACTCCTGCAGCTTCTTCTCTCGCACTTCACGCATGTGGAACTCGCTCCCATATTCTTGCTTTCCTGACGGCTACAACCTCCAGAAATTTAAATGCAAAGTCAATACTCATCTACTAACCACTTGACTCTAGCCCTTCCCCCACCCCTTATATCTTTCCCTTTCTCTCCCCCCTTGCAACTGTCATTACACCTGCAGTTTCATCTTTCTATTGCTTCTTTCTAATTGGTTTGTAATCCTCTTCTCCCTCCTCTAATTAATTTTCTTTCAGTTATGTAGCCCCCCCCCCGCACATCAGTGGCATTTACGCCTTGTCCGGAGTGAAATGATTAAAAAAAAAAACTATTGCTTTTTAGTCTTTCGTGCCAACATCCAAAGAGTCTGAGCTCCAGGACCATGGATTAGTTTTAAAGCTTTCGTTACATCCGGGCAACGGCGGGCTACACTGCTAGTATATATATATTATTAACCAATTATTGGTAAGAATTAGATTAAAACAGTATTCAGTTGTATTAAAAATTTCCAATACTTATATAATGTAAAGCTTTTAAATATTTTGATTCAGAATTCAGCTGATTACGCAACCTTGGTTTCAACCTTTCAGTATCTTCAGGCTTTTTATATTAACTGATTTTCCTATTTTTTTCGAACTCATAGCAGGAACTTCCAGAACGTATGACTGGAAGTTTAAAATAAGAAAGACCTTGCAATGATGTGATGCCTGCAGATTGTACCAAGTGTATAAGTTAGCCATAGTATCATTTTCAGAACGAAAAATGTTGTTAAATAAAAGATCCGAAATAATGTCTGTATGTAAACACATCAGAAAATATATTCAGGAATCATACAAACCCAGGTGAAAATATTTATATTTCTTAACCAGCTACTTCCTAATTTTAAACTTACACTTATGCTTTCTGAAAAGTTCCTGTTATGCATTCGAAAGAAAATACCTCATCCAGCAATTGAATTCGTTGCATTTACATTCGCGCAAATATTCTTGGGAAAGGTATGAATCCGTCGCTTCTCCCTCCAGCTATAGTTTAAATAGCCATTCACACTTTTTGAATTTATGTGCAGTATTGGACTGGCATCGAGATCCCATCAGTTTACCGTTGAGCTGTCCACATGTACCCGTCTGCTAACAGTCTGTTCTCTCGCGCTTCTCTCTTGTGGAACTCACCTTCAAATCCATGCTTTCTAGCCAAAAACCTTCAAAAATTTAAATCCAATGTTAATCGCTATCAATTATTCTCCTGATTACTCTTTTCTCTTCACGCTCATTTTCAATATTTCGGTTTATAAATTATCTACACTCAGTAACTTAATATTTAGCCTTTATAGATTTAAGTGTATTACTAGATTTGCAATATGCTAACAGTTTCTTTTCTTGCCTTTCTCGGTTGTGGAACTCCATTCAGGCTCCATGCTTTCCATCTACCTTTAATCTGCAAAAATTTAAATGCAATGTCATTCTCTTTCTAATCTCCTCCAGATTACTCTTCTCTCTTCCTGATCATTATTAATGTTTCTGTTCCACACCCTATAACCCCCTTGTGTCTTAGTAGCTTTACTGCCTTGCGTGGAGTGATACTTATTTAAATAAAAAGGTTCAATGCAATGTTATTCATTATCTACTGTCCTCCTGATTACTCTTTTCTAGTCCTGTTCATTATTTATGTTTCTGTTTCTAATTCTTCCACACACTTTACTCCCTTGTGTCTTAGTGGCTTTACTGCCTTCCATGTGGTGTTACCTATTTAAAAAATGTTAAATGCAATGCCAATCGTTATCTAATGTCCTCTTGATTACTCTTTTCTCTTCCTGCTCATTATTAATGTTTCTGTTCATAATTCTTTCATGCCCTATAACCTCTTTTGTCTTAGTGGCTTTACTACCTTGCATGGGGTGATACCTATTTCCAAAATCGGCAAATGCTATGTTAATCGTTATCTAATGTCCTCCTGATCACTCTTTTCTCTTCCTGCTCATTATAAATGTTTCTATTCCTAGTTCTTCCACACCCTGTTGCCCCTTGTGTCTTAGGGGCTTTACTGCCTTGCATGGGATGATACCTATTTAAATAAAAAGGTTAAATGCGATGTCATTCACTGTCTACTATTCTCCTGATTACTCTTTTCTCTTCACGCTCATTTTCTAATATTTCGGTTTCTAATTTCTTCACACCCAGTAACTTACTGCTTAGCTTTTATAGATTTGAGTGTACTACTATATTGGCGGTATGCAACCGTAAGTTCTATGCTAACAATTTCTTTTCTTGCACTTTTGGCTTATGGAATTCTATTCTAGCTTCATGCTTTCCAGCCAACTTTCATCTTCAAAAATTTTAATGCAATGACAATCGATTTCTGCTTTCCTCCTGGTTATTCTTTCTCTGCTCATTACTTTTTGTTTCTCTTTCACATCAACTAACTCCTTGTGTCTTAGTAGCTTTCCTGTCTTTTTGAGGTGAAATCAATTCAAGCTCATTTAGATTTCCACCGAAACATTCTATAATCTCTCTCTATATTAAAACTGGCAACAAGCGGCCGGTATACGGATAGAAAATGAATTCAGCAGATATACAAAAATAAAAAGAGCTATAAGACAAGGATGTGTCTTCTCACCGGATTTATTAAACCTTTATAACGAAGCGATTCTAAGAAAGTTAGAAATCCTACCAGGGTTCATTACTGGCGGCCACAATCTGAATAACAAGTAAATGATAGAGTTTTGATTGCAGACAGGGAAAAAACAAAACTAAAAAAACTCTACATAAGATAGTGAAAGAAAGATAGAAAAATCATGAACTGCAAGAAGACAGAATGCAGATTAAATTAAAAAAAATAAATATTTTGGGCAGTTTTTTTAACAGAGGACAGAAAGTACGACACTGAAATGTGAAGGCACATTGTTAGCCAGTTAAGTACCATACGTGATAAATGCTTGGGCGATCATGTCTCGAAAGAGACATGACTGACTGGACATAAAATTTTCCTGCAGTAGGTTGCCATAACTTTCTGCGGTAGACTGGTTGCCAGCTAAGGCTATAGAACCCAATCTGTACTGATATTTAACACATAGCTGGAGGGAGAAGAGATGGATTAATACCTTTCCTAAGGGAATTTGTGCATAAATAAATGCAACAAATTCAACTAGAATTTGAACTCGAAATATTTACCTCAACTCCCTTGATACATTTCGATGTCAAGAATTATGTTCATTCTTAATTTATTATTAATTTGAGAAATCAAAGTTAACGCTAGGCTTGTTCCTGTGCGTTACAAATTTATTTAAATGGTTGTCTTGACGTAGGTCTCTCTTTTGTTCACACACACACACACACACACACACACACACACACACACACACACACACACACACACACACACACACACTTTTGTATAACAAGTTTAATTCTTCAGTCATACTTTTCCATTTCTTTATTTAATGTTTTTATTGTATTCATATTGTACTAATAAATCAACTAAACATTTCAGTCTGCCATTTTTTTGTTTGTTTTAATCATATCACCCCGAACAAGGCGGTAACGCCACTGATGTGCCGGGAGCTACGTAAGAGTGAAAATATTGGAAAAGAGAAAACCGGAAACCACATCCTAAACAAGGAACAAGGGATGAGCCTCTACATCTGTTCAATAGACGTGGGTGGAGTGTGAACCGGGCGATTGTTTAGTCTATCTATTCCAACTGAAAAAAAAAAGAAGAAAAGTAAAAAGATTGGAAAAGAGAAGACCGGAAACCACATCGTAAACAGGGAACAAGGGATGAGCCTCTACACCTGTTCAATAGACGTGGGTGGAGTGTGAACCGGGCGATAGTTTAGTCTATCTACTCCAATTGAAAAAAAAAGAATAAGTGAAGATTAGATTGGAAAAGAGAAGACCGGAAACCACATCCTAAACAGGGAACAAGGGAAGAGCCTCTACACCTGTTCAATAGACGTGGGTGGAGTGTGAACCGGGTGATAGTTTAGACTATCTACCCCAATTGAAGAAGAAAGAGAAAAAAAGGTAACGGTAGTGAGTTAACTAAGTTTTAACTTAGTTAAAGTCCGGTCAAAAAAATTTCTTTGAAAAAAGTTAAAGAACACTCGTTCAAATAACCATGAAACAATTTTAAAATTAGCCACAAAAAATAAAACAAAATAAAATCAAAGCAAAATTATAACGTGCTTTTAAGAATATTTCAAAGCTGATTCTAACCCAAACGCACGTGTACTACCGCCAGTAGAGAAAAAGAATTATTTTATCTTTTGGCTGTGGGGTGGTGCAGTCAACTAGACAATGACCAGGCAAAAGACGAACAAGGAATTTAACAGGACTTTTTTTTAAATAAAAAGGACAAAATTATTCAAAATTATTGAAAAAAAGATAAAGAACCATGATACTATTTTAAAATTAGCCACAAAAATAAAACAAAATAAAATATCTACTAAATTTTGTTCGACTGTCAATTGTTTGTCCGTCAAACATCATACTGTATTCAAAGGAAAGTAATCCTTATTTTCAGTTGTACGTTTATCAATTCTGATCATAAACAGTACACTAATGAAACGCCATTTTAAAATGTCTGTTCACCAAAACTTATTTGAGATTGGCTTATAAAGCAAAACCAATTCTTGGATAACTCGTTCATCAATATACATTTTTAGTTGTCTGTCAGTCAATTCTGATTTTCAGCTGCCTGTACGCTAATCCTTATCTCGGATTGGTTTCTACGCTGGTCCTCATATTGTATTGTTCGCCTGTCAAATACCTAGAATTATCTGTCTGTTAAACAAAGTGAGGAACTGTTTACAAATTCTCATTTGAATTCTCGATGATTCAATCCAAATGGGAACTGTCTGTCTATCATAAACAAATCTTCGATTGTTTGTAAAGCAATCTCAATCTTTGATAATCTGTCTGTAACCCTTCATCTGGAATTAACCCATTGCCAATCCTCGTTGTTAACGGTCTGCTTATCCTCATCAAAGCTTATCACAGTCAGCCTTAAATTTTCTCTCCGTCAATTCTCGTTTTGAATAGTTCGTTAATTCCAGTGTTAAATTTCTTCTTCATGTGCCGTGTCCTTTTAGGACGTAGGCAATCATGAACTTCCACTTGGCTCTGTCTCTTGTTGCTCTAAATAATTTCTCTTAGTATCTCTTCTAAGCTCCACTCCATCAAACGCCTGCTCAGACCTATCAAGTACGTCTTGCGCTGTTTTCCCATGTCCCTTCCTCCATTTATCCGACCTGTGAATATCAAGTTCTCCAGGCCCTCCTTCTTCATTACGTGACACAGGAACCTCATTAGTCTCTTCCTGATATTTATGATCAGTTTTCTTCTCGTTTGCATCCTCTCCAACACCTCATCGTTGAACATGTGCTCTGTCCATGGTGTCCTCAGCATCCTTCTGTAGAACCACATTGCTAGTGCCTCAAGCCTTTCCTTTATCTTTGATGAGATTGTCTAGCATTCACTATCATACAGAAGGAAGGTTATCACATAGTTATCCAGCACTCTTTTCTTTGTTTCTAATGGGATTTTCCTGTATTTCAGTACTCTGGTTAGCATCTGAAATGCGTCTTTGGCCATGCCAATGAGTCTTTGGATCTCCGTGATTAAATCTACTCCTCCCAAATCCTTCTGTATGTCCGTAAGACCTCACCTTGAATTGGCTGTTTGCATATATTCATCTTTCTTCAATTTTTTGTTTTTCACTTTCAGTTTTATCGGCAAAGTGCATGTTGAACTGCCTGCTCTTTGTTTCTAATGCTGAATTCAGTTTGCTAATCCACATCTTAGATTACTTAGTTCATTAATCCTTATCTTAGAGCCACTGTCTGGTAAGGCATACCTTGAATTTTTATTCTCTCAAAAATAGTTGGCCAATTCTAATCTTTATTTGGTGCTTTGAAAATACCGCTCTTAGATTGTCTATCTACCAATTCTAGTACTGGATTGTTTGACCGTTCAATCTAGTCATAAACCGTTTCTGCGTCAATTGTGGATTCCGTATCTGTCAATTTACATCTAAGAATTTCTATCCGTCATTTCAAATGTCTGTCTTTATCGTGAATTATCTGTCTGTTCATGAATTGCTAGTTCGTCAATTTTATACTGTTTTTGGTAATTCAAATCATTTATTGTCAATCTATATTAATGTTAGCCTGTCCGTCAATCTTTATATAAATTGTCTGTTCACCAATCATCCGTTTGAACAATCTGTGAGCCAATTCTAATATTTTATTTTCTGTCCGTTATTCCACATATTAGACTAAGATATTCGCCATTCGGTATTTTCGGACAGTCAATTCTTATTTTATGGACCTCCACAGCTTCTTGTCCACTGCAGATCTTAATATATTTTGTCTTGTTATTTCTCACAAGCATACCTCTGTCATTCATTTACTTAAACTGATAAAGTTTGAGTTTGAGTTTTATTTAACGGCATATCAACCTCTGTGGGTTATTTAATGACAAAAAGGTGGGGTTTTAAAATAATTTTTTTAATGTTAGGTTATAATGTGAAGGTTGGTTTAGTCAGATTCTAATGAAATGTTTTTGTTTTTATTCTTTTTATTTTCGAAAACTGAAAATGTCTTCTAGTTTTGTATTCAAAAATGTTTTGCTGTGAATGATTTTTTGTTGGTAATACTTTTCCTTCAAAAATGTATATTTTTCTATAAAAGATTTTTTTTATGTATATATTTCTGTAAAAGTGTATTTTTATACTAGCATAGTGTTTTAATCCCAGTTTGGGGGTTAATTATTT
Source organism: Ascarosepion bandense (assembly GCA_037127315.1). Taxonomy (NCBI): domain Eukaryota; kingdom Metazoa; phylum Mollusca; class Cephalopoda; order Sepiida; family Sepiidae; genus Ascarosepion; species Ascarosepion bandense. The sequence continues at coordinate 973,157 of JBBBDQ010001555.1, read as the reverse complement.
GCCTATAGCTGAGACCCTAACAGGTGCTACCACTCCGGGTCAGGGTGTACCTGGGAACAACAGCAATTAAGAGGTGGTTCCATGCTCCTCACATCCTCTCAATCATAGGCCTTGCTTCCGCATGCAGTTTACTGTCATGCGCAGGACTGCCAAATAAGGTATGCCATGTGTTGTTTTCCCCGTCTCTCTCTTTTGCTACCAGCTTTGTGAGTATCAGATTCTCTGGTTTCATTACGTGTCACAGAAACTTCAACTGTCTATTCTTGATGTTCTGTATAAGTTTCCTTTTGGGCTCAATTCTTTCCAAAATTTCGTCGTTCCTCACATGTTCGATCCATGGTATCCTCAGCATCTTTTTGTAGAACCAAATTCCTGTCGCTTCGAGTCTTTCTTTCATCTTTGAAGAGATTGTCCTGTATCAGCTGCTATATAGGAAGAAAGGTTTCACGTAATACTTCAGTACTTTCTTTCTTTCCAACGAAATTTCCTGTTTCTCTGCTTAGCTTTTGAAATGCATCCTTGGCCATGCCAATACGATTTCAGATCTAAGTATCGCACTTTCCGTCCTCTGTTAAAGCAGTTAAATTTATGTACTGCTTTGTTTTATATCCCCAACCTGTAATTAGTGTTTTGGCTTCTTTTTTAGCTGATGACCATGCAATCAGTTTTTTTGTATATGTTTGGCCCTCTCTTCTCGCTTTCCCTCACTACATACATTAGCATATCTAATTCTGTTAAAATTGTGGCCGCCACTGACGAATACTGACAGGACATAGTGCACTCAGAATTGCCTCACTCAATACGTTGAATCTATCATGTGAGAAGACACATCCTTTTTTATATCCCTTATTTTGTATATCTACTGAACTCATTTTATATCTGTATGCAGGTGATTTGCTGCCAGTATAAGTACTTGATTATTCTGATGTCTTTCCCGAATTTGTCAATGTCGCCGAGTTGCTCTGTCAGATCGTTGTGGCGTACTTTGTCAAACGTCTTTGCGTAGAATTGACTTTCCGTTCATTCACATCGCGGACAGTGTGTTACTCAGTTATTTTCAGTTCTCTGTTCGCTAATAATCGTCTTCAGTAGCAATTGCGATAATCCTTGTATTGGATTGTCTGTCTGGATTCTTTACCCCTTAGTGTGTGTGATGATGAAAAATGAGAGCTGATTGTTCAAAACGTGTCGGGGGTACTATTTTTCTTTAGTAGAACTTTTCCGTTCATGCTGGTTGTTTATAATAATAATAATAATGATAATAATAATAATAATAAAATATACCCGTCATCATCAGTTTCATCAAACAATGTATGTCGATATGGAAAACAACCCTTTACCTCAATCATATAAATGGAACCTATAAGTCTGGACAAATAAACATCAAAAAAGTTATATTTCAAGGTGACTTTTTGTCTCCCTTACTACTTTGCATATGATTAATATCACCAACCAGTCAACTTAACAAGACAGAATTGGGTTATAAGATAGCTCAAAAGAAAATAAGCCATCTGTTTTACATGGATGACTTAAAGTTGTATGCTAAGAATGATAATGAGCTGGAAGGTCTTCTGCAAACTGTAAAATGCTTCAGCAAAGACACTGGAATTAAATTCAATTTGAATAAATGTGCTAAAGCTACAGTTTTACGTGGATCGCTACAACAAACATCCTCAATTAGCTTAGACCCTGCTGTGACAATAAAAGATTTAGAGCCAGAAGAAGCTTATAAATACCTAGGTGTAAATGGAAGTGAAAAGATTCACCATAAAAATGAAGGAAATAATGCGTAAAGAGTACTATAGAAGGCTACGACTGATATTAAAAACTGAATTGAATTTTCAGAACAGAATTATGGCCATTAATAGCCTTGCAAATCCCAGTTGTTCAATATAGTTTCAACATCTTAAACTGGACTTTGAACGACATCAGGCGAATGGATTCTAAAACAAGAAAGGTTCTTTCTAAGCATAAGATGCATCATTCAAAGGCTGATGTAGACTGTCTATACATACCCCGTAAAGAAGGTGGAAGAGGTCTTATTCATCTAGAATTGTCATACAAGACAACTATTGGCTTACATAGAAACAACAAAGGACTGGATAATACAGTTAGCCAAACAACATGAAAACAAAAATAACAAATGTTCAATAATAAAAGAAGGCAGTAAATACAAACAAGATTTACAGTTAGTAGATTCTGTAGAAAAGCAAAACAGAAGCAAAGAACCAACTATTGCGGCAAAAAGTAGGAAAATGAAAGCCAAGGATAAAGATCTTGAACAGATGAAACAACGCTGGCAAGATAAACCTCTGCGTGGCCAATTTCCTGAACGTGCCAATAAATTCAATGTTTATAAAGTTAATACTCATCAATGGTTACGTGCATCTGGATTAAAGTCTGAGACTGAAGGCTTTATTCCTGCAGCGCAAGACCAAAGTCTTTTCACTAGGAACTTTCAGGCAAATATTATTCATAATAATGTAGATCCAAAATGCAGGTTCTGTGATAAATACCAAGAAACAATAGTCCATCTAATCTCAGGATGTTCTGTACTTGTCCCAAATGAATATAAAAATCGTCACGATAGAGTGGGGTAATATTTACATTGGACAGTATGCAAACACTATGGAAAATATGTAAACAAACACTTGTATTAACATCACCCAGCACCCGTTACAGAAATAGAAGATGTCACCATTCTATGGGATTACGCCGTCTACACAGTCAAAAAAATTTAAGCAAATAGGCCGGACATTATTGTTAAAAACCAGAAAGAAAAAACTTGCCTATTAATTGATATGGCTTGTCCAACGGATTGTAACATAGCAATCAAGGAATTCGAAAACCTGTCAAAATATAAAGACCTGGAAATTGAAATAGAAAAATGTGGAAATTGAAAACAAGAGTCGTGACAGTGATAGTAGGGGCACTTGGAATGATAAAAAACGGAACAACACAACACATTGAAAGAATCCCTGGAAACCTCAGCTTAGGAGATATACAAAAATTGTCTTATTAAGTACAGCCCACACACTAAGGAGAACTTCGTCTATGTAACACTAAAGATGATTGGGGAAATAGAAAAAACATGAAATGGAGCCATAACAACACGTCACAGCCTGCTTAGGTCTTCCCGCGGACTTGGTTGATAGTGCGACTATAGCAGAAATCGAAATATTATGAAAAATGACAACATAATAATAATAAAGTAAGACTACTAACTCAAACACATGTACACAATAAAATTGACGCATACAGGATGTATCAAAAATACTAGTTTTGTTTTAGAATCATTGAAATTTACAATCCACCTCTTAATCCAATCCATGACTGAGTGAAGGTTCTTCGCGAGATCAGCAGCAAGGTTATCTTTTTCCGTCTCGCCAGATGTCTTACTGATGCGGGCGTAGATGGTGGTGTCATCTGCATAGCTGCCTACTTCGGATTTGATCACATCTGTGAGATCATTTATAAAGATTAGAAAGAGCGTCGGGCCTAGGATAAAGCCTCAGGCGACACCAGCGTTCGTGCGGTAGGATGTGGAGGCATGCCCATTTATGACTACATTCATTATGCTGTTAGATAAAAATGATTGGATCAGATCAAGCAAACGTCCAGTGATACCATAGCACTGAAGCTTGCGCAGGAGGCCAGCGTGCCAAACCCTATCGAAAGACTTGCAGATATCCGAGGCAACAGCACGAGCCTGGCCGGACTTATCGAGGGCCTGGTTTATGTACTCCGTGATGGTCGTTAGCATATTGGCAGTAGACCTGGCAAAGCGGAATCCATACTGTCTGAGAACAGTTAAGGGGCAGTAATATGTTGAACTATCTCAGCATTGATCATAGCCTCGAACACTTTTCCGAAAATTGGTAGGAGGCTGATAGGGCGATAATTGAATGGGCCAGAGGGTTCCCCCGAGTTCTTAAATACAGGAACCACAGAAGAGGACTTCCAGCAGGCAGGAAAACAGGAGGCAGAAAAGCAGTAATTATAGAGTTTAGAGAGGACAGAGGAGAATTCAGGTGCACATTTCTTCAGGACAATGACCGGGATTCCATCCCCACCACACGCCTTATGGAGGTCAAGCTTTGATATTACTTTTTTACCGAATAACGTGGCTTCCCTCTGTCGAGCTTTTTCCTGGTTTCCAAACCTAATGAAATCAAGTGTGCTACTATATTGGCATCTAGGTCTCACCTTTTTATCGTTGAAATAGTTAAATGTAACTGGCACATCTACTCCAATAGATTCTTTTCTCACACTTCCCGTCTGTGGAATTCCTTTCGATTTATCTGCTTTTCTGATAGTTCAGTCAGTTAAGTGCCATATGTGATACACGCTGAGCGAACATGTCTCGAAAGAGACATGACTGACTGGGAAGAAGATTAGGTTGACATTACTTTCTGCGGTAGACTGGTTGCCAGCCAAAACTATATAACCCAATCTGTCCTGTTATTTAACTCATAACTGGAGGGAAGAGACGGATTAATACCTTTCCCAAGGGTATTTCTGCGTAAGTGAATGCAAGAAATTCAACTCGAATTCGAACTCGGCTCTCTGATTTTTCGTTCTGAGCCAATATCCACTGCACCACAATGCTCATCTATCCCTAAAAATGTAAACGCAATGTCAATCTTTATTCTTCTTGTAATCCTGCTCACCTTTTATTCTTTCTTCAATTTTCTCTCACTGTAACTTCCTGAACAATGGTAGCGGCCCCGCATTGCTTGTCGTGAAATGAATAAAAAATCACTTTCTAATAAAAAAAAAATATGCTTAAATATGCTTAAATATGTGTAACTACTAAAAGCAGTATTCAATACTGCTGACAGGAGGACCGCTTTTTCCAGCCCAGCCCAAACGTATTCACTACGCCCACTACTATGTGAATCCTGCTAACGACTCTTAATGAGTCGGGTGGCTCTTCAGGGGTCTTCTTCGCTGCCGCTACCAGAAAGAAAAAGAATAAAAAGGAAGAGTGATGCGAGTAGCTGTCGATGACTGCTACTAAAAAATATTGTTTATACTTAGTCAGTTAACTGCAATACGTAATACGCTTGGGCGATCATGTCTCTTTCCAGATATGGATGTTTAGGCAGAATATTTTCCTGCAGTAGGTTGCCATTACTTTCTGCGATAGAGTGGTTGCCAATCAAGGCTATGAAACCCAATCTGCTCTGCTATTCAACCCATAGCTGGAGGGAGAAAAGACAGATTAATAATACGTTTTTAAGGGCTTTTGTGCGTAAGTAAATGAAACGAACTCAACTGGAATTCGAACTCGGCTCTCCGATGTCTCATTCAAAGCCGATATGCATTTCACAACAACTTTATCGTTTATATTAGTAAGAAATATCCGATTTCTTTTTACCTCACCATTCCCCAATGGAAATTATCTCTCCAACAATAAACTTGGATTTTTTGTCCTTTAAGAAGCATCATGAATTCTCTATTTCTCAGTCATAATCTTATATTTTCTGTCCATCCTTGTGTTCAATTGTTTGATCTGCAGATCACATATTGAAGTATTTGTCAGTTAAATCTCATCTTGCATTGTCTCTTAGGGTGTTAGGTGGTCTATGCGGTAATAGACATTTTGGAAGTTAATCACCGTCATGAACTGTCTGTCCTTTAATCCTAATCTTGTAATTATCTGCCCGCCAATCAAGATATTGGATTGCCTGTCCGTTAATCTATATTGTGGACTGTCTATACAACATTCTACAAATGGAGTTATGTAAAAATATACTCAGTTATGATCTGAGATTAAGGACAGGATGGTAAAATAAAATAAAGACAAGAGGAAAACTATTTTAAATCGTCTATGCGTTTCGTCCTGTTAATAATCGTCGTATTCGATTTATCTGTCTGGCAAATGTCACCATTTATTGTCTGTCACTTTTTTTTATAATCGTTTCACCTGAAACAAGATAGTACCCCAACTAGTGCGCCGGGGGTTACAGAGAGAGAAAAGAAAGAAAAAAGTACAGAGGATGTCGAAGAAAAGATAAGAGAAAGATGGTAATCAAGGAGATATATAATGGTAATTGTCGTTGCATTTAAACTTTTGAAGATTGTAGCGATCAGTTGAACAATACGGAAGTGAGTTCCACAGGCAGGAAGTGCGAGAACAGGAACTGTTTTGAGTAGATTGGAGATTATATTTGACTAATTTATTGGTAAAAAGGTGGGACCTAGATGCCAATCTAGTAACACGAGTAAATTCATATTGTCGGGGCAGCAGGGAACGAAGATCGTCAGAGCCGAAGCCGTGAAAATATTTGTAGAAAAGACAGAGGGAAGCCACATCACGTCGGTGAGAAAGTGACTGAAATCGATCTGCTGAATTGCAATCGATTACATTGGCGGTCCTCTTTTGGATTTTATAGAAAACCCCAGGATGAATAGCAGGAGCACCCGGCCAGATATGGCAACAACATTCAATGTTTAGTCGAATGGTAGGTTCATAAATGTTCAAAATAGATACTAAGAAGAATAACTTCCCGGCCTGACAATGTGAACAAATCTTCTTAGCGGTAGATGTAGCAATTGATTCGATGTAGTCGTTCCACGAGATCGGTTGAGAGAGTAAGGCCGAGGAGGTGCAGTGTGGTGATCTCTAGATTAGCAGCATTCATTCTGATAGTAGGTAGAAAAGTTAAAGGAGAGCAGGTTCGTTTTGAAGGCATTTAAATTTCCGAGCCATTTCCCTCTTCAGTCCATCACAGATTGGATGTCGCACTTAAAAGCAGCAGCCAAGTTTAATTTGACCGCCTTTCCTGTTAAAACGGGAGTAAATGGTGGTGCAGTCTGCATACATGCCAACTTCTATCCTGCTTGCCTTATCCTGTATACGGTAGGTATGGATGGATTAATATTCCGTATTCAAAGAAACACTATTCTTTAAAAAGTGGTCAATACAAAGTAGAGCTAATAATATTTATTCAGAAATTATAACATGAATATGTTATAATATCACTACAACATGTTATAATATCGCTATGTTATAATTTCACTACTTTTGTAGTGATATTATAACATATTCATGTTATAATTCTGAATATATATATATATATATATATATATATATATATATTGTAACTAAGTTGTTGAACTCGTAGGTTTATTTACCTTTTTGTTCATGCATTTACTTTTATAAAGAGTGCTCGATACAAATGTAGAGCGTTATACTGTAATGGTTGTTACAATGTTTTTAAATTCATAGTATCACTACACAAAAAATTTCGAAGCCAGCCCATTATGTTTTGGCTTCATCCTCAGGTGATCTTTTTAGAAATAAGAATTATCCAGTTGAAAAGACCGTTTATTTGTGTTGGATTTGTTATTTTTGGGTGTAAGAGGGGTTGGTCTGTATTTTGAGTTCCGTTGACCTTTTTACTGGTGTTGGGGTTAAGTGTTTGTTTTTGTCAGAGTTCATGATAGGTTAATCTATTAATCTTGAAAGGGCTGGTGCTAATGGCGCCTTTGGTTTAGGGGTTGGTAGGTGTTGTTTTGTTTTGGGGTTGGTTTCTCCTTAATTTAATGTATGTTATTTTGTATTGGGGTGTGTGCTTTTTCTTCTTTTTTTATTTTTTTATTTTTTTGTAAAATATACCTTTTATAAAGTATATCTTTCATAAAAATGTATAGGGGTTGGTAGTTTTTTTTTTGTTTTGAGGTTGGTCTCTCGTTAATTTAATGTATGTTATTTTGTATTGGGGTGTGTGCTTTTTTTTTGTTTTTTACTCTCTTGCTTTTTATAAAATATATTTTCCACAAAATATATCTTTCACTAAAAAAACATTTTATAATATTATATAATATTAAGCTATTTTATAATATAAAATATAACATTTTATAATATTTAAGAAATATGAGAAATTTTTTGTGTCGTGATACTATGAATTTAAAAACATTGTAACAACCATTACAGTATAAATATATATATATATATATATATATATATATATGTGTGTGTGTGTGTGTGTGTGTGTGTGTGTGTGTGTGTGTGTGACACACTCATCATGCAGGAAGAAATATTTATAAAAACATACAAGTTTGCCTTCAACAAAACAACACGAAAAGCATATGACACACACGAAATTCAAACACGAAAACACACACACACACACACACACAAACACACACACACACACAATTCAACTAGTATCCCAAAAACAATAAAAAACTAGATGGCTAGTACAGTGAAGTTGAATCGAAATCGCTGAAAACAATTTTGAAGTATAAAGACGTAATCAAATTTCGCAAGTCAGTGAAAAAAACGTTTGCGGTCAACGAAGGAAACAAGAGGAAACTTAACGTGCGAGTGTGAAAAAAAAAAAAACAAAACAAAAACGCTCACGCACGCATACGACGTACTTACCACTCGACTTATCTATTTATGCACGATACTTTGGCCATCAGAAAAGCAAACGGATCTCGACATGTGCAGTCAAGAGTTTATTCGCCTGAAGAGAGTCAACTTTAGACTCGAAACAACTCTAGCGACACAAATGCAATTATGGACACCTAAAATATTATACAAAAAGCAAGTAATAACTATAATAATAGCAAAAATAAATCTACACTTTAAACAAGCCGTTCACGGCTTGTCGCACTTTTTCTTTATATATATATATATATATATATATATATATATATATATATATATATATATACCCTCCTGTCGTGCCTAGGGTGGATAACCTTTGAGGAAATGGGTAATAGACATTTTATTGTCAATTTTGACGGTAGGGATACACTCGTATATATATATATATTCACAACGGTCTCTATTATAATACAGAAGATATTGTATACTGATCTTATTGAAATGCAGCAACTATTCTGTTTGTTTGCAGATAAGGGAAAAAGTTTCTCGATCTTTAATTTTCATTCATTTTTGACAAATAGTTTTTCTGCCGTCTTATTTTTGTTCTTTGAATAGTAACTTCCGACTTGTAAAAGTTTACTTTTTCATGCTGAATTGCTTTAAAAATGACATAGCATTAATAGAAAAAGACGGATCATCTTTACTAAATGCTCTAATTTTTCCGAATCTTGTACCAAAGAAATGTTTCATGAAGAAATTATGGTCGATGGTGAGGATGAGATAATTACCGTAGCGCAAGACTATACGAAGACTTGGCCAGACAAAGTAGTTCATTAATATCTTGTGCTATATGAATACTTCATCTGGGAATCAGAATCTCCATTCCACTTAGAAAAACGATAGGCAGCCTTTTTAAATTACAGCGTTGAGAGAATTGTAAATTATCTTTTATGATGACAAGCTGTATAAAAAGAGCAAAAAAAATATGAAAAACGTTTTCTTTTGTATGAGCACTTGTCATGTTTTCTTTTTTTCTTTCGCTCTCTCTTTCTTATATATATATATATATATATATATATATATATATATACACATATCTATGAGGATTGGTGAAAAATCTTCGACCATGAGAAAAGATCTGATATTTGGTCATTATCTCTAATTGACTGGATGGCATTCTTCGTTCTCAATGGTCTTTCCGTCATTTCTCATTTTCAGTCAATCCTCATAAGGGATTATTTGTTCATCCTCAATCCTCATTCTGATTTATTCACTCTTTGCAAGTTCTCCTGATTGTTTGCTGATCCTCATCTTAGTTTAGGCTTTCGGGTTACATCACATTTTCTCGTCGCGCCTAGTCAGTACCTATATAGGTGACCACTTGCAAATAATAATTACTGTAAGTTTGGATATGTGTAGACGTAACAGATAATTACTACGAGGTGAAAATCAAGGAGCTGATTTACAATTCTTTGTAGCTATTTACCCGCAAATATAGTTGGGAAAGTTATGAATCTACCTCTTCCCGACCAACTATGGGTTAATTAGTAGGAATTTTATTTGTGAATCATTATTAACCATAAAAAAAATATTGCAATCTAAAAAATTATTTTCCTGTCTTAAATAACCAGCAAAATGTTGATGACCAGTAAAACACAAATCAATTAGTTATCGTTGAGGTCATGGGTATGACGGTAAACTGCTTCCGGCAGCAAGACCTCTGATTGGTAGATTGTGGGGAGCATGGAACCACCTCTTAATTGTTGTTGTTCCTAGTTCTACCCTGACCAGGAGCTGTAGCACCAGTTAGGGTCCCAGCTATGGGCAAATAGTTAACCCCCAAACTGGTGTCAAAACATCATGAAAGTATAAAAATGCAATTTTATAGAAATATATTCATAAGAATAGACTTTTATAGAAATATATTTTTGAGGGAAACAAATTATTGCCATTATACATTTTTGAATGAAAAAAATTACCAGGAATACATTTTTGAATACAAAACTAGAAGACATCTTCAGTTTTCTAAAATAAAAAAAATAATCAAAATCCGATAAAATCAACTTTCTCACTATAACTGAACATTAAAATAAATACCTTAAAACCCCACCTTTTGGCATTAAATAACCCACAGAGGGTGATATGCAGTTAAACAAAAGTCAAACTCTAACAGTTCGTTAGTCCTCATCTTGGATCAAATTTGCATAATTTTTTTATATAATTGTCTTTCTTTTAGCTTGTGTGACAAATCACACAACCGTGACATTGCATGGAATGAGCAAAATCTTTCGAATATTTGTTTCCTCTTGTTTCTGTCGCGAGCTTGTGCTTCCCAGTTGTGAAGTTCGAGATCGAATTGTGACAGCGATTCTTTGACACGGACCTTGATACCTTTTTTTCGTTTTTACTGAGACTTTCTTCCTTCAGGCAGCTCCCTGTAAAGCATCTGTTTGGTGATACAGCTATCTACCAGCCCTATCAGAAAGTGATGCTTGTGCCTATGAGCTTCAAAGCTGAGTACACCAGCTGGTTCCTGGAAATCTTTGTCTGGAACAGAGTACCTCTGTGTATGGAACCTGTGAAATCCGAAGAATGCCCAAAATCTCATGTACCGCAGATGGAATCTCTGACATACGTTTGAATGTTTTTTTCTTAACCAACCAGCGGGTTAGAAGGCGGCATGCCTGAGCTAGACAGTGGGGATGAGTTCTTGCTAGCTTACAATGTATCCCAACAAAATAAGCTGTGTAATACTACCAAATGATCAAATCATGACGACGTGTCTCACGTCTGCCGGTCAAACTTCCTCCCATAGTTTCTTTTCTCGCACTTGTCGCTTGTGGAACTCCCTTCCGGTTCCATGCTTTCTAGTCAACTCCAATCTTCAAAAATCTAAAAACAATCTACTGTTTTTCGAGATAACATATTCTGTCCTCGTTCCTTATAAATGTTTCTGTTTTCTAATTCTTCCCCACTCAGTATCTATTTGTGTCTCAATTGCTTTATTATCTTGATTGGGTAAACTCGATTTAAAAAAAAGCGTCTCCGTCAAGATCCTGGCACAAACGAATTGGATTGGGTGTAGAACACGTATGCTTCAATGGTCTAATTGAATGATTGCTAGGATCGCACTATCCTAAAATGTGTATACATGAGGCTGGAATTTGTGAATTTCAATTCCTACTGAAATTCTTACTGTGGATTTGCATGTCCAAATGAATACCGCCTCGGCTGGCTTTCGTTCTGGAGACGGCAAATTCGTTTGACGGAGCCTGCACAATCGATACTAGCTGAATTGTGCATCGCCCTGTTCACACTCCACCCACGTCTATTGAACAGGTGAAGAGGCTCATCTCTTGTTCCTTGTTTAGGATGTAGTTTCCGGCTTTCTCTTTTCCAATCTTTTCAGTCCTACGTAGCCCCCTGCGCTTCAATGGCGTAACCGCCTTGCTCGGGGTGATATGATTTAAAAAAAAACAAAACAAAAAAAAACAAATACTTGTAAGTGTAAACAACCAAGGTCTTGCAAATGTAAAGAAGACTTGTAAGAACACAAGCATTATAAACATCTTCGTTGTCCTTTTAAAGATTTTCTGAGAACAAACGCGGCCTTGAAGGGCAGAAAGAGCACCTACGGTTGTTTTCTTTTATTTCATCGTCGACGATTTATTAGACCTACAAGGAAGGTAAAGTTGTCAACAACCTTTAATTTCTCCCTGTCGACGTAGATATAAAGTCAAACATAGCTTGTGCCTGGTACTGTTGTGGTGCAGTGGATATCGACTCGGAACAACAAATCGGTGTGCAGAGTTCGAATTCCAGTTGAATTTCTTGCATTCACTTACGCACAAATACTCTTGGGAAAGTTATTAATCCGTCTCTTCCCTCCAGTTATGGGTTAAATAATAATCCGTCGTTAACAATCCGTCGTTGGCTACTTAACTCGTTGGCTACGATATATATGTTGTTCTCGGTAGACACGTGGTGTCAAGTGTATATATACAGGGTGGTTCAAACGAAGGTGGAATAGTTCCACACAGCAGCCTTATTTTCCATGACCTTTATTTCCAACAACACGGGACCTCTCCACATTATTCATGAGCAGTCCGTGAGTATCTTGAAACATTTTCTGAGAAATGTATTGACCAATACGTTCACCTCAACTGACCCCAATAGATTTCGTTTTTTAAGAGTACCCGCCGACAAAATTTATTGTCAAAAACCTGGAAGTATGGGTGATTTGAAAAAATTACATAAGATATAAATTTTAAGGAAAGGCTTCTGCAAAAATGTTTGTCTTAGCATTAGGAGTAGACGTCAAAGCTGTGTAAATTTTTTTGCAGGCCATTCCAAAGTAGTCATATTCACTTTAGCCATCCATTCGTTCATGAGTTTTGACACATGGATGCTGCAATTGTCTTGCTGTAGAACGAAATCATTCCCTATCTCTCTTCTTATTCTTGGTAGGGCTTTCTCGTCCAGCAACTGTTTGTAGCTTTCGCTGTTCTGTCGTCCTTTCAGCCACTCCAACCATATATTTCCATTCGCAAAGATCATACCCCAAACCATAACTCCTCCTCCTCCCATATGTCGTTTGTTTAGTACAGCAGGCTCACCCCTTCTCGACCAAGTACACCATCCATCGGGCCCATCAAACTTGAAACGCTTCTCATCAGTAAATATAACCTTCTTAAAGTCAACATGCTTTGTTAACCACCTTTTAGCACACTCCAGTCTTGATCCTTTGTGTTTCTTTGTTAGTGTAATTTTTTTTTTAGCTTTTGCAATCCTATGCAGCGTTCTTTGTACTGTTCGGGCGTTTGCATCCAATTCACATTTCTCCTTCACTTTTCTTGCTGTAACTTTTTCTCCAGATGTCAAAAGCCGTGTCACAGTCCTCTTCTTTCTCCTTTCAGTCCTCTTGCCAATTGATCTTTTCCGTCCTCTCTTCTTTTTCCGCTCGGAGTTTGTCTTCAGCATGTATTCGACCGTTGATTTCGACAGCTTCAAATCCATGGCGATCCTTCTGATGCTGAGGCCATCATCCCGCTTCTTCCGTGTCAAACAAACGACTTCTTTTGAATGCATTTTACCTCATTAAACTTAATTGTTTTGCCAGTAAAATAGAACAGATAATTGATTCTAATGATGACAGCTAAATGTACAAGCAGAAAATTTGCACACAGCAACATATACATGAACTTAGCTCTTAATAAAATAGGATTTTTTGTCATGTCCGAAAAATAGTGTCGCGCAAGTTTTCGCAAAAATCACAAAAAACTAAAATTATCAAAGCCAAACTAAAAAAATGATTACACTAGTAGTGGATTTTCACTCCTCAACTACGTACTTACAATCTCAAAAGTTTTTGGCTCTAGTAACCACCTTGAAGTACTTTTTTCAAAGTGTCCGAAAAATATTGTCGGGCCCCTATATATATATATATATATATATATATATATATATATCCCTTTTTTGTCACGCTCAGTGGTTAATTTTTGATGTCTTAATGTAGGGTACTTAATAGTAAGTATCATCAATATATACACTCCTGATCAAAATTTTAAGACCACTTAAAAATCTTTAAAAAGAAATATTTTTTACAGTTACACAAAAATGTAAATTTCTAAATAAAATATTTGGAATATAGCTTTTTGTTTCCATAACCTTTTAGATTGTCGTATTGGTAACCTTAAGTGGGAGGAGTTTAAAATCTATCCGTAAAAAAATATTTCTTTTTAAAGATTTTTAAGTGGTCTTAAAATTTTGATCAGGAGTGTATGCTGGCGTCATTTTAAACGGCATATCGATATTAATATTTTGCTCTTATTTTTGATGACACGGGCACGCACACTAGTATATATATATATATATATATATAATGTTTATTACTTGTTCCAAAATGGTAACGAAAAAAGAAAACTTCAGCTAGAAAGCTGTTGTACGAATTTTCATGAAGAGCATAAATTGTTATCGCGACATAAATCATGTGTATTTTCCTTTTTTTCCCTGTAGGGTGCTCGACTATGTCTGTCAAATTGGCCTTGTGCCAAACACAACCGAAGTCCCCACAATTTAAAATATCGGAAGGTTGAAGGTTGGAATGTGGGAGAATAAAATATTTCGTTTTTGTATGTGAATGTAAAATTTTATTAACTAAACAGTATAAAGAGAGAAAAATGTCTGTAGTTAAATGTTCCAGAGAAATAGCAGTAAGGAGTTAAATGTGTGTATGTAAAAAGATTAATCAGGTTACTAATAAAATCTATGTTTCATTCCTTTAAATGAATATGTACTTATAGGACATTAGTTTTTAGAAGACAGTTGAAGTATTTTGTTGTTGTCTTCTTTGTTCACCGCGAGAATATTGAGGAATAGAGAAGAGGTAAAAGAAATTGACACGAGTGAAGAAGGGGAACGAATGTGCGACGCAACCTAACATGTCCGGGTTGGTTTGTAGTTTCCTTTGGTACATTTTAGCGTGTCGTCTCTATGTGCTCCCATTTAACTCTCTGATCTGGCGGCTTAAGAGACGCGGTTAAGTAGTGGAGTCTAGTCACGTGACTGGATCAAAACCACATACCCATTTTCTATTTGTTAAGAAAAATTGACCGGGGTCATAGAACAATTTGCTATTTCCTATCCAATCAGAAACCAGAATCTTAATTTTCACAATGACTTGTAAAATTTTTAGCTTAGTCTGGTTTTTTTCCAAAATGTTTTCAGTCGTTCAGATCCATTTTTGCGGTTGTGCAATTTTACTTTTTTGCATTTTAGTTAATTGTTGGATGATATGGGAGTTGTATCCTATAGCCAAAAAGGATTATGGCAAAACAAGAAATATATGGTATATCGAAAAGTCCATTCTTTCCTTAATTTTCCTAAAAATGACGAAACTTGTGTAATAAAATAGAGGATGTGCCTATTTCTTTTTTATCTAACCCATCTATTCAGGAAGTGGGTCCACCACAGATCTTAGATCTACAAAGATCATTTGCAGATCTAAGCAATATTTGTTTCCTGGCATCGATTTACACAAACTCGTTAGGTGTTGTTAGTGTCAGTAACTTAGAGTTTTAAAGTGTAGATCCGCCTTGACACACGGTTGAATCACCCACTGTCCACCCATATTTCCATGAAAAAGGATGTTCCACCCAGAAAGTTTCTTTCCAAGAATAGTTAATTTGTGGAACAGACACACGCATAGATGCTACCCCGAATACTACAATCATAACCTCATTAAATCATGGGTCAGTCATTATCTAGCTCCCTCTCCTGATAATTTATACTTATTTCTTTCCCCTCTAACGCTCATGTCACAAACATTATTCCATAACAGTCTATTTTGAATGGGTCTTGTACTTTTAATTATGCTATAAAAGTTTATTCACTGTTTCCTTCATGGTTTCAGTATGTGAGTGTCAAACTCTCCCAACCCACTTTCCTCATTATGAATTCCAGAAATTTGTCTGTCCTTTTGATTGCTCGACCACATTAATTAAAAGGGAAATTAAAAATCAAAGAGGTTTTTAAAAAATTACTGATTTGCCCAATTTTCGAGTAACTGTAAATTAGCCTGGACTTGAACCGGGAAATATGCTTAGACTTGCCAAATTCTTTATTATATGACGCGCACTTTATGAAGACGAACGATAGTCGAGAAAACAAATTCGTCTGGAGTTGCTCGCATTTGGTGGGGATAAGACTGTTTTGGTTGTTCCAATACATGGGAAGCCATCTGGCTTCTTTGGTTAATTGGGTGCCAGGGGACAAGATGTTGGAAATAACCCACAGTTGGCGACAACGGGGAAAGTGGAAAAGGTAATGGAAATAATATATGGCACACGCTCACACACACGAAAATAGAATCGTTCTTTTGTTAATATTGCACAATAACATGTGCATCAAATATTGCACAATAACATGTGCATCAAATGAATTTATAAAGATTTAATAATTACCTATATTGCAGTTTCATCAATGAAAGAATGAAGAAAATTTAGGGTGATTCGGACGAGTTCATCTTTGCTTCCTTGCCTTGTAAAATATTGCAAAGTTATAATAACAAAAGAAACATTCTATTTTCATTTAGAATTATCCACTTGGCAATAAATACTAAAAATAGTATGAAATACATCATTTCTTTGAAAAAAACTGGGGTGGCCTAATAATTATGGCCGGTAGTATATATATATATATAATCGATACACCCGTAACTTTTGGGCAGAGGGCTACATAAGAGAGTAAAAGATTAGGCTGGAAGAGAGTGAAAACAAAGACGAACCAGCTGCTGGGGGCAAAAGAGAAAGTGCAAGAGAAGGATGGGAACACAGGAGTGAAGACAGTTGCGAAAGTAAAGAGAAAGGAAAAGAACAAGATACAAAGGTAATGTGGAAAGGGCTGGAGTTAAGTGGATAAGAGATGGGAATTGACTTTTCATTTAAATTCCTGTAGGTTATAGCCGTCAGGAAAGTAAGTATATAAAAGGGAGTTCCACAGGCGGGAAGCGCGAGAAAATAAGCTGAGGGAGTAGAATTGACGGCTGCATTTGGTTGATCTAACTGTAAAAGGGTGGAACCTTGATGCCAGTCTGGTTGCTCGAGTAAATTTTTGTGGAGTGGGGTACCAGTGACTTAAGTTCATCGGAGCAGAAGCTATGAAAAAAGTGTAGAAAAGACAGAGGAAAGTCTCATCCCGCCGGTGAGAAAGTGGCTGGATTCGAGATGCCAGGTCAGGACCAATCACATTACATTTTATTTTGGAACTTGTCGAGAACATCAGCGACGCCTGACCAGATATGACAAAAGTATTCTGTGATGTTAGTTTTTCAGTATGGCAGTCAATACTGGACAATCTCATTGAAGATGAAGGAAACTTGAAGCCACTGAAATGTGGTTCTACAGAAGGATGCTGAGGATATCATGGATCGAGCATGTGAGCAATGATGAGGTATTGAAAAGGAAAGAAACGAAAAGGAAATTTATACTGATTATCAGGAAGAGACATTTGAAGTTTCTGAGACATGCAATGAGAAAGGAGGGCTTAGAGAATCTGATACTAACAGGCCAGATAGAGGAAAGGAAAGACAGGGAAAAACAGTGTGTAACGTACTTGACGGGCCTGAGCGGGTGGATGGCAGAACGAGCGTTGAGTGGTGTAACAGGAGAAAGCGTGCTAAGATTCACCAGGGATAGGGAGACGTTGAAAGCCATGATCACCCACGCCCTGAAAGGACGAGGCACATAGAAGAAGAAGAAGAAGAAGAAGAAGAAGAAGAAGAATTAAAACCGGATGCGCATCGATTGACCTGATGATTTCGATTCGGTTATCATTTAAATACTAGAGTACCCGTGTCGTCAAAAATGGCGGCAGTTGCTAGCAAAGTCTCTCTATTGTGGTTCATTGGAACAGAGGTTTTGAAACTATGTATTGAGATTCAGTAAAGCGGGAACCCATTATTAAAAACTAAAGTAGAGGCCCATGAACCGATTAATTAATTTCGTTCGCTTACAACTTCTTCTTCTATGTGCCATGTCCGTTCAAGATGTGGGCGATCATGACTCTTCACAAGTCCCTATACTTCATAGCGCTTAATAAATTTGGACTTTTTGCTGCTTTCCTCTGTCCATGTTATTTTAGATTTTTTAATATCCCCTTTGTTTGTTCTTTGTTTTTTTTAATCGTTTCACCCCGATCAAGGCGGTAATGCCACTAATGTGCAGGGAGCTACATAAGTGTAAAAAGACTAATTAGAAGAGAGTGAAGAGGAAGACGAACCACTTAGAAAAGAGCAATAGAAAGATGAGAATGCAGGTGTGATGACAAAGGTGGAGAGAAAGGAAAGGATATACGCGGTGGGGAAAGAACTAGAATCAAGTAGTTAGTAGATGAGTATTGACATTGCATTTAAATTCCTGGAGGTTGTAGCCGTCAGGAAAGCAAGAATATGGGAGCGAGTTCCACAGGCGAGAAGTGAGAGAGAAGAAGCTGAAGGAGTAGAATTGTCGTCTGCATTTGGCTAACCTAACTGTGAATGGGTGGGACCCAGGTGCCAATATGGTTGCACGAGTAAACACCTGTTGAGGAGGCATCAGTGACTTAAGTTCGTTCGAGCAGAAGCCATGAAATTATTTATAGAACAGACAAAGGGAGGCTGGGTTAAGTGGCTGTAGTCGAGCCGCCAAGTCAGTACCTATCACATTACTGATTCTCCTTTGGAGCCTGTCGAGAACACTGAGATGAACGGCAGGGGCGCATGACCATATATGGCAGCAGTATTCCATGCACGGACGAATGGTTGATTTGTATATATGCAGGTTGGATTCAGGCGGAAAAAACATCCTGGCCCGACACAGTGACCCAACCTTCTTAGCATTGGATTTAGCTATGGAATCGATATAGTGGTTAGAGAAACCATGAAAATTACATGTACTAATTTATATTATATGACAACATTTCAGATTTTACAACTTGAGCGGAACAATTAACACAATTTTATCCCTTGTTCCTTGTTTAGGATAAGGTTTCCGGTTCCTTTAAAGTCTGTTTATACTCTTTTATTTCCAGTAGACCCTCGCATCTTTTGTAGCATTATTTTCTTGCTTGGGGTGAAGTGATTAAAAATAAAAGACAAAAGAAAAAGTCACAAAAATGTATTTAAACAATTGCTTCCCTTATTACGAGGCTTGTTCTGATAACTTGTTTTGTAAAAAATGATTTCAATGCTGACCGTTACTTTTGATATCAAACGGTTAAAATAGAAAAAGTCATCAAACCATGAGTTGCAAATTTCAGAAACCATTTCAGAACTCTCAACGTAAACATAAACTTCTGATAAATTGTTCAGCTAATGAATTTTTTATCGCTATTGTTCAGCTAATTATTTTTTTATCACTACGTTTCTTGGGATACTTTTGTTTAATGTTAATTTTGGATTTATTTCTTCTAGACTGCACTCTCATTTGTTCAAGCCTTTTTTGAGAGGTACTCAGATACTTTTGTCTGCTAACTGATTTTTCTTATTAATGAAATACGAAAATAAGAAAAAGAACGTAGAGTGATGGGTTCTTGCTGCGAGGCTCTGAAACCATGGCATGTATTTCTCCCGAACATGAATAATTGAGATTTAGCAGCGTGGGGATAGTAACATTTTCGTCTTTAAGAAACGGATTGTAGGGTCGAAAACAATTAATTACCCACAAAACTCTCACACGTTTTTTTAAACACTATCAAGATTAGAAAGTGAGTATTGAAGTGTTCTAACCTAGATGTGGCAAATCTGTTCATTTTTTAAAAAATCTCTTTTAACTTTTGTAAAATTAGAGCATAACAACAGAATTTAGGTACTTTCTGGAGAAGTACAAGGAAGAAATCATTCATCCAGTATCTTTAGCCATGAATTGTATATACAAGTTTGATGAGGTCAAGATTGAGCTTGAAACTCTCAAGGCAAGAAGCATCATTGAGAGAATAAAGCGCCCATGACGACTAGAGAAAACTCTGTTGTGCAATACAGAAAGGCTTCCCTCCGTCTTTTCTAGAAATATTTTCATGCCAACTGCTCTGACTAGATTTTTTCCCTTGTGTCCCGTTCACAGGAATTTAAGTGTGCTACTAGAATAGCTTCTATGTCCCACGTTGAAATAGTTAAATGCAACCCCACTTCTACTCGAACAGTTTATTTTCTCGCACTTCTCATATGTGGATATCTCTGACAATTACTTGCTTTTCTGATAGGTACAACCTCCAAGAATTAAATGCAACGTTAATTGCCATGTTCTATCTTTTGGAATCCTGTTCATTTTATACAGTAATTTTTCCCACTCTAATTCTCTGCTAACTAGAGGCGGTCTCATTTTGCTTGGGGTGAAATAGTTTACAAAAAGTCTATAAATGAAAGCTACAATCTCCAAACATTTAAATGCAACATTAGTTGCCATCTTCTATCTTCGTGAATCCCATTTATCTTGTGTCCTTTCTCATATACCCACTGTATCCAGTCATTTCTCTCACTGTAACCCTCCGCGAACTAGTCGCGTGCCCGCTTGGCTTGGAGGGAAAATGTCAACTCTTGATAGCTACAATCTCTAAACATTAAAATGTAAAAGTAGTTGCCATCTTCTATCTTCTTGAATCCCGTTTATCTCGTGTCCTTTCTCCAATGTCCCCTGTATCTAGTCATTTATCTCACTGTAACTCCCTGCGCACTGGTAGTGGTCTCGCCTTGATTGAAGTGAAATGATAAAAAACATGATATCGACCATGTCCGGAAGAAACACTGCACATAAGAGCAGAACTTGTCTTACTAATGATTAATGCAGTTCATGATTTTGTACGCTGAACTTTATATGTGTCTAAACTCGCGTCAAATTGTCCAGTCTGGCAATCTCAGAGCCAAGTAGAAACATTTAATTCCGCTGTTATGCACTTATGATCTTCCGGCCGTGTTTATTACTTCACGCCACAATTTCTTTAAATCTGATTTTAGAGAGAAGTAAAAATGGATTAATGATAATATAACAGAAACGAAGTAACAATGAAATAAAATGTATTCAATGGGGAATTGTGTTTTGAGACCAATTCTACCACATGAAAAAAGCTGTTTAATTATATTAGAATCAGATAGAACCAAAATAGAAGAGAAAACCAAATATCAGAGAAGCAAAAATTGAAATATGTCTTTATGCTAATAACGACAAAAAAAAACAAAAAAATAAAATTGAATTCCTAGAAGGTAAAATTCAAGGAATATTAAACTAAAAGAGAAACAGCTTCGAAGACCAACAACAAAGCGGTTGGGTTTTTATGAGATTCTGCTATAGTAATATTCAGAATATCTTTCACCATAGAAGAAGATGAAATAAAAATTCATTGTAAAGTTGAAATGTGACTTTTTTCTCCAGCCAAATAATATCGACTAAACCGGGCTAAAGAAAAATCGTAGATTTATCAATGCAATATTAAAATTTCAAAATGTATGTCTAGCTTGTATCTTTGTAACTTATAGTGAGGAAAGAAAATCTGGAGAATTTACTCACAAGATAATATGAAAGTTAAGAAAATCAAGGGGATGGGGTTGATGAATCGAGGTTATGGGAGGGGAAGATAAAACAAAGACAAAGTTAAAGTGTCAAAGTTACCTTTCAGAAACTAGGTAAATTATTAAAAAATAATAAATGGAAAAGAGTACCGAGCATGTAGGAAATAATTAATCTCTGGCTGTGAATTCAAGATAATCTCCTCGTAGATGAAGAAGAAACTTGAAGCGACAGAAATGTGATTCTGCTGATGAATGTACTTAGAAACAAAGCAAAGTGTGCTGAACTGCTGATTAATACTTAATCTTCTATAGATACTGGACAATCTCTTCATAGATAACGAAATAACTCGAAACGACAGAAATGAAGTCCTATTGATAAAGGTTATTAGAAACAAAGAAACAAAGAAATGTAATATCTAATCGTCTATATGGCGGTAAATTTTGGGCAATCCCATCTCAGATGAAGAAGAGACTTAAAGCAACAGGGATGCTGTTCTACTGATGAATATCCTTAGAAATAAAGAAAATAGTGCAGGACTGCTAGGTAATATCTAATCTCTTATATGGCAATGAATGCTACACAATCTCAACACAGATGAAGAAAAGACTTGAAGTGACAGAGATGTGGTTCTTCTACTGATGGCTCTCCTTAGAAACAACGAAAAGAGTGCTGGACTGCTAGGTAATATCTAATCCACTATATGGCAATGAATGCTGGACAATCTCAACACAGATGAAGAAAAGACTTGAAGTGACAGAGATGTGGTTCTTCTACTGATAGCTTTCATTAAACACGATGAAAAGAGTGCTGGATTGCTAGGTACTAACTTATCTTCTATGTGACAGTGAATGCTGGCCAATCTCATCGCAGATGAAGAAAATACTTGAAGCGACAGACATGTGGTTCTACTGATGAATTTCTCGTGAAACAAAAATGTGTACTTGACTTCTATCTAATTTATAATCCCCTATATAGCAGATGAATATATTTAAAACGACAGAAATCTGGCTTTAACGATGAATTGAAATACTCGTAGAAAAGAACAACACAATAGTCTCACTGGAATGCAGAAAATGCTTAAAAATACTTGACACATTAATGTTGTGGAGTAGCTTTTGCACTGAAGGTTATAATCGTGCTATGTCGGTTGCTAATCGACTTAACGTACCCAAAATGTTAGGAACTTGGTAATCTTCCACTGAAAGCTGACTCCTTAGTATTCGCCTAACTACCGACTAATATCAACTGCCTAACTTCCCAAGAACTTCCTGTTAACTCTTATTAATATAGGAGGGAGAGTCTATTGTCTGAGGAATAGGTGTGTTTCCCCATAACAATTAATAATGAAATATCAATTATGAACACGGCCACAACATGCTGATTGTGTTCGGAAATTAAAACATTTTATAACTTAACAAAAAACAAAAAAATACAACAAAACAAAAACAAAACAAAACAAAAAAACAAAAAAAAAGTCACCAGAATAATCAGATAAGCAAAAATATTCTTGATAACAGGTAATACGTTAACCAAAAACACTCGGATCTACACAGTTCTTGCATACTTTAAGTCCCAAAAAGAAATCATGCAAATAAAAGAAAGATATATTAAGAAACTTTATGCCTTGAATTTTATTGAAGTCCAATAAAACATATACATATATAATTCCTGCATCTCTAATAGTAATATTAACGATGACGAAACACTATAAGGACGAAAACGTATGTAATGGGAAAATGAAAAGAAAAGACCCATTGTAATTTATTGTAGACATCTTTGCACTAGCATCGCCGTGACGAATTACATTCATATCAATCAGCCGAAGGACAAGGCTGAGCTACAGAGTAGGCCCTGCTGTCTGCAGTTAACGTTTAGAAGCAAATTCGGCAGAACTCATTCCTGTTTGTAATATAATAGTGGATCTGTATGCAAGCCGATCAAAAACGGGGTCCCTATGTCCGGTAACCAATCTAGGGGATAGAACTAAAGAATTTATTCCATTCAATGTACGTATCACTATTAGTAATAGTCCCTATTAGTAATAATAGTACTGACTATGAGAACGGAAAAAACAAAAGAATAGAGCGTCCGATTGTACGCGAGTCATTCAATAAACAAGGTAAATTTTTCGGCATAAAGACTTCTAATACAGATAGAAGCTTACTTTTTTTTCAACGTAGTCTCCCAGCAGTTGCACATACTTTTCCCATCTGTGCACAAGCTTCCGTATTCCCTCAGCGAAAAAATCTTTGGATTGATGTCTCAGCCAATCGCTCACAGCACTTTTGACTTCATTGTCACTTTCAAACTTCGTGCCTCTCGTGAACATTTTCAAAGGACCAAACAGGTGAAAGTCTGATGGGACAAGGTCTGGGCTGTAAGGGGGATGAGGGAGCAGGTTCCCAGCCTAGCTCGTTGATGGTCTGCACCGTTTGGGCTGGTGTGTGAGGCCTTGCGTTGTCTTGATGAGCAGGCAAGATCATCATAAACAATTTTGTGTGCTGTCCCAAAAGACAAGCTCGAAGTCCTTGCAATGTCATCCACTGTCACCCTTCTGTCAGACTGAATGAGGTCATTGACTGATTCGATCTTCTCAGGTGACCTCAAATCTGTAGGCCTCCCAGGCCTGTCTTCATCCTCAACACTGCTCCGTCCTTCTTTAAACATTTTTTGGCTGAAACATGTGGCACCATTCACAGTTGACATTCTCCTATGAATTACAACTGGTTTGCACTCTTCACCAACCAAAACTTAATAACTGACCTCTGTTCAATCCTGGAGCATGCTTCTTGGTCGGCCATCTTTGTTAATCTCCAAAACACTCAAAGTTTTTTTTTAATCTGGAAAAAAAAATTAAATCCCTTTGAAAAAGAAGTAAAGAAAAAATTTAAAAAAAAGTAATCTTCTGTCTGTATTAGAGGTCCTTATACCGAAAAAATCACCTTATTTATTGAATGACTCGTAATCTCTTGGCTTCTTGACAACAAACCGTGTTCAGTATTGCTCCACCATGAATTTCTTTATCGAGCCTATATTTAACAATATATATTGTTTAAAACTTGAAGTATTTTATTGGGAATTAATACTTAATAATTTGAATAGAACGTATGCTTATATAAATAAATTGAAAGAAATTAAGATTACACGTAGACAGGTGGTATAAACGATGCTTAAATACATCGCTTAAGATCTGAAACTCTGTCATAATCCATTGTTAACATTTGTGTACATACAAATGTCCTTCTGTATGAATGTGAATGTTAGACAATCTCTTAAAGGATGAAGTAGAAGCTTGAAGCAGCAGAAATGTGGATTTACAGAAAGATGCGGAGGATACCATGGACTGAGCACGTGAGCTACTATGAAGTCTTGGAGAGGATGCAAACGTAAAATAACATACTTAATATCAGAAAGAGACAGATGAGGTTCCTTGAACACGTAATGAGGAAAGAGAGTCTGGAGAATGTAATACCCACAGGACAATAGAAGGAAAGAGAGACAGGGGAAAACATCGCGAAATACACTTGTTAGGTCTGAGTAATGGATGGCAGAGTGGAGTTTGGGAGAGATACCAAGAGAAAAATATTGAGAGCAACAATAGACAGAGCCAAGCGGAAGTCCATGGTCGCCTACGTTCTGAAGGGACACGGCACATGAAAAAAAAAAGAAAATGCTGCTTAAGCTAGCTAGGTTTATTTCGTTAGAAATGTGACTAAACCGGATGAAGAAAAAAACATAGTTTTATCTATACTATACTAGCAGTATAGCCCGGCGTTGCTCGGGTGTAATGAAAGCTTTAAAACTAATCCATGGTCCTGGAGCTCAGACTCTTTGGACGTTGGCACGAAAAACTAAAAAGCAATAGTTGTTTCCAGTTAAAGCGAAACCGTAGACTAAAAGAAAAATGAATGGATGTAAGTCAAATTTTGATTTCATGGTATCGATATCAAATAATTTGTTTTTGTCGTAAACTGAATTTTGAAGGCTAAATAAGTCCTCTGAGTAAATGGTATCATGGCTCAGACTAAGAACTATTATACCTACTAAGAGCCAAACCCGAAGCAAAGACTAAAATAAAAGGGCTGAAAAAATAGAGACATACAGGCAGATAAACAGACACACACACAAACATCTTGCCTTTTACATATATATATATTATCAATTTTCTGCACGATTGTAAGAACTGCAACCTTGAAAATTCTGAATATCGTTTTGTATCTCTTTGTCTATGAGTGTATTAAATTTGATTAAAATCGGACCACTTCTTCTATAATCCGATTTTTTTCGATTATCGATTTTCGATATGTATCGGTGGTACCTCGACACAAAACCTAGCTAAGAACACTCGCAGACAATTATAGTACAACTGTGTAAATTTTTAAGAAAATCGGTTCAGCCGTTTCGGAGTTTATAGGTAACGAACACACACACAGACACACACTCGCACATACACACACACAGAGACAAAGTTCCGTTTATAAATAAGTTTAGATTAAAGTCTCAGAATGTATATTCAGCTTACTCTCTCCATGTAAACTGACATCTGACTGTTCAAAAGAAACTGTTCCTCCAGTTGGTGAAAAAAAGCATCATCATCAGATATGGCGTCATCAGCATTGTGATACTAGTTTGCAGCTAAGTAGTTTTTCATGTTGATGAGCAGATGATAGTTAAATGGATCAAGAACAGCAGAATAAGGAGTTTTATCAACCAGTTCAAAACCAGTCATTCACAGCAGCCGTTGAAATCAAGGAGTAAGTTTTAATGAAACAAAACCCATTTCATCAGATTTCATAGAACATTTGTCTTGATATCCCCTTGTAAATTCTTCAGAAAGATTGTATCTCATTTCCCATTGATGGTGCGAGCCTAAGGAAGATAAACTCAATGTTTTTGCATCCCATAAAGCAGGCAATCACTTTTTCCACTGCATGCATTGTCTCTTTGTCAAAGTGATCAACACTCATGCGACGTTAGGAAACGTTCAAGTAAACAGCTGGATCTGTCTCAAACAATGTCAGATTTTCCCATGTTATGAGCAGCATCTGTGCGCTTATGATCAGGTGTCAAACAATGTCGTAGCCAGCATGAAGAGACCTTCGTCGTACCAAGTGAATTGTATGAGGCAAATCTCGATACGGTGAAATAGCGTCCATCGGAACCATACTGAGAAGTCTCGGGTAACCGACCCGAAATGTAATGTGCTGCTTTTATCAAAACATTTATATAATGTATGGAAAAATAAAGAATTTAATGTATCTTCGATTTTTATTAGCATTTTTGTGTTCATAAACCCCATGTTTTTAGACTGTTGCGTTTAGTCAATATAAATTTAATTAGATTATATATAGTTATTTACAAAGCAGAAGTTCATGATATCAATAGACAGAGCAAAATATACGTTAGGCGTATTGAATAATCGATGGTTTAACCACAAATCAATATTTAAGCTAGAAAGCCTTAGGAATGGTACCAAATTAGCCAACTATGTGTGGAAATGACAAAAATGACAAAAATCATAAAGTAATCTGGAGTATATTAAGAAAGGCCAAACCTTAAAGCAACAGTGATTCCCACCGATATTGCCAAGAAGAAAAGTTATCTATAATATAATTTCCAGAACGAGAAAGGTTATTAAATGAAAGGTCTTATATAATGTCCGGGTGTATACACATTAGAAATCATATTTTGGGATCGTACAAAACCAGATAAAAGTATTTACAATACTATTTTGCTTGTCTTGTCTAACTACTTTTCGTATTTAAAACTTCCTGTTATGGATTTTAAAATTCCTGTTGTGCATTCAAAATAAAGCGTTACTAAATCGGTTAATCTATAACACCTGACGATACCGAAAGGTTAAAATCATGGTAGCGTAATCGACTCATCTTTCAATTATATATATATATATATATATATATATATATATATCCAGGTGAATAAGGAACGAAGAAAATATTAACAACATTCAAAACATTAATTGAAAACAGTACTCAATATAAAAATAGAGCTATGATTATTTATTATAAATTATAATTTAAACCATATGCAAATTATCATCTAGCAAAAAGTGTACATTTTGTTTCGACATTAAAAGGACGATGTCTCATCAGGTAGTATGAAGGAAGATGGACAATTCTGTGTCTTATATTGGTAAATTTTGTGTGAGAGGAAAGAGAGGTAGAGAAAATGGGAAATCAG
The DNA here is from genome assembly GCA_037127315.1 of Ascarosepion bandense. Classification (NCBI taxonomy): domain Eukaryota; kingdom Metazoa; phylum Mollusca; class Cephalopoda; order Sepiida; family Sepiidae; genus Ascarosepion; species Ascarosepion bandense. The sequence continues at coordinate 945,575 of JBBBDQ010001555.1, read as the reverse complement.
AATTGGAAGTTGTAAATTATAATTTAAACAAAGAGAGGGAAGAGGAAAATGGTGGAAAAGAAGAAGGAGGTGAGTAATGGACATGTTGAAAAATTTACAAGGCAGGTTAAACAGTAGATGATAAGGTATGGTCCTTTACAACCTTTTATGACCAAGCCTTTGGGTTTAACAAAGAGAAAAAAGTAGTCAGTCAGTTAAGTGCTATACGTGAAACACGCTTGGGCGATCATGTCTTTTTCGAGACATGACTGACTGGGCAGAATATCCCGCACTAGGTTGCCAATGATTTCTGTGGTAGACTGGTTGCCGACCAAGGCTATAGAACCCAACCTGTCCTGCTATTTAACCCATAACTGGAGGGAAGAGACGGATTAATACCTTTCCCAAGGGTATTTGTGCGTAAGTGAATGCAATGGATTCACCTGGAATTCGAATTCGGCTCCCCGGTTTCTCGTTCCGAGCCGATATCCACTGTACCACAATGCACATAGATGAAAAAGGATACGGGATGGTAGGGTGTAGGAACGGATGAGATAGGAACTGGTAGTGGATAAATATATTTGTATTAGTGAAGTATAATGCTACAAATATTTTTGTATTTAAACTTAATTTTTATATTTAATATATTTTTATATTTAGACTTAATTTAAAATTTAAGTAGACATTTTTTATCTATAGAAAACTAATTAGATCCCAATTTGTAGTATGACATAAAGATAAAATTAGAGATAAGATTATATGTAAAGGCAGAGATCATACAGTTAAAAATGAATAACGTGGTACTAACATTAATAGTATAAAGGTTTATCGTTTCTAGAGATCTTAACTTTAGATTTTGTAATTTTAGCATAATTTTTTCTTGTACACAAAGTAAACATGGTTCCTTTATCGATTTAGAAGTTCTAGCCTGTTTGAAGATTTTCCATTTAACTTTAGGTGTTTTATTTTCGTTTTTAACGAAAACTTAACGCTTAATTTGATTATTATTATTATTATTTATTGGTTTAACATTTCTATCTATTTGTTTGGGTGTTGTCTCATCATGTTTGTAATTATTATGCATTTGATTGCAATAATATAAGTTAATAATTTTATGTTTATTTTGACGTACACTACTATTATTAATATTATCAATATTGTTAGAGGTATTATTAAGTTTATTGAGGTACATGTTATTTGTTAATCAATGACAGTTTGTTAAGTATTTTTGAAAGGTTATAAATTGGTGTGGGTATTTGAGAAATGATAGGTTAGATGGGAATTTTTGTTATTATTTTCTGAAATTAAAGCCAAAATACGATGTTAAGAACGACTCATAATTAAACATATTAGACATTCCATTCATTGTCTCTTATATTTAACAATATATATATATAGTCATCCGCAGACATATCTATTTCGCTGTATCACCGCTCATCAGTACCGTTAAACATCCGATTGCTTCTAGCCAGGATTGAAACCCGACCGAATTGATATCATTCGGCGATTCTAACTCTGAGTTATGGGCGCTCGGTAGATGAAGGCTGACTTTAGCGTGTTATATATAATGTAAACACACACACACACACATCCACATACACAAACATATATATATATATATATATATATATATATATATTAATCGCGAAGTATCAGATAAGCAAGTAAATTTCAGAGTCAAATCTCGATTGTGCTTTTTTTATCATAGACTTCATGCGCATTTATCTGTAATACATGTGCATGACATGCTTTTATCAGACAGAGTGCAATGATTGGTATATTTGGCTTTATATAGTCGTAACCAAACGTTACTTTGTTGGTGTACGTAATAATAACTGGAAATAACAATCAAAGACCGTAAACCTCCGTCAAGGCAATAATGACTAGCAAGTGAGGATTATTAACATGAAAAAGAATAACTCCTATGAGCGCGACCGCTGTCCAGAGTGAAAAAAATGAAAAAAAAAAAAAACTCGACAACTGTCAAAATTACATAAAACAGTGGAGGTAATTCAGTATTTAAAATGATCTAATGGATACAATTCAGTATTTGGCATTCGAAATGCAAAATTAACTGGAAAAATAACGCACAAACTTTATCCCACACCACATCAAACTCAAAATATAAACAATTCGTGCCAGTCATGAGACAATTATCCCTGAAATTTCTTCAGAATTTATCCAGCGCGTCTTGAAATATCTTGAACACAGGACAAACAAATAAACAAAACTGACCGAATACAGTAATAATAACACCATGTGGGCCCGTATCAGGCTGGGTCATATCAAGCGTATTTTGGCTTCGTATTGTTGTTACTCCAACATGATAATATAGACTCCAAGGGCTAGTCAATATTGATTAAGAAATAGGTATATTTTTTTACTACCGTTGCGTTGAAATATGGGCAATTAGTTTTGCAATAAATAGTAAAATTATAGTATTTTTTGAGGAATATTTTATTGACAAACAAATGATAGCTAATTTAGTCTATTTAAAGAATTCACAATGAGTTTACTTCAAGCTATGTACATCGTGCTAAAATATATCACAAGCAAAATTATTCAAGATGGGTGGGGGAGAGTTAGAGGGTGGCTTTGTCTGAGGTGGTGGCACATAATTTCTTTTGCCTAGGGGCCCCAAAAGGTTATAATCCGTGCCTAAACCCAGCGGTACTTTGTTTGCGTATTGCTCTCTCACTCAAGAAGAAGAAGAAGAAGAAGAAGAAGAAGAAGAAAAAGAAGAAGAAGAAGAAGAAGAAGAAAAAGAAGAAGAAGAAGAAGAAGAAGGTAGCTTAATAGGAATACAAAAACAGACGCAACGGAGTATCAAGGGTAGTAATCATGTAATGTTTTAGATGATTTCGATTCGATTTGTGCAAAGATACCAGCAACATTGGAGTAGATAGACTTAACTATCGCCTGGTTCACACTCCACCCACGTCTATTGAACAGGTGAAGAGGCTCATCCCTTGTTCCCTGTTTAGGATGTGGTTTCCGGCTTTCTCTTTTCCAATCTTTTCACTCCTTTTCCTTTTTTTTTCCAATTGGAGTAGATATACTAAACTATCGCACGGTTCTCACTCCACTGACGTCTATTGAACAGGTGAAGAGGCTCATCCCTTGTTCCCTGCTTAGGATGTGGTTTCTGGTATTCTCTTTTCTAATCTTTTCACTCTTATGTAGCCCCCTGCACGTCAGTGGTGTTACCGCCTTGCTCGGGGTGATATGATTAAAGGAAAGGATATCCAGATACTGTCCAATGAAACATAAAGAACGAAAGACTCAGATAATTTGGCATTCAAAACGACGATCACATTGAAGCAAGATGGCCATATGTGATCGTAGTAAACCAAGAAAAGAGGACTTGACAAAGAGTTAATATATCTGTTGTTAGTTAGCCATAGAATGCAGTCGAAAATATGTGAAACCTTATCTCTCTCTCTCTCTCTCTCTATATATATATATATATATAAGTTTAAAAATGTATTTTTGGGGACAGTATTTATTTATTTATTTCTATTATATATATATATATATATATATATATATATATTTGATATTTCGGACCGGCCTCGGCCTTATATCAAATATATATATATATATATAAAATAATAATAATAATAATAATAATAATAATAATAATAATAATAATAATAGAAATAAATAAATACTGTCAAAAAATATATTTTTAAACTTACAACTTTTCAGTAGTTTTTCCTATACTTATTAAGACAGTATACGTGGATCATCATTATGCTATATATATATATATATATATATATATATATATATATATATATGCTCTCACACCCTGATTGAACACTCTGGAAGAATGGTAGACTTTGAAAAAACATTTGCTACTCCAGCTTCTACGCATCGTTCATTCAGTAATGAATTAGAGCACTCTGGTTACTGGCATATGATACATCATACGCTAAAAGTTTGCCTCCTTCTGCCGGGCGCCCATAACTCAGAGGTAGAATCAGCAACTGACGCTAATTCGGTCGGGTTTCAATCCTGGGTTAAAATGCAATCGGATATCTAACAGTACTGATGAGCTGTGAAACAGCGAAAGAGATCTGTCAGCGGATGACTATATATATATATATCTGAGTTGTGATAATGCTTAGTGCCTAGAAGTTTGTTTCAGTCAGTGGTTTACTGATAAAAAGATATTTTGGAATCAGGTTTTTTGTCGTAAAATGCTTAATATCGAAACAGAGATAAGTGATTTTATAAACGCCGCTTACATGTGGCACAAGACCAAAAGTACAAGGCACCCAGTGAGAATCGAACTCACTACTCAGTTGTAAACATATTGAAACAGAGATATGGGCGTTAATAGAATTAATATGGAGATGATTAATGAGGGCTTAAGGAAATTTCGAAGTCGGCATGACTATGGTCAATTAACTGCGAAACACTAATCCCATTAACACACACTCTCTATTTTGATATCGAGCACATTACCACAAAAAAATCTGCTTGCCAAAATATACTTTTATCAGTAAACCACTAACAAAAGCAACAACCTTGGCACTAAGATTTATTACAACTCAACACAATATATGTTGTGTGTTTCGTTACTATCTTAGTTGCACCTCGTCAGCCATATATAATGCTCTATTAAAAATTGAGCACTCTTAATAAAGTAAATCACTACAAACAATGGACTTCTAACCAATTATTTTGTATCACTTGTAAGATATATATATATATATATATATATATATATATATACAAAATCTCGTACAGGAATAGAGAAAAATGTGGAATACTTTAGGATACTGCTTATAGTAGCTGGACAACTTGGAACCGTGTTCAAAGACTCGAGAATATAAAATTTCGCTTGAGGACGGTGATTTGATCTGCAATGATACTGAGATAGCTTATGGAGATTTGAAAGTACTTGTCACGCAGACTCCACTGACAGCCACAATACACCTGGTCTGAACATTGATATGCAAGAAACATAACAATAATAACAACAATAATGATGCTGATAATACTGAGCAATGTGCTCCGAATTTAAAAAGACTTGTTGTCACTCACCCTTCAGTAATGACCATAAAACATTTCAATTAAATATGCTATAATAATAATAATAATAATAATAATAGTTCAGTAATACAGGAAACCAGCAAATGCAAATAAGAAATTTCAAATGCATTAAGAAGAGTAACTATTCTATATTTCTGATATGAGGTAGTATTTACAGTATTTACATTTTACATTATTCGGATTATTGCCCTTCATCTTTGTTGTCATTTGTCCGAAGTTTCGACGTTTCATCGGGTGCTAGGAATTTCGAACCGAACCCTTTATTGCAATCACTAGGGTATATTATTCTCATTCCTTGGGTAGTAATGCCTAGATTGGAAGTCATGAGTTATCTCCTTTTAACCCTGCAAGTTACTTCGAAATTCGAAATTCCTAGCACCTGAACAAGGCAGGAGCGAACAATAGCTGAAACGTCGTAGAAATGGCAACAAAGATGAGGACAATAGTCCGAATAATGTATACACAGCAATTATTCCATAATGCGCCTCCCTTAGAGATAAAGAACCTAAAAAAGGTAAAAGAAAATGCTATGGACCAAATGCGGAAACCATGGCTCTACGTGGTCAAGGCTTATGTAGACAAACCCCATATCCATCAGTGTTTGCATAGTGCAGGATTAAGAGCTGTAACTGAAGGCTTTATTCTTGCAGCAGAGGAGCAATACTTAACTATAAAAATTTTGAAGAATATCTATGATCCGTGTCCCTTCAAGACGTAGGCGATCATGGCCTTCCACATTTCTATATCCCTTACAGCACTTAAATGCCTTTTTCGTGTTATCTTCCCAAACCGTGCTCTGCCAGTTCCCTGTCTTTCTTTCCATCTATCTGTCCTGTGTGTAAAAGATTTTTCAAGCTCTTTTTCCCCATTCAGTCAGTTAAGTGCCATACGTGATACACGCTTTGGGCGATCATGTCTCGAAAACAACAAGAGTAACGGAGCAGAAGATTATCCCGTGGTTGCCAGCCAAGGCTAGAGAACTTAATCTGTACTATTATTTAACCCATAACTGGAGGGAAAAGACGGATTAATACCTTTTTCAAGGGTATTTGTGCGTAAGTGAATGTGAGAAATTCAACTGGAATTCGAACTCGGCACCCCGATTTGTCGTTTCGAGTCGATATCCACTGCACCACAACGCACATTACATTTCCCAAAAAACTTCAGCTGTCTTTTCCTGATGTTGAGTATATGTTTCCCTTTTCGTTTCAAAACCTCGTTGTTGCTAACATGTCTAGTCCATGGTATCCTCAACATCTTTCTGTAGAACCAAATTTTGGTTTGCATCAAATCTTTCCTTCATCTTTAAGAAGATTTTCCAGCATTCGCTGCCAGATTGAATGCTACACATCACATAACAATCCAGTACTCCTTTCTTCAACGAAATTTTCGAATAACGCATACTGAAAAATACCAATTGTCTTCATGCACTACCTGCCTGATGAGAAACTCAGACACTCCTGTGTTCCTGGCTGTTGACCTGATTGACTTGGAGGAATCCTTGCTAATCATAGTCTGGATCTCACCAATAAATTCGGAAGTTCGGAACGGTTAAAGGGAGGTTTCTGAGCTTTCGTACCTTAGGAATCACCATTAGACTCGTTCAACTCTTTCCGAATACTTTGTACTGTCCTCAGATTGATATTTAAATGCACTGAAATTTTTATATTGGTGATTACGGTGTGAATGCCATGCGGTATAGCATTTTGTTTCTAAATCTTTGGCAAAATGAATTGCATCATGGTGCTCTTTGTTCTCACAGACGGTGCCCAACTGACCCTACTATACTGTGCAGTTGACTAAAAATGCAAAGAATGCGCATGCGCTAAATTAACCTGTGGCGTTCTATACAGGACAATCATTCTAATCGACAAGAAAAAAAAATAGAATATGCTTTTTTATTGTCAAGGCATTTCCTGCAGATTGTAATGTATCTTTGAACTTCTTTAAAGAAACTCTTAAAATACAATAACCTTGAACTAGAAATTTACAAAAATGACACTTGGGGGCATAATTAATTTCAGTTGTAGTTGCGATCCTGGGTATGACGGGAAAATATTCTGTTAAACTCATGGAAGTAATTCCTGGTAGCCTATACCTGAAAGAAATAATTGTTTTTAAAAAATACAGCTCACACCTTCAGAAGAAATGAAGAATGTCTGTGCTCCTTAGGTAATAAAATGTTTACTAAAATGTTAAGATGCCATTTTTGATTTTAAATTGAAAGTAGGCAGTAAATACAATCAAGATTTACATTTAGTAGATTTTGTAGAAAAGCAAAACAGAATCCAAGAACCAATTATTGCGCCAAGAAATATGAAAAGGAAAGCCAAAGATAAAGTTCCTGAACAGATTAATCAACGCTGGCAAGACAAATCTCTGCATGATCAATATCCAGAACGTACTAATAAATCCAATGTTGATAAAGTTAATACTCGTCGATGGTTACGTGCATCTGGATTAAAGTCTAAAACTGAAGGCTTTATTCTTGCTGCGGGAGACCAAAATCTTTTCACTAGGAACTTTCAGGCAAATATTATACATAGTAATGTGGATCCAAAGTGTAGGTTCAGTGATAAATACCACGAAACAATAGACCATCTAATCTCAGGCTGTTCTGTACTTGCCCAAAATGAATATAAAAATCGTCACGATGGAGTGGGGCAATATTTACATTGGACAATGTGCAAACACTATAGAAAATCTGTAAACAAACACTGGTATGAACATCACCCTGCACCGGTTACAGAAATAGAAAATGTCACCATTCTATGGGATTTACACCATCTTCACAGACAGGAAAATTGAAGCAAATAGGCCGAACATTATTGTTAAAAACAAAAAGAAAAAACTTGCCTATTACTTGATTTTCTAGCGGACTGTAACATACCAAAAAAACGGTCAAATTATAAAACCTAGAAATTGAAATAGAAAAAAATGTGGAAATTGAAAACAAGAATCGTGCCAGTGATATTAGGTGCACTTAGAATGATGAAAAATGGAACATAATAATACATTGAAAGAATCCCAGGAAACTCCAGCTTAAGGGATATACAAAAAATTGCATTGTTAAGTACAGCCCACACACCAAGGGGAACGTTGTCTATGTAACGCTGGAAATGTTAGAGGAGATAGAAAAAAGATGAAATAGAGCCATAACAACACACCACGACCTGCCTTAGGTCTTTTCTCAAACTTGGTATAGAGTGCGAACATAGTAGAAATCGAATTATGATGAAAAATGACAATAATAATAATAATGAGAAAAATACTGTAAATGGAGACTTGCTATCACACATTTCCCAGTTAAAAAAAATAAAAAATAAAAAAACACCCGACTCCAAAAAAGTAAAACTATGAAATATAATAACTGTTTCCAAACAAGTGAACTAAAATTATTGGATCCATAATTATTGGCTGGGATGGAAACTTTCTTGAAGATCCTCGTAAAAGATTAGAAGCATGGCTAATATGCGGAAGAATCAAAACAATCCAAAAGAGCGTTTGAGTGAAACACATAAAATGAATTGCATAAATTATCCTAGATATATTGAATCACGCAGTGTAGGTCAGAAGGCCGAATTTAGGTATCATGAAGAAGACAAAGGGAAAATTTAATGGATTTCACTGTACATGGAGATCACAGATTGAAATGGAAATCAAGCGAAAAAAAACTGAACGAATATTCAGACGTTGCCAGGGAATTGAAAAATAGTGGAACTTAAAGTTGACGTTTCGGCCCATCATTATTGACTCGCGTGGAAAAGTCGCGAAGATCGTTGCCAAAAGATTAGAAGAACGTTTATTTTTCTAATCTTTTGGCACAATGCAGACTGAGAAAGATCAGTTAGAATATATAGGCGATGCAGAAAGATTGAGGAGAAATGCGGAAATGGATTCAAGTAAAATCTATAATGATAATAACTAGAAGAAGCAGTCAAAGACGGCAAACCTCCGCCAAGGTAATACTGACATCATCTCGGCGATTAGCAAAAAGTATTTATTAAAATGGGAAAGAAGAACTGCTATGAACTTTACTGCTCTCAAGAGTGAAAATGCGAAAAATGAACTCGAACGCTTTCAAAATTAGATATAAACTTAAAATGGAATATGTGAGGCAATTCTGTATTTCAAATGATCTTGGGGGGGTTAATTCAGTATTTGGCATTTGAAAGGCAAAACATTAAATTTTATTAATATAACCAGGAAAATAATTCAGAAAGTTTATCCCGTACCGGATCGAACCCAGAGTCTAATCAGTTGGTATCAGTCATGAGGACAATCATCCCTGACTGTTACTTGATCTCAGACAGACAAACAAACAAACAAACAAACAAACAAACAAACAAACAAACAAACGATTCCGACTACCTTAAGGCGGAGATTATAATATGAATGGTTTTAGAAATACCAAACAAATACAAAAGAGAGAAAATACAAATAAATAACTGGTCTAAAAATTCTTTTTATTTTGTGTTCTTGATTTTCAATGGTTAAGAAGACTTTACGTGCATTTGAATTGCTAAGCAGCATTAGTAGTCAGTATTATATGTCTGTTTTTATCAAGATTATATATATTACGGAAATTAACGAAGATTAATGATGAAGCTGGTTATAAACAAACGACAATTTGAAATAAATGTCTGTTGATAACCGGTTCGTTAATCTTCGTTAATTTCCGTAACAAGTTTTACATTTGTTGACATTAAGGTACATTTCAGAGCAGATATGGTTATTACGAAGAATCGGAAGTTGTATTATGCAGGCTTGATTTAACTTCGTTTAGACTCATTCGGGATCTAGAGGTCTAAGACGCGCCAGATCCATTAGTGGCTTTCCCTATGTGAAAGAATGTTGAATGGCACACATTTTCGTAACAAAAATTTATGGTAAATAACCAGGCCGATAGAAATAAATATATAATACGTTTTGATTATAAACAGAATATCTACTTAAATACGAGTATCATACAACAATAATGTTCAAACAAATCATTTCACATATATATATATATATATATTAATCGTAAAGCAAGTCAAATATTGATTTTGCTTCTTTTATCAGTCCTCAGCATGTAAAGCACATTTAGTTGTAACAAAGCGTCACTTTGTCGGCCTACTCACTAATAAAAGCACTTGGGACAATGGGCAATACAGACAATTTTGCACTTTCTTACTCTCACCTGACGAATTAATATAAGAATTTCGAAAAACTAAATGAAAAGGTTAATTACATTTTCCTTGTTTGTCTTATTCAGGTATATATATATACTCACTTATGATGTGAGATTAAGGACAGGATGGTGAAATAAAAGAAGACAAGAGGAAAACTTTATTTAATTCGCCTACGCGTTTCATCTTGTGTTAGACTTTATCAAGGCAAAAAGACGAAATGAACTTTATTCGAAATTACGTATTTATAAATAAACAGTATTGGCAACTAAAAAAAAAATAAACGCTCACAAATCATTCAAAAAGATTAATAGAAAATATTTAGTTTTAGAATTTCTTCGTGTGTAATGCAATGTTACGAGATGTTAAAATGAATGGAATTTAACCGTTTTCTTTGGACTTTTTATTATGTATGTTAGTCTCTTTGAGTATCGTTTCTATAAGAAAAGGTGTGATTGGGAAAAAATCGGGGCGTAAATTGATATTTTGGTAGTACTGGATGGCAGCGCTCTCGAGAATCTTCCTTCTGAATAAATTGCTTACACTTTTTATTAGTGTGGCATTTTTAAATGGAAATTGTGGTCGACTTTATTTCTGTGAATCACTAATGCATTCGTTAAGGTTATTTTTAGTGATGTCTCTTCTGTGTTCATATATACGTTTTTTTAGAATTTTTCAATTCCCTTCATTTTAACATCTCGTGACATTGCACTACACATAAAGAACTTCTAAAACTAAAACTTTTCTGTTAATCTTTTTAATCGATTTGTGAGCGTTTTTCATAGTTGCCAACACTGTTTTTTTATATATACGTCATTTGGAATTATGTGCGTTGTAGTGCAATGGATATCGGCTCAGAGCGAGAAATTTTAACTGAATTCCTTGCATTCAATTGCGCACAAAAACCCTTGGAAAAAGTATTAATCCGTCTCTTCTCTCTAGCTCTGGGTTAAGTAGCGGAACAGATTGGGTTCTATAGCCTTGGTTGGCAACCAGTCTACCGCGGAAAGTTATGGCAACCTAATGCGGGATAATCTTCTGCCCGGTTAGTCATGCCTCCTTCGAGACATGATCGCCTAAGCGTGTATCACGTATGTCACTTAAATGACTGAACTTGAAATAAAGCTCATTTCGTCTTTTGCTTTGATAAAATCCATCACAGGACGAAACGCATAGGCGAAATAAATACAGTTTTCCTTTTGTAGTCGTGTGTGTGTGTGTGTGTGTGTGTGTGTGTGTGTGTGTGTGTGTGTGTGTGTGTGTTTCTTTGAAATTGACCGACAAGGAAGGTATTATTAATTTTAACTATTTTTTCCAGTATTCTAAAATGTTTCTTTTTTGCAGGAGATAAGTAATGTAAAAATATTCAGTAATTATTTTTACAAGCGATTTCAGCCAATTCTCTGGCCATTCTCAAGAGTGTTTATATCAAATCACACGCAGCACGTGAGAACTTTGAAAGAACGCTCTTTTTTCATAAACAACGCAAAATAAATCACGTTACAGTCAAAACATGACTAAGTTTGAGTTTTAATTTATCGTCGTAATCAAACCCTGTGGGTTATTTAATGCAAAAAAAAATTACTTATAGCAGTGTAAGACTTTAGCAGACTGGACTGGTTCCGGTTCGTACGATATTTCTGCAAGGACCAAATTTTGCCAATTCAGGTATTTTCCTTCTCGATCTATATAATGTTTATCTTTAAATTTATATGAGAGTATAGAACAGTATGCAGGTATTATGTGAACCATAGTTCTGTGGTCTTTGTACAAATAGATCTTTTGTACCGTTTTATGTAGGATCTAGTTGGTAGGTTTTGCCCTTGAGCGGCTAGAATGACTCCCACTAAATCCATATTGAATCCAGAAGTTTGTAACTAATAATGGTTTAGCCATTCGTCAACATCAGATTCTGCAATAGATACCAACCCCGGGAGAAGTATAGTTCGACTTTGCAAAAAGTAAGATCCTAACTTGAAAGATAAGCTCTTATTTTTTGCTTTTTTGTCTGTGGTTTTTGTCTCCATTTTGCTACATTTCCCTCCTTGTTTTTAATAGTCGTTAATCTTGTTTGAATTTGCAGCTTTTTTATAATAAAGTTTAGCTCTTTGCTGAGTCAATGTTGGTAAAGTAGCAGTAGTATACGTCGTTATTTAATCAAAGATTTTTTTAAAGACCCACATTCTCATTTATGCATTCGTACTAGATATCTAAGTGCTGTACTTCAGTTTGTCCCAGCCAGGTACGGCCGATCAGCATCCGTTCTGGGATTGTACACCTTATGTCTGAAGTTTTGGAATCTCAGAAAAATCGTGTTGAGCTCATAACCTGTAAAGAAGTAGCCATGAATAGATATAAACAGAAATAAAGTGAAAACAGCAACCAGCGAGCAAATTGTAGCTCTCCCAGCTGGTATTCCAACCTAGAGTCCTTCCTTCTTGAGTTCTGTCTCGAAATCGCACTAACAGACGTTTCAGCCGCCAACTGTGAACGTTACTGCAATTCGAATTCAGCTCCCCAAATTCTTATCCCGAGCCAGTATCCAAGACATCATAACGCATGTTTATCTATTATACTGAATACAAAGGATTGCCTCTTGAATACTAAAAAACTTTGCGGCACTCGGGCATCAATATTAAATTTTCTCAACGGATTTATGCATGGTTGTCAGCAAAAGGGGCGCACCAAAATTTAAGCTACATATTGGGGATGTCAAAATCAAGCAGGTGTGGTATTTAAATTATCTGAGTAGTGCAGTAATAGGGGAGGGAAAGTATAACACAGAAATCCGATGTAAAAGATGCCTTCCATAAACTATGAAAAATAAAAACCTTACTTTTTTCCGCATATTTTCAACGTTTTGCTGAAAGTTCGTATTTTCTTGATTTGAAATAGAAATCTTGAATGTTTCTATTTTCATACTTTATAATTATATTTTAAATATATTGCATAAAAAAGATGTCAGTTTAGAATTACGCCACGAGGATACGTGTTCAGATTTTGTTGGGAAATAATAAGCTGCTATGTTATAACTAAAATTATAACTAAGTGGGAGTGAATGTTTCAAAATGTTCTCATAGGTGAAGAGATTTGAGGCAATCAACGTGAGATTCTATCAATGAATGCTAAGTATGCTCTGAATAAGATATGTGAACAACAAGAGATTTTCACAAAAAAGCTGAAAGTGAAAAGAAATATACACTTACAACCAGAGATAGCTAAACTTTGTAGGATATGTAATGTACAACGTTGTGGTGCAGTGGATATCGACTCGAACTCGAAATCGGATAGCCGAGTTCGAATTTCAGTTGAATTCCTTACATTTACTTACGCGCAAATACTCTTGGGAAATGAATTAATCCGTCTCTTCCTTCCAGTTATGGGTTAAATAACAAGACAGATTGGGTTCTATAGCCTTGGTTCGTAACCAGTTTACTGCAGAAAGCAATAACAACCCACTGCAGGATAATCTTCTGCCCTGTCAGTCATGTCTCTTTCGAGGCATGATAGCTCAAGCGTGAATCACGTATGGCACTTAACTGACTGACTGAATATAATAGTTGAACATGATTAAGGCCACTACTGGGCATAAAGTGGGGGATCAGTTTTATATTGTTATGAAGTAATACACTGATCCCCCACTTATTACTATATAATAATATAATACATATTTTTCCTTTCTAGCTATGAGTCAAATAACAGGACAGATTGGGTTCTATAGCCTTGGTCGCCAACCAGTCTACCGCAGAAAGCAATGGCAACCAACTGCGGGATAATCTTCTGCCCAGTCAGTCATGTCTCTTTCGAGGCATGATCGCCCAAGCATGTATCGCGTATGGCACTTCACTGACTGACTGAATATAATAGTTGGACATATGATTCAGGCCACTACTGGGCATAAAGTGGGGGATCAGTTTTATGTTGTTATGAAGTAATACACTGATCCCCCACTTATTACTATATAATAATATAATACATATTTTCCCTTTCTAGCTATGAGTCAAATAACAGGACAGATTGGGTTCTATAGCCTTGGTCGGCAACCAGTCTACCGCAGAAAGCAATGGCAACCTACTGCGGGATAATCTTCTGCCCAGTCAGTCATGTCTCTTTCGAGGCATGATCGCCCAAGCATGTATCGCGTATGGCACTTCACTGACTGACTGAATATAATAGTTGGACATATGATTCAGGCCACTACTGGGCATAAAGTGGGGGATCAGTTTTATGTTGTTATGAAGTAATACACTGATCCCCCACTATTACTATATAATAATATAATACATATTTTCCCTTTCTAGCTATGAGTCAAATAACAGGACAGATTGGGTTCTATAGCCTTGGTCGGCAACCAGTCTACCGCAGAAAGCAATGGCAACCTACTGCGGGATAATCTTCTGCCCAGTCAGTCATGTCTCTTTCGAGGCATGATAGCCCAAGCGTGAATCACGCATGGCACTTAACTGACTGACTGAATATACAACGAACTGATTTTCAGTGAACTAGAAGTCTTGCCAGGATTCGCAATTGTCGGCCACTATCTTAATAACGTAACATATGCAGATAACGCAGTGCAGATAGTAGACACAGAAAGAAAAATACCAGCCCTTCTACAAAAGGCAGTGAGGGGAAGGAAGCGATTAGAAAGAACTAAACGTAAACTTCCAGAAAACTGTATGGTCATCAGTTATAAGAGAAGCCCAAAATATCAACTAGAGATCAGGGATACTAAAATCATACAGCTGCAGAAATTTAACTAGTTGGGAAGTGTTTTGACAGAGGACAGAAAGTGCGAAGGAGCGTTTACCTGGCCAAGGACATATTTCAAAGGCTAAGGAAAGACAGGAGCATTTCATTTTAAACAAAAAAAAAAGAGTATTGAATTGTTATATGATGTCTGTCCTATATGGAAGCGAATGCTGGACAATTTCATCAAAGATGAAAGGGATACTGAAGATAACCAAAATGTTGTTCTACATATGGATGCTGAGAATACCATGGACAGAACATGTGAGCAACAACAAGGTTTTGGGGAGAATACAAACGAAAAAGAAAGTTAAACATCAGGTAGATACAGTTAAAGTTTCTGGGACATGTAATGAAGAAGAGGGTTGGAGAATGTAATTCTCACTAGAGAGATACAGTGAAAGAGAGACAGGGGAAAGCAACGCGAGACATACTTAATGGTCTTGAGTAAGTGGATCGTGGAGCAGGGTTAGGGAGAGATACCAAGAGGAAACGTGTTAAGTGTGACAGAGGTTAGAGGTAAGTGGAGATCAATGATCGCAAACGAATATCTACAGAAATAAAGAACACAATCTTTTTATATAGCAGTGAATGCTAGACAATTTAATCAAATATCAAGAAGAGAAATATGAGGGAAAAAATTAGTTCGACTGATAATATCCTTAGAAACAAAGAAAAGAGTGCTGGACTGCAAGGTAATATCTAATCTCCTACATGGTGATGATTGCTGGACAATCTCATCAAGATGAAGAAAAGACTTAAAATGACATGTGGTTCTTCTACTGATAAATGATTTTATAAACAAATAAGAGTGCTGAACTGCTAGGTAATATCTAATCTCCTATATGGCAATGGTTACTGGACAATCTCAATGCAGTTGAAGAAGAGACGTGAAGTGACAGATGTGGTTCTTCTACTGATGAATGTTATTAGTAACAAAGAAAGGAAGGCTGAACAGTAGGTAATATCTAATCTAATCTAATCTAATCTAATATGGCAATAAACGCTGAACAATCTCAACGCAGATGAAGAAGAGACTTGAAGTGACAGAGATGTGGTTCTTCTACTGATGAATGTCCTTCAAAGCAAAGAAAAGAGTGCTGGACTGCTAGATAATATCGAATCTCCTCTATGGCGGTAAATGCTGGACAATCTCAACGCTGATGAAGAAGAGACTTGAAGTGACAGAGATGTGGTTTTACTGATGAATGTCCTTAAAAGCAAAGAAAAGTGTGCTGGACCGCTAGGTAATATCTAACCTCCTCTATGGCAGTAAATGCTGGACAATCTCAAAGCAGATGAAGAAGACTTGAAGTGACAGAGATGTGGTTCTTCTACTGATGAATGACCTTAGAAACAAAGAAAAGTGTGTGGGGAAAGTCTGCTGGACTGCTAGGTAACATCCAATCTCCTATATGGCAGTTAATACCGGACAATATCACAGTTAAAAACAGAGATTTGGTTCTAATAATTCGTATCTTTAGAAACAAAAATAATTTTGTCTTACCATGTAATATCTAATCTATATGTGTTGTGGAGTAGTTTTTGCACTGAAGGTTATAATCGTGCTATATCAATTGCTAATCAACTTAACGCACCCAAAGTGTTAGGAACTTGGTAATCTATCACTAAAAGCTGACTCCTTAGTATTAGGTCAACTGCCAACTAATATCAACTGCCAAGTAGTTCTACTGAACTCCAATAGAACTCTAAAGAACTTCTATGAACTTCCTGTTAACTCTTATTAATATGGGAAGGAGAGTCCATTATCTGAGGAATATGTGTATTTCTCCATAACAATATGGCAGTGAATGTTGAACAATCTTTTTTTCAAATAAAAAAATAGTTTTAAGTGACTGAGATGTGGTCCTACTGATGAAAGTCCTCAGAATAAAAGAAAAGAACTCTTCACTGCGATGCAATATCGAACTTTCTTTATCGAAAGGTGGACAATCTCCTTACAGATGAAAAAAGATTTGAAGTGCCATAGATTTTTTTTTCTGCTGACGAATCCTAAGTATTCTATACAGAGAGCACGCCAACGACAAAAAAGTCTTGAGAAAAACAGAAAAATCACTTAAGGTCTTTTCTCACTTCTTTTCAGTGCAATTATTCTTTCTTTTATGGACGTTGTCGATGAAGGTTCTCCACAGCAACCTGTCATTTGTCCCTCTCAACAAGATTTGACACCTTATAATCCTTCCCAGACTGCCATTCATTTACATAAACTCGTTAGGTGGGTTGCTTCCTGTCTCCTTCTGCTTCTCTTGGCTTCAGTTTACGCTGAGTGTATAAAATTCTTGAAGTCGTCCTCTCTCATTATTTGTCCTAGAAATGTAATTTTTTTTAGATTGTAAACCGAAAAGGATTTTACGTGTCTATTAAACTTCATCCTTCTGTAGGTCTACGTCTCTATTTTCTCAAGTTTCCTTTTCCTCTGTGAAGAAATTCTTTTATTTCCTACCATAAAAGAGGCAGCATGTCATAGAATTCTTTCGTTTTTTTAAGGAAATATTTCTATTTCATTATACTGCAGTTTGGTCTACGGCCAAATAGCGTTGAAGCAGGTTTCTTTACGATCAGAGAAGTTGAGAAATGTCGAGTCTAGTCAGTACCTCAATGGATGACCGCTTGGATGTACTGAAAGCTTTCTTCATTGATTTTTAGCGGCACATAAATCTCTGTTTTATTTAATGCCGAAATCTAAGTATATTGTACGCAATTTTATTTTTATTTCTTAGTGATAATAATGGTTTTACTAATGGTTTTACTAATTAACCCATAGCTTGAGGGAGAAAAGTTGGTTCAGACATTTATCTAGATCATTTATGTCTAAGTGAATATGACGAACTCAGATTGTAACTCAGCTGTCCGATTAATAGCACCTGATATTCTTTGACGTTGCTGAACTTCAATAATAATACAGGAATCGGTGTTTCCGCATTGTAAGCCATGTAAGCTTGAATGTACTGGCGGTGTAATCTAGATGCTATCCACCTAGATGTCCTTGACAAAATCCAACCGAGAATGTGTAATGCGATAGGTCCCGACTTGGCAGCTCAGATACACTCACTTTCTCACCAGCGGAATGTTACTTTCCTGTGTTTCTTCAACAAATTCTTTCACGGTTTCTGCTCAGATGAACTTAGCTCACTGGTTCCCCCTATATATGAATTTACTCAAGCCACAAAATTAGCAACTAGGTCCCACCCTTTTACTGTGAAATCAATAAATTGTAAACTCAGCAGCTTCTTTTCTCGCACTTTCCGCCTGTGGAATTCCCTT
This sequence comes from Ascarosepion bandense, assembly GCA_037127315.1. NCBI lineage: Eukaryota > Metazoa > Mollusca > Cephalopoda > Sepiida > Sepiidae > Ascarosepion > Ascarosepion bandense. The sequence goes on along the minus strand of JBBBDQ010001555.1, from coordinate 927,333 downwards.
CCATTTACTTGCTTTGCCGACAGCTACAATCTCCAAGAATTTAAATGTAAAGTCAATAGTCATCTCCTATCTCACTAACTTGCATCCTCTCTCTCTCATGCTTCTTTTTCTGTTCACTTAACTCTCATCAGTATTCTCATCCTTCTCTTACCCACTTTCTGACACTCCCTATAACCTGTCACTCTTTCTCATAACTTTCCTCCTATGTAACCCCCTGTAAAACAGTGACAGTAAAATGCCTTGCATGGAGTGATATGATTATAAAAAAAAAAGATTCGGATTTGTTATTCGGAGAGCCGAGTTCTAATTTCATGTAAGTTCGTTATATTCACTTGCACGCGAATACAATTGGAAAATCTATAAACCCACCTCTTCTTCCAAAGCTATGGATTAATAAGTAAGACTTGTATCACTAAATCATTATTATCTGAAAAAGAATTCTTACAAACGGCTTTAAATAAGTCGCAAAGGATTGATGAGCCGTAAAAAACGAATGAATCAATATGTCTCGAAGGCATCTTTCATTAAAATTGCGCTTTCGGATTTTTGGTCATCTGTTACAATACTACTCAGGACAGATTCTGGTTGTTTGAAAAATTAGTGAAGTAATGAGACTATTTGGTCTATAACATTGTTAATATAAGCTTGTGACTGATTGATCCGTAAAAATTCAAGGTTTTCTTCTGTGAAATTTAGAAATTAATATTTTCTAATTTTACATTTTAACTTTAGAATCACTATTTGGGTATTATTTAAATTTGTCCATCTAGTAAGTAAAACATTGCAGTTATTAATTTGAATAGTAAACAAATCCATTCATTTCGCATTTGGTGATGAGTATTCCAAAAAATTGCGTCTCATTTAAATAATGACACACTTCATCCGAATGGTTTCCGATAAAAGAAATATATATATATATATATATATATATATATATATATTACCAGCATACGACTGCATGTTTATCGTCAGTTATTTTAATTTGAAAATTTATTTCAAGTTTTTTGCATCATCAACTCAAAGAAATGGTAAGTATAACACATGAAGTCACTGCAAAAAAAGATTTTTGTATAACTGGGATTCCGTAGCGAAAATCACCAACAGTTGATTTTACCGAAAGTGTGTCAGGCCCTTCAGGCAGAGAACCCGAATTTCTTTTGTTAACGAGTCTTTTTCCTTTTTTTTTTTTTAACAAAAGTGGGTTGCGATTAAAAATTTAGAAATCTAGAATATTGAGGAGACTTTCTATCATTCGATCTTCAAGAGAACTTTCTGGTTACTGATGGTGTGATGATAATAATAATAATTATAGCAATAATAATAATAATAATGATGATGATGATGAAGAAGAAGAATCATGGATATTAAAACAACGGAGAAAAATGATGGTGAACATATTTTGGATATTCGTTTTGAAAAAATAAAAATACTGAAGCAACAACGACAACAACAACAACAACAACAACAACAACAACAATAATAATAAGAAGAAGAAGATGAAGAAAAAAGAAGAATCATGGATATTAAAACAGACGAGAAAAATGACGCAGGAGCAGTTTTGAACCTCGTTTTGAAAAATAGCAACACTAAAACAAGGAGAATAACAGCAGCAGCAGCTTAACAACAACAACAATAATAATACTACTAATAATAAGACAAAGGATTATGGGCATTCAAAGGAGAAAAATGATGCAGAACATATTCTTTGACATTAGTTTTGAAAAAATAGCAGCACTGAAACATCAAGAACAATAATAATAAGAAGAAAAATCATAGATATTAAAACAGACGAGAAAAATTATGCTGCTACATTTTTTAGCCTCGTTTTGAAAACTAGCACCACGGAAAAAGTCAGCAAAAATAAGAATAAGAACAAAAGAAGCAGCAGCAGTAACAACAACAAAATCAACAACTATATTTTAATAATAATAATGAAAGTCACCATTTTTGTCAGTTGGTGTAAATGCTTTAAATGTCCCATTTCTAGGGAAAAAAAATTACATAAAAATGTCGATTTGTGCCAAGTGATTTCAAGTCTCTCCTGAAAGAAAAAAAAAAGGAAAAAAGAAATAAAAAGAAAAGTCTCGAAGACGCGATTCTCGACAATTGAAGAATTACGCAGAGAAAGGAACATATTGTCTGCTGACGTGAATAAGATCTTTTGTGTGCATTCGCCGCCAACACAGGATGATCGATAACCAGAGGTTGGACCCTCCACCGCTTAGAATGTCGACACTAAGTTTTTCAATAGAAAGTTCTGACTCTTACATCAAGCATCGTCAGCTCATGCAGTATGAATAGCCGATGTTGGAATAGCTTAGTGATTACAGCATGGGAGCTACCAACTGAAAGGTTAGGAAACGAAGACAACCTTGTACTTCTCACCCTTTGTTTACTTTTATCTGGTACAGTTTTAATTGTCTTGATGGGCGTCAAGTCATAGAAGGAAGTAAAAAGGACGAAATCGATTTGATGCCAAAGAGAATGGGCAAGAGTGTATTTTTATACATAAATATGCATCCGGGATTTAGTAGCTTCCCTCTGCCTTTTCTATAAATATTCTGATGATGATTGTTCTGATTAGTTTTCCTCTTTGGTACTTAGAATCTATTTATTTAATTCCTGGCTATGACGATAAACTTCATCCGGCAGCAAGGACACTGATTGGGGGATTGTGAGGGGCATGGGACCACGTCTTTATTGCTGTTGTTCCCAGGTCTACCCTGAGCCGGAGTGGTAGCAACTTTTAAGGTCCCAGCTAACTTCCAAACTGCGTTCAAAGCACTATAAAAGTATAAAAATACAATTTTACAAAAATATATGCATAAAATTGACTTTTATAGAAAAATATACATATTTGAAGGAAAGATATTACCAACAATACATTTTTGAAGAAAAAAAATTATTACCATAACACATTTTTCAAGGAAAGAATAATTATTCGTAACAAAACATTTTTGAATACAAAACTAGAAGACATTTTCAGTTTTCTAAAATAAAAATGCCTACCAGAAATCGCAGAAAAGATAGTGTTCGATTGGCAATAAAGAATGATCAGGTTCCTCACTATTTACATTATTCGGATTATTGACCTCATCTTTGTTGCCATTTCTACGACATTTCAGCCATTGTACGCTCCGGCCTTCTTCAAGTGCTAGGAATTTCCTCATCTCAGAAATATAGACACATCAGGTTGCTAAACTGAATAATCTTAATAGCATCTTTGGTGCAGGGTTAGGGTAACTCTATCTGATGATGAAGCCAAAGAAAAACTTTACTCTGATTTAGAAGCTCTTCTGAAATCCACCCCCAAGACAGTCAAGCTACTTCTCCTAGTTGATTTTAATGCCCATGTAGAGAGGGATGCTTCGGTATAGAATGGAATTATTGGAAAAGAGAGTGTTGGGAAAGCCAACCCAAATAAAGTATTACTGATGACAAAGTGTTCCGAGCACCATCTCGCAATTATAGATATCTTCTTTTGATAGAAAAATAAATAGAAGACGACTTGGTTGCACATTAGGTTTAAGTATTGGCACCCATTTGACTACACCATCGTTCCAACAATTGACAGCAAATGAAATGCGAGCAACAGATGAGTGCTGGACTTATAATCAATTAGTTCTTCAAGCAATGAACTTGCGTCTACCGCCTCGCTTAGAGCTGCACAAAATAATAAAGGGATCTCTTCACTGGCTTCCACTGTTGGAGTGTCGATAAACAGTGATATGTACCCTATTAGCTGATAGAGCACGAAGTTTCGTGACGCGAACACCGATACAGCACGTTTGCTCTACCTTGTCTACAACAGATATCTTGATAGCAAAACCAACACCTCTGTCACGCTTCTAATCCTTTTGCTTACCAATCCAGAAGTTAGTGTATCCGGATCAGACTTCAGCAAAGTAGTCTCCATCTGAAAGACTTGTTTCATATAGAGACACAATATTAATGTTTAATTGTTCCATTTCTTGGGTGACAAGAACTTTTCTCCGTTCTATACGACTGGTCTTCTCATTGTCCAAAAGAGGTCGTACATTCCAGCATCCAATGTTGAGGCAAATACTTGGTTACACATACTTCTAGCTTATACATTCTTTTTTGTTACATGTGTTTATTACGTATACCTTCTAATGTATACCTCTACAAGGAAAAAGACAATGCAAAACAATTTAATGTCTTCTTCTTCTTCTTTTATGTGCCCTGTCCCTTCAGGACGTAGGCGATCATGGTTCTCCACGTATCCCTATCCCTTATGGCTCTTAGTATGTTTGCTCCTGTTACTCCTAACAACTCCCGTACCGTCATCCACCTGATCAGACCCTGCAAATATGTTATTCGCTGCCTTCCTCTGTCTCTCTTTTCTTCTATTTGGCCAGTCAGTATCAGGTTCTCCAGGCTCTCCTTCCTCATTGCGTGTCCCAGGAACTTCAGTTGTCTCTTCCTTATGCTCAGTATTAATTTCCTTTTTGTTGCCATTCTTTCCAACACCTCATCGTTGCTTGCATGCTCAGTCCACGATATCCGCAGCATCCTTCTGTAGAACCACATTTTCGCTGCTTCCAGTTTTGTACTCATTTTTGATGATATTGTCCAGCATTCACTGCCGTATTGAAGAACTGACATCACATAGCAATCCAGCACTGTTTGTTTCTAGTGAAATTTTCCTGTGTGTTAGTACTTTACTCAGCTTCTGGAACGCGTCCTTTGCTATGCCAATTCGCGTCTGGATCTCTGTGTCGCACTTTTCATCTCCTGTTAGAGCACTTCCTGGATATTTAAATTTTTGTACTTGCTTGATTCTGGTATCCCCCACCTGTATTTGGCATTTTAGGTTGCAACTTTTGCTGATGACGATGCATTCAGTTTTCTTGAAGTTTATTTGTAGTACTTTTTTGTCACTCTCCACCGCTATCTTCTTGTAGTTTCCTTTCCATGACGAGCTCCAAATCCTGACCATGAAAAAAGAACTCCAGAAAAATCTTAGAAGACGATCTTATCTTGGCCCAATTTCTGAAGAAACCATTGAGGATCAGTGGAACTTGCTTAAGGACGTTATGTTTAAATGTGCAGCAGAAACTATTGGCTATCAAAAACGTGTACATCAAGGATGGTTTAATGAAATTAAAGCCGAAATAGGTGTTCTTATTGATCGCAAGCGCTTAGCTTTCCAACCGTGACAGGATCTGAGACCAAACACCAGGAGTTTTTGAATCTGAAGGCACATGTTCAAAAGCGCACTAGACAACTGAAGAATGATTGGTGGGCTAAGAAGTCACGTGAGAAAGAAGAATATACTGAACACCACGATTCTCATTTATTCTTTTAAGCCACCAAAATGAACTTTGGTTCCACTAAAACTAGTGTTGCACTTCCTAGATCAACAGATTGTAGTCACCTGATACAACCAGAAAAGGAATCCGAGAACGCTGGAAAGAACATTTTGAAAATCTGCTCAACCTGTAGTCTAACGTAACAGAAGAAACAATATCACAAAAATATGAAAATGTAACTATGGCTGAGGTTCCAAATATGACTGAACTCGAGATCACTATAAACAAACTGAAAAATAACAAAGTAACAGGCCCTAATGGTTTCCCCATAGAGATATACAAGTCCGGAGGTGCTTCATAGAAATTCAAACTGCTGGAAATTATCCATCGACTATGTAGCGAATAAACTTTTCCTGACGATAGTTACTATAAGGAGATAAATCTGAATGCAGCAATTAACGTGGCATATCCTTTCTACCAACAGCTGGCAAAATCATTGCTAGATTATTACTAAACCACCTACCTTCCATCTCAGATGAAATTCTTCCTGAATTTCAATGTGGTTTTTGCCCCACAGGAGTACAACATATATGATATTTGCAGTCCGCCAAATTCAAGAGAAAAGTACTGAACAGCAGAAGGGTCACTATATTGCTTTCATCAACCTGACGAAGTCCTTTGATTCACTAAAAACCGTAAAGCTCTTTGGCAGATTAGACGTATTGGTTGCCCAAAAAAGTTTGTGTTCATTTTAAGACTACTTTATGATGGAATAGCCGTATCAGTAATCTGTAATGGTTTTGAATCAGATTCTTGGAGTATCCGTACTGGCGTGAAACAAAGTTATGATTGCACCTACTATCATTGACTTTTATCTTCTAACCTGTGAATACTTAAACTGTGAATACTTACCCCCAGGTGTTGCAATCGAATACCGTTTTGACGGCGGCCTTTTCAACTTAAGACATCTCAAGGCATCAAGTAAAGTCTGTCATGCACATCGACTCCACACAGCGCAAGATATACAGATTGCACTGAACCTTTATCATGAACCCTACTAGGGGCTAGGTTCGACCATGGATAACGAAAAGACAAAAACTTCTTTTTAACCAGCCACTGGACGAGAGCAGCAATTACTCACTTCAATCATCGTTGATGGCAAAACCCATACAACCTTAGTAGCATTCATAACAAGAAAAGAAATATGGATGACGAAGCCCAACAGAGACTGAACTGCACAGATACAGCTTTTAGAAAACTCAGAAGCAGAGTGTTTTTATAACTTGACAATTAAAACCAAAATGATGGCTTATAATGCAGTGATCATTCCATCACTTCTTCTCGGCTGTGAGACCTGGGTTACTTATCGACGACACCTCAACGTCCTTGAAAAATTTCATATCAGAAACCTTAAACAGATCTTGAAAATCAGCTGAGAAGATAGATGAACAAACTCGCAGCACTCGAAGTTGCTGGATCTACAAATATTGAGGCCCTTATTATGAAAGGTCAGCTACATTGGACTGGACATTGCATGTTCCTGTCTGATATATGGATTCCAAAGAAGATCTGTCGAGAATTACAGTCCGACGTAATAGAAGTGATTAGCGGAAACGCTATAAGAATACATTGAAGCACTACCTGAAACAAGGGGACATTGACCCCAACTCGCTTGAAGCTCAAGTTCAGAACCACTCGACGTGGCGCGTGGAGAGCTACCAGACTGCTGACAGTTTTGGAAATAAGCTGAAGCTGTGGCAATCAAAAGAATGAGAAAGAAGGCGCAGGAAAATAACCCAGCTCGGAATCGCTTCCCTAAGACCACCATCTGTCAAGGGACATGAGGATCAAGAATCGGACTTTAGAGTCACCTTCGAACTCATGAAATAATTAAGTAAAGTTTTCAGAGTTCTATACTCTGCTTCAAGAATGGCTGTCAATGATGATAATGACCCTCGTAAATAGATATAATGAGCCCGACTGGAATTAGAACTTGATTTTCCGGCTTCTATTTCCGAGCAGTTAAAGTATTACACCGCCCGCACATCCAAGTTTGACGTTGATTAACTGATCATGTTTTAGGAAAACATGGCCGTAAGCCTATGTCTGATTGTGTCTTGCATAGCGTTGGAAGACAACCTGCGTGGGAGATGCCGAGAATGATTCTGTAGCGTCGTACTTTTAATGCACGGAATCGTTGCTGTAATTCTGCTATGTATTTTTATAGCTTTCGCTAGTCAATAAGGAACGGAACACTGCCCATCCCATATATGACAGTAATCTATTAAGCGTAACTTGGATGTGGCACAAGGTCAGAAGTATGGAGCACCTAGTGAAGATCAAACTCAATATTCTCGCACTTCCTGCGTGTGGAACTTTCTTCCATATGAGGACAAAACATAGAAAAATTTATTGAATAACATACTTTCCTGACGGCTACAACCTCCAGAAATTTAAATGCAATGTCAATACCCATCTCTTAACCACTTGTCTCCAGTTCTTTCTATATCACCCTGTAAATCATTTCCTTTCTCTCTACCTTTGCAACTGTCATCACATTTGTATTCCCATCCTTCCTTTGCGACCTTCTCTGACACCCCCTGTAACTGGTTCGTCTTTCTCTTTTTCCTCTTCCTATCTAATCGTTTTCTCTTATGTAGCCCCCTGTGCATCAGTGGCCTTACCGCCTTAATTGGGGTGAAACGAATAAAAAAAAAATTAATCCAGCCAGACAACCAATCACATATATGATAGTTTGTATAGAAATCTTTAGTTTTTATGTTTTGGGTAGACCATAATGTCCGGGATTTTAAGTATGATATTCAATCAATTTTTCCATGTTTTGTCCTCATTATCATCTTTTTGAAAGGTTTGCCAAATATTTGCGTCTGTAAAATTATTTTATCTGAATTCTTTTTTCCAAGTATCATAGAGTAAAAATCTTTGTGTATTTCTAAGTAGGCGTATTCAGGAGAACAATTTCGCCTCCTTTGTCTGAGACAGAGATAGAAATATTAATGTTTTGAATAATTTTTCCAGTGCTTTTATATTTCTTTGTGGTAATGTTGCTTCATTATTCGAGTGTAGTCGTAATTATTCTGTATATGAAGTCATTGTCAAAATCTCTGTAATATTTTGCTTCTGATTTTTAATCGGTGATATTTTTTTTCCTATTTTAACCTGATTGTAAACTTTAGTCTGAAACTGAAGGCTCTTAGTCCTGTGATGGATAACTTTAGGGTGAAAAAGCTTTTTTATTAGATTTTTACGTCAATTATTTTACTGTAGAATTGATGATTATCTATTTTGTTGGTTGTTTCATCTTTATTTAGTTTTATTTGTACATACACACACACACACAGACACACACACATATATATATATATATATATATATATATATATATATATATATAAGTGTGTGTGTGTGTTTGTTTGTGTGTGTGTGTGAGTTTGGATTTCAGTTTTGTTTAACGGCATATCAACCTTTGTGGGTTATTTAATACCAAAAAGGTGGAGTCTTAAGGTATTTTTTTAATGTTTGGTTATAGTGAGAAGGAAGATTTTGTCAGATTTTAATGAAAATGTTTTTTGATTATTTTTTATTTTAGAAAATTTAAAATGTTTTTTAGTTTTGTATTCAAAAATGCTTTGCTGAGAATAATTTTTCCTTAAAATATGTTTTATGGTAATAATCTTTTCTTCAAAAACGTATATTTTTCTCTAAAAGTCTATTTTTATGTATACATTTCTATAAAAGTGTATTTTTACACTTGCATAGTGTTTTGACCCCAGTTTGGGGGTTAACTATTTGCCCATAACTGGGACCACAACAGGTGCTACCACTCCGGGTCAGGGTGGACCTGGGAAGAACAGCAATTAAGAGGTTGTTCCATGCTCTTCACAGACTCTCAATCAGAGGCCTTGTTGTCAAATTACATATATATATATATATATATATATATATATATATATATATATATATATGTGTGTGTGTGTGTGTGTGTGCAGGTTTCATTGAAAATGACAGACAAGGTATTAATATTAAGTTTTTGTATAATTTTTATGTGTTCTTATGATTTCTTCTTTTCAGGACTTAAATTATATAAAAATTGTACAATTGAGCGTTTATCTGTTGTACTTTTAGTATGAAACATGTGGAAAGATTATGCATATCGAGTCTTGTATATGTTAAGTTCTGAACACGGTAAGCACACTCTTACCATGTTCATAATTGATGTTATTAAGTGTAGGATTTCCCTTCTTTATTATTAATGCCTCTATTTTTAATAGAGAAAATTTGAACAACTCATAAAATTTAAGTTCTGAAAAAAGTCATAAGAACAAATAACTTCCCCACTTCCCCACCGTCGAAATGTAGCCTCCTTTTGTCCGTTCTATAAATACTTTCATGGCTTCTGCTCGGACGAACTTAAGTCAATGGTTTCTGTCGAGTGAAAGGTGCTGACCTGGAGTGGTTGTTTGATGCTGGTTAGGCATCAGGATATTGGGTGTGCTGGGCACAACATGTGCACCCCTTCCCTGTTAGTTTAGAGTAGGAAGTATTTGATTTGCTGTTTTCACTCTTTAAAGTTAACTTAGCTAGGTTATGATTGCTCATTGGCCCCACTTTTTCTTTCTGGCCCCAGTTTTCTTTTAGTTTAATCCCCCACCCCTTCCCACCTTAGGTGTTCAACAATGTTAGTTCTCCGCTGGATGCGTGGCGTCTTTCGTTATTTTTCAAGTGTGCTTTTCGTTTTTGTTATGGTGTTTAAATGTGTGAGTGATTGTGTGAGTGATTGCTGATCGGATAAGGGGTATTATATTTCTAAAGCCACGCATTATATTTCGTCCGGGGAAGTGATTTTGCTGTCACAATATTAGAGTAGTGGGGGGCTTTTATTACTAATACGATTTTATTTAGTTTCTTGTATATATCGTTCTTTCATTGTATAAAACCATTGGGGATATTTTTATGTTGTTATTTTCTGCCCATGCCCTCCACTGAATATTGTAAATATGGGAGTTAAGTAGGACAACATAGAGCAGCTGAGGTATTATGGTGAACGTGGTAAGAATGGTAAGTAAAAATGTGGTATTATGGTGTAAGGGTTATTATAAGTGTGTCAGGGTCGACGAAAGTGAATAGCTAAGTTAAACTAGGACAGATGATGACCAGCCTTCCCCATCCCCAATTTTGGCCTTGTGCCACATTTTTTGTATTCATTACAAAAATAAATACAACTTAAGTCAATGGTGCCTCCTCAACAGGTGTTTACTCGTGCAACCAGACTGGCAACTGGGTCCCACCCATTTACAGATTAACCAAATGTAGATGACAATTCTACTCCTGCAGCTTCATCTCTCGCATTTCCCGCCTGTGGAACTCGCTCCCGTATTCTTGCATTCCTGACAGCTACAACCTCCAGAAATTTAAATGCAAAGTCAATACTCATCTACTAACCACTCGACTCTAGCTCTCTCTCCACCCCCGTATAACCTTCCCTTTCTCTCCACCTATGTATCTGTCATCGCACCTGCTTTCTGAGCTTTCTGTTGTTCCTTTCTAACTAGTTTGTACTCCTCACTCTTTTCTAATTAATATTTTTACAGTTATGTAGCCCCCTTCACATCAGTGGCATTTCCGCCTTGCTCGAGGTGAAATGATTAATATATATATATATATATATATATATATATATATATATATATATATTATCGACTTTCTGCACTATTGTAAGAACTGCGGCCTTGAAACTTCTGAATATCGTTTCTTATGTCTTTGTCTATGAGTGTATCATATTTGATTAAAATCGGGCCATTCCTTCTATAACCCGATTTTTTCGATTATCGATTTTTGATATTTATCGGGGGTACCTCGACACAAAACCTAGCTAAGAACACTCGCAGACGCTTATAGTCAGTCAGTTAAGTACCATGCGCGATACACGCTTTTTGGGCGATCATGTCTCCAAAGAGACATGACTGACTGGGCAGAACATTATCCCGCAGTAGGCTGCCATTGCTTTCTGCGGTAGACTGGTTGCCGACCAAGGCTATAGAACCCAATCTGCCCTGTTATTTAACCCATAACTGGAAGGAAGAGACGGATTAATACCTTTCCCAAGGGTATTTGCGCGTAAGTGAATGCGAGGAATTCAACTGGAATTCGAACTCGGTTCCCCGATTTCTAACTGTGTAAACTTTCAAAAAAATCAGTCCAGCCGTTTCGGAGTCTATAGGTAATGGACACACACACACACACACACACACACACACACACACACACACACACACACACACACAGAGACAAAGTTTCATTTATAAATAAGTATAGATTTGTGTGTGGGTGGTTAAGGATAGAAGACATGAAAAACCCTATTTTTTCACCTACGCGTTTCGTCCTTCAATGAATGGAATTTATCAAGGAAAAAAGATGAAAATATATGTGTGTTAACTAATTTATCTTTTAATGACCCTGAAAAATTATTCAACTAATTTTACTATCTGTATAATTTATATATTCCTTAGAAATATGATATTTGTAGATATTTTGAAGGATTTTTTTCTTAGATAAACTACACGTTTTCTTATAATAAACTTCGATATTAGTTGTAAATAACGCTAAGTATATTCAAAGAGTTCAATGAATAAATAACTTAATATACAGATAGACGAACAAATGAACGAAGGAAGTGGTGTATATATATATATATATATATATATATATATCTCAGCGTGCCTTGTGTGCATAGAAGAATCCAAAGGAGTATCCTTTAGATTCTTCTTATCCCTAAACATAAATGCATATAAATACATATAGAGCAAATATAAGAAAAATTAAAACAGACGCGTTATTTCATGGTAATTCGGAAGTATAGGCCTATTTCAGGCGAGCCATCTTCAGCTTCCGTCTTTATTCAACGAAGGATTCTACATGTACAGCTCATTATAGACCAATTCCCTTCTGGCCTGAAAATAAGCATCAATTAGACCAAAATAATGTTCACCCTTACTCCAGATATAACATACCATAGATTGTAGAAAATGGTACAACGCTGGAAGTCATTGACGCCTTTCCTTACCTTGGAAGTACAATATCGAGGGATACTGATCTGGATACTGAGATTTTCTCACACATTTAGAGGACATGTGTTGAATTTGTAAAGTTGAAAACACGTGTCTTGGAAGACCAAGTGGATATCTACAAGACTTGCGTTCTGATGTTCTTGCTGTACTCCTCTGAAGCTTGAACAACACACAGAAGACATATCAATAACTAGAAATAGCTTAGACGCATCCTCAATGTCAAAAATCTGGTCGGGTGTCCCTGCTAATCACCTCGGGGTTCTTGACAAAATTAAGCGAAGCATTTGTAATGTGACTGTTTCAGACTTGGCAGCTCAGCTGCAGTCACTCTCTCACCGACGTAATGTGGTTTCCCTGTGTCTCTTCTACAAATACTTTCGCGGCTTCTGCTCCAATGAACTTAGCTCACTGGTGCAGCCTATGTATGAATTTACCCGAGCTACTAGACTAGCAAATAGGTCCCACCCTATTACAGTGAAACAAATTAAATATAGCTGCAATTTTTACTCTGTCAGCTTCTTTTCTCGCACATCTGGCATGTGGAATTCCCTTCCGTATACTTGCTTGCCCAACAGTTACAATCTCCAAGAGTTCAAATGTAAGGTCAATAGTCTTCTCTTATCTCACTGACTCGCATCCTTTCTCTCATGCTTTTTTTTCCGTCTCATCAAACCAGTATTCTCGACCTTCCTTTACCCTCTTCCTGACACCCCCTATAATCTGTACCTCTTTCTCATCGCATTCTTCCTATGTATCCCCCTGCGCACCAGTGGCAGTAAAACTGCCTTGCTTGGAGTGAAATGCTTTAACAAAAAGGCACTCACATACACCATATACTGCTGTACTTCAAAGAAGTGAAACATTGAGTCTTGAATCTAAGTTAAAGCTGAATCAGATGCGTTATGCTGGGCGCATCGTAAGAATGGCGGATGCCATACTTCCTAAACAACTTCTCTGTGGAAGGGAAGCGAGCCCAACACAAGCCGAGGAAAAGATTAAAGGACTTCCACATGGATTTTGAGAACTGGGAGGTTGACGAGACAAATCGAGCTGAATGGAGACACTCTATCAGGGATGGATGTTGTGACTTCAATGGATGAATGTCGAATGCCTTCAACATGTACAGCTGAAACGTGAAACGCGCAAGGGTATCACCAATATAGGAGCATACCAAACTGGAAATGCGATGTCTGTAGGTGCTTCCTACAGTCGGAGGAGGACTAGGTTCAGTCAGTTAAGTGCCATACGTGATACACGCTTGGGCGATCATGTCTCGAAAGAGACATGACTGACTGGGCAGAAGATTATCCCGCAGTAGGTTGCCATTGCTTTCTGTGGTAGACTGGTTGCCGACCAAGGCTATAGAACCCAATCTGTCCTGTTAGTTAACCCATAACTGGAAGGAAGAGACGGATTAATACCTTTCCCAAGGGTATTTGCGCGTAAGTAAATGCAATGAATTCAGCTGGAATTCGAACTCGGCTACTCGATTTCTCGTTCTGATCCGATATCCACTGCACCACAACGCACATCCTCTAGGTTAACCACCTTAAAAGCTTATGACAGGAACTCCAAACAATCAAGCCACACAAACTTACATCCGCGCATATCTGCGTCGTCTGCAACAAATATTGTAAATCTGCGTCCGATGAGAAGAAAGAGATGTTAATGCTTGAAAAAGAGATAAAACTTCCAGATACAATCAACCAAACGAAGACGTCGGAGTTCTTATGTCATGTAAGCAAGAAAGCAATGAAGTCCAACGTGGATCTCAAGAGTCACCGAGACGTTAAAGTAGAGAAGTGGAGGCTACTATGAATGAAGATATAAAAGAAGAAGAAGAGACGGCAATCATCTGACAAAATGGAGCAAATAACATATATGTGTGTAATACCAGAAACTGTAACTAATTTTCGCTTAGTAATGATACCGTATAAACTATCAAGTAGACGCTTCGAGTGTTGAGCAAACAGAAATATTCTTCAGCAGTTATCTGCAATAGGGATTGGCAAATCATCCTCGAAGACAGGAGTGTTTAGAAGAGAGTAGCCGTTCGGTATTATTATGTATATAATGTGTATTATTTTTTGTGGGAGTTCTGTGTAAATCTCATGACGTCTGCGCATATGTTTAATTCTTTAAATGATAGCGTAATTAAATTGTTATATTGATGTATTTTGGGGTTTATTTTAAATATAAAAATAACAGATAGGGAGAATTCTTTAAATTTTCCTTGTCTATTCTATATATATATATATATATATATATATATATATATATATATATATATATATTTAAATACTTTAATCTAAGCGAAAAAAGCAGGAAGGTAAATTCCAAAACCCGATTTTAATTAATATTAAATATTAAATTTTAATATTAAAAAATGATACAAGAGAAGAGTTCCATGTAATAAAAATTACAGAGCAAATATAAATTAAATTAAATTTTTTCAAAGATGTTGAATGCACATTTCGACATGGAATCTCCGAAAGGGATAACACATCACCTCAGCAACAAATGCTATCCCGAAACTGGAGATAATTTGAAGTAAATTATGTATATATACCTGACGGGGAAATAGTAACTTAAAAAAGAGCACACAAAATATCCTGTACTGGGAAGAAAAGTGTACAATGCCTCTAAATGAAGTAGAACACAATATTTATTAATAATAATACCCGCAAACATGATCGACCTCTACTATAGTTTCATACACCTAAATGCCGTAAACTCGGTAAATGTTAATACAAAAGTAAAAGCTACTTATTTACCTGGGTGAGTGTAAGGTAGTAAAAACTTGTCGGTGCTAACATCTACTAGAACATACCCAGGTGAGGTAGGGTTCAACCTAAAAGGCCAGGATATGAAAGAAAGCCAATCGGAAAAAAAACAAAAACACCCGCGGGAACAATTTTCCACGTACAGAAAAAAGTGCTCAATGCAAATTTGGGCAAAAAGCGGCACGGTGGTGGAGGAAACCATAAAAATTTATAGAAAATAAAAATATTTTGTATGCTCTTTTTTATTTCCCCGATTGGCGTTCTTTCATATTTTGACCTTTTAGGGTGACCCTCCTTCTGGGTGAGTTGCAGTCACACGTTTTTAAAAAAATATTTTTCCAGCATTTGAAAAACAGTAAAATCAGTTATTGTAAATCGCCTGAAGATTGAAAGGTTGAAACCTAGGTTGCGAAAATAACTAATTTCTAAACTATATATATATATATATATATATATATATATATATATATATTTGGCAGGATGCTATTTTACTGAAGCTCCAGTTCAATTTTTCTTGTTTGATGATAGTTGCTTATCCATTCCTGCCGATCTATTCTGCGGTGGATTTAATGTATTCCTGAACATATACGGGGATATACAAAGTTTGATTTTCTTAGCATTCTGTACTTTTTCCTGAATGCAGTCTCGACAAACTATGTATTTCCCGAATATGTTCAAGAATACCGTAAATCAACTGCAGAAGAGCTCGGCGTGAACAGGAAAGGAACTATCAACAGAACAAGCCAAACGGACTGGAACTGCGAAGAAATGACCCCCCCCCCCCACACACAAACACACACACACATATATATATATATATATATATATATATATATATATATATAGTGCAAAGAATATGTAACTTCAGCTGAGCAGATTCATGCTTCGAGATTTCGTGATAACTTTGTTGTGATGCTCTCACTCACAGCGGCCAGGTTTTTGCAAGAAGGCATGAACCTGCTCTGTTAAAGTGACACATTTTTTTGCAATAAAACCATCAACGCTCTATCTACACACCGATATTGAGCACTCTACAAAAGACATGGTTGCCAAAATACATTTTATCCGCAAAACTACTGAAAAAACAACAATCTTTGCGCCAAACATTATCATAACCTAACACTGTAATTATATATATATATATATATATGTGTGTGTGTGTGTATGTGTATACATATAAGTATTGACATGCATGGAACACAGTATAGCATTGTAAATTATACACTCCCGATATTCATCAGAACATGGGTTTTTCTGATTCTTTTTAACTATATATATATATATATATATATATATATATAGGTTACTGGTGGATTACGGGTAGTGCTGCAAAGGTTAAACAAATTTCTTTTTTAATTTAGGGTTAAATATAAATGTAGACCTGTTTACAACACCGAGAAGATCTGGTTAATTCTGTGCATACATTGTCGTTTTGCGTCCTTCTTTTAAAGTCCGTCAGTTAAGTGCCATACGTGGGCGATCATATCTCGAAAGAGACATAACTGACTGGGCAGAAAATTATCCCACAATAGGTTGCCATTGCTTTCTGCGGTAGATTGGTTGCCAGCCATAGCTATAAAACCAATCTGTCCTGTTATTTAACCCATAACTGGAAGGAAGAGACGGATTCCCAAGAGTATTTGCGCGTTAGTGAATGCAATGAATTCAACTGGAATTCGAACTAGGCTCCCCGATTTCTCGTTCCGAGCCGATATCCACTGCACCACAACGCACATGTGTTTATTTAACTAATAAATTCATTGTTTGAAAAAGTTTTTGTTTAAATGTTGAACCGAATTTGTGTTTTACTTAACGGCTTATCTACCTCTGTGGGTTATTTAATGCCAAAAAGATACGGTTTGAAGATACTTTTTAATGTTCGGTTACAGTGAGAAGGTTGATTTAGTCAGATTTTAAGGAAATTGTTTTGTTTTTATTCTTTTTTATTTCAGAAAACTGAAAATATCTTCTAGTTTTGTATTAAAAATGTTTAGCTGAGAATATTTTTTTCTTTTAAAAATGTGTAAGAGTAATATTTTTTCTTCAAAAATGTATTGTTGGTAATATTTTCCCTTCAAAAATGTATATTTTTCTGTAAAAGTGTATTTTTATACTTTCATAGTGTTTTGACCCCAGTTTGGGGGTTAACTATTTAGCTGTCACCCTAACATGTGCTACCACTCCGGGTC
>JBBBDQ010001555.1:830000-907500 GCA_037127315.1 Ascarosepion bandense | reverse complement strand
AACTTAACCTGCAAATTATCTCTAAACTTTATTGTTTTTTAACGTTTACAGAAATCGATACGAATGTGAATAAATTCTTACATCATTAATTGAAGAAACTTTTGAACATTGTTTCAAGTAGTGATTTTCTTCATGTTGAGAAGATTTTACTTGAATTACATCCACTATTTTGGTATCCGCATAATACAATAATTGGAAAGCTAAATTCTTTATTATTATTATTATTATTATTATTATTATTATTATTATTATTATGTCATTTTTCATTATAAATCGATTTCTGCTATGGTCGCACTAACGAGTCTGCAGGAAAACCTAAGACAGTTCGGGGTGTGTTGTTATGGCTCTATTTCATGTTTTTTCATATCTCCCTAACATTCATAGTGTTACATAGACAAAGTTCTCCTTAGGGTTTGGGCTGTACTTAACATATGTGGGCTGTATATCTCTTAAGCTGGGATTTTCAAGTATTTTTTTTCAATGTTTTTTGTTCCATTTTGTATCATTCCAAGTGCACCTACTATCACTGGTACGATACTTGTTTTCAATTTCCACATTTTTTCTATTTTCAATTTCCACTTTTTTATATTTTCACAGTTTTTCGAATTCCTTGGTTGCTCTGTTACAATCCACTGGACAAGCCATATCAATTAATAAGCAAGTTTTTTCTTTTTGGTTTTTAATAATATTTGCTTCAATCTTTTTGTCTGCATAGATGGTGTAATACCATAGAATGGTGACATCTTCTATTTCTGTAACCGGTGCTCGGTGATGTTCATACCAGTGTTTGTTTACAGATTTTCCATAATGTTTGCACATTGTCCAGTGTAAATATTGCCTCACTCTATTGTGACGATTTTTATATTCATTTGGGGTAAGTACAGAACATCCTGAGATTAGATGGTCTATTGTTTCTTGGTATTTATCACAAAACCTGCCTTTTGGATCCACCTTATTATGTATAATATTTGCCTGAAATTTCCTAGTGAAAATACTTTGGTCTTGCGCAGCAAGAATAAAGCCTTCAGTTTCAGACGTTAATCCAGATGCACATAACCATCGTCGAGTATTAACTTTATCAACATTGGGTTTGTTAGCACTTTCTGGATATTGGCCATGCAGAGGTTTGTTTTGCCAGCGTTGTTTCATCTGTTCAAGAGATTTATCCTTGGCTTTCTTTTTCCTATTTTTTGCCGCAATAGTTGGTTCTTGGCCTCTGTTTTGCTTTACTACAGAATCTTCTAAATGTAAATCCTGTTTGTATTTACTGCCTTCTTTCATTATTGAATATTTTCCTCCTTTTTTGTTGTTTGACTAATTGTATCATCCAGTCCTTTGTTGTTTCTATGTATGTTAGTAAGCCAATAGTTGTTATCTTGTATTATTATTATTATTATTATTATTATTAATAATAATAATAATAATATTTCCATTGGTATCTGCTGTGTACAAATTTCATTCCGGGTCCCAGCCAGAAATCTAATGTTAGAAATGGCTCCATGATATTTTCCACTGATCATCTCCCCCTCTCAAAATTAAATATATAAATAAACTAAGATCGCCCTTATTTTATATAGATAAAGGTCTTTGTAATGTGTGAGATGTACTTGTAAGTACATATGTTAGTATTTCAAAGCATGGACTACCAGAATTTCCTACAATAATCTATCGAATCCTTTTCCAATCAAACCGAGGACTCCAACTACAACTGAAATAATTGATATCCTTATGGGTCCCATTTTTGGGAATTTTCATTTCAAGATCTTTGTATTTTTATAGTTTCATATTATTATTATTATTATTATTATTACAAATTACTTCTTTGAAAATGGTGTAAACTCATTTTTGTCCGGGTACCAACAAGGATGTGCGTTGTGGCGCAGTGGATATCGGCTCGGAACGAGAAATCGGGGAACCGAGTTCGAATTCCAGTTGAATTCCTTGCATTCACTTACGCGCAAATACCCTTGGGAAAGGTATTAGTCCGTCTCTTCCTTCCAGTTATGGGTTAAATAACAGGACGGATTGGGTTCTATAGCCTTGGTCGGCAACCAATCTACCGCAGAAAGCAATGGCAACCTACTGCGGGATAATATTCTGCCCAGTCAGTCATGTCTCTTTCGAGACATGATCGCCCAAAGCGTGTATCGCGCATGGCACTTAACTGACTGACTGACCAACAAGAGACATATTGTTAGAAATGGCATCATGACATTTTTTATTGAGTATTTAAAAAAATAACAACCTACACAAATTTTAAATGAATTAAAATCTTTGAAAGGTGTGAGCTGTACCTGTGAGTACAATTTTTTATTTCTTTAAGGCATGGCTTACTAGAAATCCATAGAATGATTCTATCGGAGCCGTTTCGACTCAATCTGTGGGCTCTAACTACAACTGAAGTTATTTATGTCATCATGTGTTATGCTTTTGAGATTTCTACTTCAGATTTCTTGTATTTTGATAGTATTTTGAAGATCTTCAAAGATTCGTCACAATCTACAAAGACTGCCATGTCAATAAGAAAGCACATTCTGTTTTTGTGGTCTTTGATCCCCGATGTCATCGTAATGACATTGGGGATTTGATTGTGTTGTTTGTATTCCAAGGTTCCGTAAAATTGTTACAGATCCTGTCTGTGTAATCGGGTCTGGCTGATGTTCATACCAGTTTCTTGCAGTTTCCATTCCGTAAAAAAGTATTTTAATTATTATTATTTCAGATAAGATTTTAATAGCTTTTAATTAATGAAGGGATAACAAGTCACATCAATCATCATTAAATATAACATTTTCCTCGTTTTCTTAGTTTTTATCACTTCCCGGATTATTCTTACCATTTCTAAAAGGCTTCTTTACTCTAAAAGTTCTAATAGTCAATCACTGCCAGTTTTCTTATACCTTTATTTAACTGGGATCGAAGTGTTGTATCTGTTCCAATCTTCAACGGTAATTGTAATATAAACCGTTTCCTTTGGCGTTAATTGACAGAGCACTGCTACTCAAGTTACGTTTTTCTTTAATTTCTGGCTATCGAGCTGAGATCAAAGTCTAGTATCTGTTCTTAGCATCGCTAATGGTAATAATATCAGACTTTTCCTTATAAGAATGCATTAGGCATTTCTTGTCCGAGTAGTCAGTGCTTATTTCAGTTGAAACTAGTAAAAACTTTCACTTTAACACGTTTTCAAGAAAATAGATTTCTCGAATGTAGTAAATCGCTTTTTCCAGTATTGATGTGGGGTTTTCTTCCAAACCTTTTCTGCGAATTTGTTTGTAACGTCAATATCTGGACTATATCATTATTTTCTGGTCGACTTACATGTGCAATCCAATTCAGTTGTTACTCCTGTTGAAAATTCTCAACTGATGCGGTTTTCTGGTATTTTGTACGGTTCTTTGGGATTCTATAGCCTCAATCCACAAGGCTTGGAGATAGATCATTCTCTCGAAGACCAACTACCTTCATTAATTCGAAGTCATTTTTGGTCTTTCATATGAAAAAACGGTTGTTTATAACCAACTGTTTAGATGCTACAATCTTATTAGTATTGTGCGTATCCCTCTCTTTTTCTGTTAACGCGGCCTCTATGCCGTGCCAATACCCCGTATATAATGGACTATTCCATTTGGCTCGCGTGGAAAGAGGGGAAAAGACACTACTTGTTTCAGTGAAGAAAGAAAGAAAGAAAGAAAAGAAAAGAAAATAAGTGTTTTATCATCTCCAGCCAATACTCCATAAGACGTAATGGAGTATCTTGTTTTGATCGCGTAGAAAAAATGGAAAAGACACTACATCATTTCAGTGAAAAAATGAAAGAAAGAAAGGAGGAAAGATAGAAGTGTTTTATCCATTTCTTTCAATACCTCATGAATAATGGACAATTCTGTTTGGATTGTAAGAAAATTGGAAAAAATATACTACTTAGTTTCAATGAGGAAAGAAAGCACAAAAGAAATAAATAAGGGAAGATAGTTTTGTTTCATCCTTTTCTGCAAATACCTTAGAAATAATGGACTATTCAGTTTTGATCACGTTGAAAGAGGGAAAAAGACACACTTGGTTTCAATGAGGAAATGAAAGGAAGGAAGGAGGGAAGGAGGGAAGGAAGGAAGGAAGGGCGCCAGGTAGTGCTGATTATCTCAACAACTCTGAGTTTTCACTTACCTGGCGATTGGCTCGGAAAAGGTTGTCTCTCAATGATGCGGCCTTCATATGGGGCTTGGCGGATTTGCCAGATTGTGAGCGCTGTGATCTTGGTTTAATGGAGACGTCTGCGCACGCCTTCTACCATTGTTCTCGGGTTCGCCCTCTATGGGACCGTGTCGGCGAGTTGACTGCTTGTATCGCGCCGCGTGAGCTCGTGCTCATTGATCGTGCATACGCCTGTGACAATGTGTCGGCCCCGTTTTCTGGAGTGAAGGGAATGGTGTTTCTGTCGCTGCTGGCCACGGCTCGAATGGACGACGCGACTGGAGGAAGTCTTGCGGGGTGGCCGACTTTCACATCAGGATCTGATCCGATATTTTGAGCATCAGCTCAAAATTAAGATAGGATCTGACTGGAAACGGTTGACCCCGATAAGCTTTAGCGAAAGTTGGGTAAATGTGGCGAGCCTGGTTTGCGTAAACGTGACTAGCCTTGATTTTCTCTTTTAAATCTACTAGTCACATCGGGGTGGATTCCTTTGGAACCTTCCCCTGGTTAAGGTAGTTTCTTTTTGTGTACCTAGTTAATGCGAATGAATGTGAGTCCTAGCCTGTCTCCGGCATTGTCTTTTGTTCTGATCCAGGTCGAGATTCCCAGTTTCCCCAGTTTTTATTTTTTTGTCCCGTTTTATCTCGTCAGGGTCAAGATTATATTCTCGCCATCAATTTTATTTTCTCTTCTCCACTCCCTGTAGAAAGAGTGCCTCTTGATTTTGTCCTATGGCATATTGAAGCGGCCTCTTTGTTTTGTGGGTTGGTTGGGTCCAACTAACATCATGGTTTCTGTTTGTATCTTTTGTTTAAAATTTTTTTGTTTTGGGAATTTATGTCATGCTCCTCCCCACATATCATTTCATGATATATTTTTAAATATATTTTTGTGTCTATTATTCACAATAAAATTTTTATACTTTTCTGTTTTTTTAGGTTCCTGGTATGTTTGAGGTATTTTGGTGTATGAAGGATTGAATGATGATGGACATGTTCTTGTGGTGGATGAGAAAATTGTAAAGTATTGTAAAGCCTTGTGCCACAATTGTATTTTTCATACAATAAATATTGAGAAAATGAAAGAAAGAAGGAAAGATAGAAATGTTTTATCCTCACCTTTCAATACCACATAAATAATGGACTATTCTGCTTTGATTGCATGAAACAAGGGAAAATACTACTTGGTTTCAGTAAGAAAATGAACGAAAGAAGGAAAGATAGAAATGTTTAACGTGTGTTTCAGTTGAATCGAAAACGTTGTCAGTTTCAAATCTTTTTATTTGTACCCACTTCTTAAAATAACGACCACCATTTGTATTTATCATTGCTATTTCAATATCTATTTAAAGTTGTTTATTAGAATATTAAGATACGAAAACCTTTAAATTTTCACGGGTTAAAACTAGTTATTATTATTATTATTATTATTGTTAACCTTGTTGACCTTGTGCCATATTCAAAACAACTTAATGAACATCAATATTTCCAACAGTTACTGTCTAATTGTTTTTTTGTATTTACTTCTTTAACTGGAATGAACATAAAACCTAATTTGTTTTTCTTAATTAGATTTTATTATTTTTATAATAAAAACTGTGCTTTGTTTGATTAAGCATATGATTTTAAAAAAGATTGTAAAGAGTTGTTTATTCAGGCATGCCATAACTGCAAAGACGTATGGTAATAACGTTCCTTAGCAACCTCGATACTGTCAACTGTTTTTCAGTACACTAAAATCGATCTTTAGACGAAGTTTAGTAAATACTATTTAGTTTTGGCTCGTACTAAGTGAACTTTAGTTAAATGGCAAAAAACAAATGCAAACAAAACACTGCACTGTTTCACTATTGATTTCTTATATTGCTATTACGAATTAAAAGAAATATATATTTATTCACGGAAGTTTATTTGTCTTAGAAGTCTTTTAACGTGTTATTTAATTTGTTGTCATCAAAAGAAACATCTGAACTTGCGAACTACGGATAAGCGATATCACAGTCAGGCAAGTACGGACATTTAAATATCTGGGAAGTGTTTTGAGAGATCACGTAAAATGTGGCATCGAAATCAGAGAGGACGTTGGCAGAGCGAAGCATGCTTTCCCAAAAGCTAAGCAGAGTATTAAGGATCTGTAACTTTTTATAAGTAGCGGAGAAAATAAATAATAAATAAATGTTCTGGAATATCAATCATCCTATATGGCAGCGAATGCTGAGACAGCGAATGCTGAAACAGCGAATGCTGAAACAGGATAGAAGTGGTTCTACAGAAGAATGCTGATATTACCATGAATAGAGCAATGTTTTTTATAATCATATCGCCCCAAGCAAGGCAGTTTACTGCCACTGTTGTGCAGGGTGTTACCTAGGAGAAAAGTTATGAGAAAGAAGGACAGGTTATAGGTGGTGTCAGGAAATGGGTAAGAGAAGGATGAGAACACTGATGAGAGGGGAGTGGACGGAGAAAGAAGCATTAGAAATAATGCAAGTTAGTGGGATAGAAAATGACTATTGACTTTACATTTAAATTCTTGGAGATTGTAGCTGTCCCGGGAAGCAAGTAAACGGAAGGAAATTCCACAGGCGGGAAGTGCGAGAAAAGAAGCTCCCAGAGTAGAATTTGCGTTTACATTTTATTGGTTTTACAGTAAAAGGGTGGGACCTAGTTGCTAATCTTGTGGCTCGAGTAAATTCATACATAGAGGGTACCAGTGAGCTAAGTTCATCTGAGTAGAAGCCGTGAAAGCATTTGTAGAAGAGACACAGGGAAGCCACATTGCGCCGGTGAGAAAGTAACTGTATCTGAGCTGCCAAGCCGGGATCGATCACATTACAGATTCTCCGTTGGATTTTGTCAAGTACACCTAAGTGGATAGCAGGAGCACCCGACCAGATATGGCAGCAATATTCAATGCACGAGCGGATGGTAGATTTATATATGTGCAGGCTTGTTTCAGACGGGAAAAAATTCCTGGCCTTACACAGAGAACCGACTTTCTTAGCAGCAGATTTAGCTATGGATTCTATATAATCATTCTACTTGAGGTCTGTTGTGAGAGTTAACCCGAGGAGGCGCAGCAGCGTTTTGCTTTCAAGGAGACTAGCCTGATCCACGCTAATGGTGGGGGGTAGGAGCGTTTGTCTGTGATGGTTAATAGAATGTCAGTAATGTGGAAGTTTCAAAGAAAATTGAGACAAAAAGGCACTTATTGTAAAAATCAGAAAGATGTAATTTCTTAGAGGTATAATGAGGAAAGACGACTCTGAGAACTTGAAATTCACAGGAGAATCGACTATTATACTAGTGAACAAGCTTCTGCAAATAGATGGCAGAGTAAGAAATGGTGGGGATAATAAAAAGTCAAACGTCACTAACAAAGGATAGGAAATTTTGAACGCTAGGATCACTGACGCTCTCAATTGATACGGCTTATACATGTATTTTTATTCTCTCTACATTTTATGTTTATACAATCTTGGTTAGTTGATCTTTAGTGGAAGATCAACCTCTAAGAGTTATTTAATCTCGAAATCTAAATATTTGGTACGCAATTTTATGCCTTCAACTATAAATATTTTGTTCATAATTTTATACTTTCAGACGACCGGCTAAGACCAGTTGAAAACTGTAAAAACATGGGACATTAGTATCCAGTCATTGCGTATTTTGAGCCTTGGCCCGAGAGTACATGTTCGGGGTTTCCACATTAAACGCGGCTTTGTGTGCATCACGCTTTAGTATGGAGACGAGGTAAATATCATCCTTGCATTGTTTTTTTCTAATATATAGTTTGTAGATGTAAAATAGAACAGTAATTAGAAAGAGGTGTTGCTCGTAATTTGCTTACACAAATATATTGGCATTTGTTTATAAAAGTCTATTGCTGGTAATTTTACTATAAAAAAGTACTGCTGGAAATTTTACTATAAAAATGCATCGTTGCTAATTGTGTCATAAAAATGCATTTCTAGTAATTTTACTATAAAAATGCATTGCTAGTAATCTTACTATAAAAATGCATTGCTAGTAATCTTACTATAAAAATGCATTGCTAGTAATCTTACTATAAAAATGCATTGCTAGTAATTTTACTATAAAAATGCATTGCTAGTAATTTTACTATAAAAATGTATTGCTAGTAATTTTACTATAAAAATGTATTGCTAGTAATTTTACTATAAAAATGTATTGCTGGTATTTTTACTATTAAAATGTATTGTTGGCCATCGTATTATAAAAATGTATTGTTAATTTTTTGTTTTAGGGTACACTACCCATGACTAAGACCATTCTAAGATGCTATTACTAAGGGTCATGATGGACCTGGTAACAGCAGTTAAGAGGCGGTTTCATGCTATTCAAAGATTAATCTGATCAGAAACCTTACTGCCAGATGTAGTTTATCGTCACACCCAGGACGGTAGAAATGTGGTTAAAGAGCAATGAAAGTTGTTTGTTTATTATTTATTATTTTATTTCGGATTACTGTGGCCATATATCGTCTAGTGCTCCTGCAATTCACCTCTGGGTTCTCGACGAAATCGAACGGAGGATCTGTAATCTAATCAATCCCGATATGGGAGCTCGACTTCAGTCACTTTTTCACCGGCGTGATGTACTTAAGGACATATTGCCCAGTAGATATAAACGTTTGTTACTTCCAGTGACTTGACCTAAAGTTGTGAGTTCAATTCTAGGATACAGCAGTTGTGAACAAGTAACTTAGAGAGTCCGGTTAGAGAGCGAGATAACTCATGACTATCAAAAGAAGTTTCCCACCAGGAATGAGAATGATATACCCCAGTGATTGTAATAAAGGGTTCGGTTCGAAATTCCTACCACCTGAAGAAGACCGGAGCATACAATGACTGAAACGTCGTACAAATGGCAATGAAGATGCGGACAATAGTCCGAATAATGTATGTAGTGTAACTACAATTTTAACCACTTCAGATTTTGGGTCAGTCGTTATTAATCTGCCATGTCATAATATTAACTTCCTTTTACCTTCACATTACATATCGCATTCAGTATTCATAAATATCGAGCGCCTCTTGGGCCTTGTATTGAGTGAATTTTACTAAGAGGAAAAGAAAATCAACTTCCTTCATCGTTTTAAACTCAGCCGCAACCTACAGCAAATTCAAAGTTTCAAACTCGATGAAACCATTTTATTGCCTTAATAACAAAGAGATAAAATCGCTCCTCCAGCAAAAGTAATAACCTAGACTAGAAACTTTCTTCTCTCTGAGAATATATAAATCTAGCCACCCTAAAAATCTTGAAATATATCCTTACCTTCTTCTCAAGGGAAAACAGCGACTGGTCCAATAAGAATAAAGATAAGATGTAGGAACTCCTCCCTAAAATGTATCCGCCGACCAAACACGGCTCTGACTCCTATGGCTTGGAGTAAGGTATGCTACACTTTTCTACGAAATATTCTCAGCCTGTAGAATGATGAATAATTCAATCTTTGGGAGGTTGCAATATTTCGTTTAACTATCACCGTCTCCAATAGTTTTTATCAAATGTTGAAGCGAATATATGCTTAAAAACTCAAACTAGGTTGGATTGCCAGATTTTGTACATGAAAAATAATAACGAAAACATTTATAAGAACAAAGGTTTTCATAATTCTTTAGTCAAAACCGTGTAGTCCAGGACGCTTCAATTGAAATATATCCTATGAATAGAAACAAAATTAAAACTATATATGGCTCCCACATAACACATTTTGAAAGTAATCGATAAACTGAAATATAGCAGAGCTGCGGGAGCTGATTGTGTCCCTTCAGACATACAGAAACACATAGGCTATGTTCTGCATTCAAAACTTTGAACATATCTGCATAGAAAAGAAGAAACAATTACAGAGCTTTAAAGAGGTATCATAAACCTTTATCAAAACAAAAAAAAAGACCAACTGCTCAAACAACCGGATAATCTCTAACCCTAGCAAGTAATGAAAGCAAAATCCTCGCAAAATTCTAGGAGATAGAATAAAAGCAATGCCTTCGGTCTCGTGTGGATTTCCATGTGAACTACAGCACAATGGACCCGACATCATCCTTAGATAAACAATAGAAGAAAAACAAAGTTACATATATTACATTTACAGACGTGACAAAAGTAATTGATAATGTAAGCTGGTCAAGTCTTTGGATAATTATAAGTAGGAATAGTTCTCATTTATCTACTGTGTCCTTTGTGGATGTAGGCGGTTACGGACCTCCACTTGAGCCTGAACCTTGTCACTTTTAACACTTTTCCTCTTGGTATCTCTTCCAAAGCCTGCTTCACCATCAACCCCTTAATTCCCCCTTACTTTCTCCCTGTTTCTCTTTCCATCTATCCATCCCGTGAGTATTATGTTCTTCAAGCACCCCTTCCTCATTACATCTCCCAGAAACTTCAACTGTCTCTTACTAAGTATGTTTCCATTTTGTTTGTATCATCACCAAAACCTTATCGTTGCTCAGATATTCGGACCATCGTATGGTACCCTCAACATTTTTTTCGGTCCATGGTATGGTACCTTCAACATCTTTTGTCGGTCCAACCTATGGTACCCTCAACATCTTTTTTCGGTTCATGTATGGTACCCTCATCATCTTTTTTTTGGTCAATTCTGCAGAAGTATATTTCTGTTGTTTCAAGTCTCTCTTTCATCTTTTGTCGGTCCAACCTATGGTACCCTCAATATCTTTTTTCGTCCATGGTATAGTACCCTCAACATCTTTTTTCTATTCAAAGTATGGTACCCTCAACATCTTTTGTCGGTCCATCGTATGGTACCCTAAACATCTTTTTGGTCCATGGTATGGTACCCTCAACATCTTTTTACGGTTCATCGTATGGTACCCTCAACATTTTTTTCGGTCCATCGTATGGTACCTCAGAATCTTTTTTGGTCCATTGTATGGTACCCTCAACATCTTTTTTCGGTCCATCGTATGGTACCCTCAACATCTTTT
The DNA here is from genome assembly GCA_037127315.1 of Ascarosepion bandense. Lineage (NCBI taxonomy): Eukaryota > Metazoa > Mollusca > Cephalopoda > Sepiida > Sepiidae > Ascarosepion > Ascarosepion bandense. The sequence goes on along the minus strand of JBBBDQ010001555.1, from coordinate 896,324 downwards.
TTCGGTCCATCGTATGGTACCCTCAGCATCTTTTTTCGGTCCATCGTATGGTACCCTCAGCATTGTTTTTCGGTCCATCGCATGGTACCCTCAGCATCTTTTTTGGACCATGGTATGGTACCCTTAACATCTTTTTTCGGTCCATGGTATGGTACCCTCAACATCTTTTTTCGGTCTATCGTATGGTACCTTCAGCATTTTTTTCGGTCTATCGTATGATACCCTCAACATCTTTTTATGGTTCATGTATGGTACCCTCATCATCTTTTTTGGTCAATTCTGCAGAAGTATATTTCTATTGTTTCAAGTCTCTCTTTCATCTTTGAAGAGATTGTCCATCATTCGCTGTCATATAAGAGTAGGGATATTACATAGCAGTTCAGTAGTTTTTCTTTGTTTCCAACAAAATCTTCTTGTCTCTCAATACCCTTCTTAGCTTTTGAAATTTCTGAGTCATGCCAATGCACCTTTGGATATCAGTGACGCACTTTCCGTCCCCTGTCATATCACTTCCCAGGCATTTAAGTTTCCGCACCTGTTTGATTTTAGCATCCCCGACCTGTAGTTGACATTTTGGTCTCCTCTTTTCTGCTGAAGGTTTATGTCTAGTTCTTTCTTTTCGCTTTCCCTTGCTACCTTCTGTAGGAGGTCCTGTATTTTAACCTGTCACTCTTTTTTATAACTATCCTCCTATGTAACCCATTGCGCATCGGTGGCAATAGACTGCCTTGCTTGGGGCGATATCATTATATTTATATATATATATATATATATATATATATATATATATATATATATTAGAACAGATGACGTTATCGCACAAGAAACACTTTTGTCTTTCAGTAGGTGACTACATAGTCGGGATGTAATGTTTTGTTCAGTAACGTGTTGACAAAATATTTCAAACATTGACATAAACTCCCACTAATTTTCTCGTTTTGGTAATTGTATGTTTTCTCACAATAGTAATGGTAATATTAACCGTTTCTTTATAAGGCAACATTATTTCACTTAAAGCAATTTTTCAGGAATATAGGTTTCTCTAGTTTATTAACTGTTATCGCGCTGTCCAGTATTGATGTAGGTTTCCTTCTTGGCTTTTTGTTTCAGGTAGTGTGGAACGTCAACATTTTGATTATGTTATTGTTTCTCTTCGAGTTACTATACATTTTAATTGTTCCTTCCGTTGAAAGTCCCCAATGATTTTGCTTCTCTTACCTTTCGCTTGTGATCGTGTAGCGCCAGTTTGCTGAATGGGTTTGGTACCATTTTTAACAGCTATATGAAAGTCTTGATATGACGAATTTATTTAAGAATATCACTCTAGCTTTTAGATTAATAGTTGGAATTATAGCAAGTTGTTGTATTGAGCAAAAGTAACCCAAATTCAGCCTATTTTCTTCACATTTTCATTCCAGAACGGAAGTCAAATATAGTTGTCAGGAGTTACCTTTCGTAGAACGGTGAGTGATTAGTTAATACAGCGTTCATGGATGATTTTAAGGTGTCATATTTACGTTTTTCGCTGTTAAATGCCATGCAATGTATATTCTGTTCTGAAATATAGGGTGGCCACTGAAAGACAGGATGATATAAACAACTGCAAGGTATTTTGGGGTAGTAAAGTTTGGACTATTTGAATCTTGTATAGCTCAGAGGTAGAATTGCCGACTAACGCCAATTCGGTCGGGTTTCAATCCTGGGTAGAAAGCAATCGGGTGTCTAACCGTACTGATGAGGTGTGATACAGCGAAACAGATCTGTCTGCGAATGAATATATATATATCGACTTGGAACGAGAAATCAGGGAGCCGAGTTAGAATTCCAGTTGAATTCATAGCATTCAGTTACTCGCAAATACCCTTGGGAAATCCGTCTTTTCCTTCTAGTTATGGGTTAAATAACAGGACAGTTTGGGTTGTCTAGCTATGACTGGCAACCAGTCTACCGGAGAAAACAATGGCAACCTACTGCGGGATAATCTTCTGCCCGGTCAGTCATGTCCTTTTGGAGACATGATCGCCCAAGCGTGTTTCACGTATGACATTTTACTGACTGATGGAAACATATTTGAACTCAGGTTCATAATCTTCTGAAGTGATGTTTTGGCAATGTCTAGTTGGGCAGTGACGACAGGGAGAAGCTGATGAATCCCAAAGGAAACTCTGCTGTGCATCTTCCACCGATGCGTCAATGCACCCAGTGCATCTTCCTGGAAGATCGCCGACTGATCCAATTCTTTCAAATTAAACGATTAGTTTATAGCTAAGAGATAATCTTATATTAAAATGTTGCCTCTTTTTCATTTGAGTTTGAATAATTTATCTTTCATTGGAATAGAAAAACTAAATGAACTTTACTCGTTGCTGGATATCTTCTTCTTTTTCTTCTTCTTCTTCTATGTGTCTTGTTCTTTCAGGACGTAGGCGATCATGGCTTTCCACGTCTCCCTATACCTGGTGGCTCTTAGCACGCCTTCTCCTGTTACACTACGCAAACACCGTTCTGTCATTCACCTGCTCAGGCCCTTCAAATATGTTATCCGCTGCTTTTCCTTCTATCTAGCCTGTTAGTATCAGTTTCACCAAGCCCTCAATCCTCATTCCATGTCTCAGGAACTTAAGCTGTCTCTTTCTGATGCTCAATATTAATTTCCTTTTCGTTTCCATCCTTTCAAAAACCTCATCATTGCTCACATGCATGATCCATGATATCCGCAGCATCCTTCTCTAAAACCACATTTTAGTTGCTTTACGTTTTTCCTTCATCTTCAATGATATTGTCCAGCATTCACTGCCATATTGAAGAACTGACATCACATAGCAATCCAGTACTTTCTTCTTTGTTTCTAACGAAATTTCCTTGTCTCTTAATACTCTACTCAGCTTCTGGAACACGTCCTTTGCCCTGCCAATTCGCCTTCGGATCTCTGCATAGCCATTTTAATCTGCTCTATAACTTGCAAACAAAAAGAAAGTATAAATAAACTAATTATAACATTTTCGAACACTTCAGTTTTTCACTGGTCATTTTATACCCTCATTTTTGTGAAATTTCTTAAACTACAAAGAGGTTTGATTATTCAATAATATAACGACCCTAAATATATTACATTCGGAGAGACTATGGACCATTTAATTTAGTTTCTTTGGAAATTGTTCTTGGCACCGTGAGTAATAGCTGACTTAGCAGAATACAAAGGAACGTTATCTAAACTTGATATACTCTCTAACTGAATGCTTCTTGGTTTTGGCTCGTACCAAAAAAAAAAAAAAAAAAGAATAATTCTTTGCATTTATATTGAGTAGAATGTGCTCAGCCCAACAAAGCGTCTTCTCTGGTTTCAATATCGCCAAACAAAAATCGGATGTCATCAAAAGCTCGGCGGTAACGACTCTTCAATCAGTGAAACAAGATACCAACACTGAAGCAGAGAAACTGAAGAGTGGCCTTGCCGAGAACAAAGTCCAAGTGACAGGGACCGTGGAGTAAACTAAGAACGACTTTTCTAGTCGTACCTCGGGAATAATGGTACATTGGACACTTTAAAACAGGATTTACAAACAGGTGAGGACTTTAAAGATGCCTTCAACCAACTTAAAGAAACTAGTATGGAGAAAGTTGAAGAAGTTATTGCGGATGTGAAGATCGGAGCAAAGAGCACAGTTGAATATCTTACGTAAGGGGCTGTAGAATCAGTCGGAGATATTACGAGAGGGGCTGTAGAATCAGTCGGAGATATTACGAGGGGGGCTGTAGAATCAGTCGGAGATATTACGAGATGGGCTGTAGAATCAGTTGGTGATTTGACCAAAGAAAATGCCCTGGAGCTAATATAATCAAAATTTATCATTAATTCAAAGAAAGGAAAATTAATGAGGGAAGAAAAGGAAAAAGAAATATTTCACTATTTTTAAAATGTACCAGGGCAAAATGAAAGTGATCTTTCATTTTTCTTTTTCATATCACATAATCACGTATAATAGAGAAAAAAGTGAAAAAAAAAAAGAAAAAAATTGCTTCGTCCAATTTCCGTTTATTTTTTTTTAATTTTTGTTGCTTTATTTTTTGTTTCATTATCCCCACTCTTATATAAAACATATGTCAACAAAAGGATTGATATACATATTTATATATACTTTTAGATATATGTCTATCTATTAATATAGTACAGCAGTAAGTGACCATTACTTTGCAAGAGAGTTAAACTTAACAAATCACGGTAGTGAATAAAAAGTCCATCATGTTCCCGTTAAGTTACCTTGACTTCTACAATGACATTCTAACGAAGCGGATAATATTACGACCTACAATAAGAGCTAAAAGCACTACTCTGCTGTCTTCGAATTCGGTTTTATTACGCTATTCTTTATTTGATACAAGGATCAAGGTAGGGCTTGTTTTAATAGGGTTGTTTTATGGACGTACGAACTTTTGATTATGATGATGTGTAACATAGAAAACAGTAAACCTAGATTTGAAGCGGTTAAGATTGTAATGATCAATTAAGCATCTTTCGGCAGCCTGTTCCCCAAACCAGCGGTTAAAAGTTGCTGCAATGGAATTTCCTCCTTAACAACGGAATATAAAGGAAATGAGTCTAGTTTTCTCTAGTGTACAGGTCATATCGGTTCTTAAAGGGTGGGACTTAACTCGTTGAATTTAATTTGTGGAACTAAGGAATGTAGTTCGTAAAAACATTTTCACTGGAAATAGTGACATAGTAGCGATAAACTTACGAGTTTTGTTCTGTGGGACCTAACTACTCGACAAGCAATCAAGTCTATCCAATCAAAGTATACATTTATTAATAAGAAATTATTTGCTTTGCAAGAATATACTTTTCGGTTAAGTTTCTTGGGTTGCGACCTTCAATAGTAAAAACAAAAATTCACATTGTTTAATAATTTATAAATCTACTATTTGCCCGTGCATTGAATACTGTTGCAATATCTAGTCGATTGCTCCTGTTATTCATCTCGAGGTTATCGACAAAATCCAAAGAAGGATCTGCAATTCAATCGGTCCCGATTTGGCAATGACCCGCCCTTATGAATTTACTCGTACAGCTAGATTGAAAACTAGGTCCCACCCTTTTGCCGTCAAAAACTGAGTGCATGGTCATCAGCAAAAGATACAACCCAAAATGCCAAATACAGGTGGAGGATAACAGAATCAAACAAGTCCAAGAATTTAAGTACCTAGGAAGTGTTCTAACAGGAGATGGAAATGTGCGACACGGAAATACGAAGGCGAATTGGCATGGCAAAGGACGCGTTCCAGAAGATGAGCAAAATACTAACACACAGGAAAATCTCAATAGAAACGAAGAAAAGAGTTCTAGACTGCTACGTGATGTCAGTTCTTCAATACGGCTGTGAATGCTGGACAATATCATCGAAAATGAAGACAAAACTGGAAGCGGCCGAAATGTGGTTATACAGAAGGATGCTACGGATATCGTGGACTGAGCATACAAACAACGACGAGGTGTTAGAAAGAATGGCAACAAAAAGGAAATTGATGCTGAGCATCAGGAAGAGACAACTGAAGTTCCTGGGACATGCAATGAGGAAGGAGAGCCTGGAGAACCTGATACTTACTGGACAGATAGAAGGAAGGAGAGACAGAGGAAGGCAGCGGATAACATATTTGCAGGGACTGATCAGGTGGATGAAGGAACGGGGGTTGCCAGGAGCAACAGGAGCAAACATACTAAGAGCCACAAGGAATAGGGAGACGTGGAGAGCCATGATCGCCTACGTCCTGAAGGGACAGGGCACATAGAAGAAGAAGAAGAAGAAGAAGAAGAAGAACAAGAAGAAGAACCGCCACTTCTTCTCCATCAGTTTCTTTTCTTGTACTTTTCGCCTAGGGAACTCCCTTCCCCATGCTTGCTTCCCTGATAGCTACAATCTCAAAAGGTATAAGTGCAACGTCACTTGCCATCTTCTATCTCCTTGACACCTATCTTTCTCTTAACCATTCTTTAAAATCCCTAGTACCTTTTTATTCTGCCTTCTTTCTTCTCTCAGACTTGTTTAGCTGTATCACAGCACATCAGTACGGTTAAACATCAGATTGCTTCTGGCCAGGATTGAAATTCGACTGAAATGACATCTGTCAGCGGTTCTACTTCTGAGCTATTTTTTTCTACCTTCTCTCTCCTCTCGGATGTGCGTTGTACTGCAGATATCAGCTCAGAACGAGAAATCGGGAAGCCGCGTTCGAATTCCAGTTGAATTCCTAGCATTCACTAACGCGCTAATACCCTTGAGGAAGGTATTAATCCATCTCTTCCCTCCAGTTATGCGTTAAATAACAGAACAGATTGGGTTCTATAGCATTGGCTGGCAACCAGTCTACCACAGAAAATAATGGCAACCTACTGCGGGATAATCTTCTGCCGAGTCAGTCAGGTCTTTTTCGAGACATGATCGCCCAAGCGTGTATCACGTATAGCACTTACTTGAGTGTCTCTCTTCTCATTGTAACTCTTTGTGTACCAGTAGCAGTATTGCCTTGCATGGGGTGAAACAAATAAAAACAAAAAAAAAGTTCACTGCAAGCAAGATGATAACGCCATTAATACGAAAGGGATTACTGGGAGTGATAAAGAGTGAGACGACTTTAGTGAGGAGAAAGGCCACTAAAAAACAGGATTACGGAGGAGAAATGACGACGATGGAAACTGCATTTAAACTTTTCAAGATTGTAGGCGCCAGGGAAAGCAGGAAATCAGAAGAGAGATTCACCTCGTTGTCAGTTACTTGTTCACAACTGCTGTAGCCTGGTATTGAAATCACAACTCTAAGAGTCAAGTCAGGACCTAACCAACGTCTTTATTCACTGGGCCATGGGTCCTTGCAGGGTTAGCGGTAGATAACTCATGACTTCCAATCGAGGCTTTATGCAAGGAATGAGGATGATATATTCCAGTGATTGTAAAAAAGAGCTCGGTTCGATATTTCTAGCACCTGAAGAAGGCCGAAGCGTACATGGGCCGAAACATCGTACAAATAGCAACTAAGATGAACACAATAGTCCGAATAATGTAAATACAAACGCTTATTCATACATGCCTACATACGTTCCTGCTTACGTATACATAAACTCTTTCCAACAAGTTACTACTACGAACACTTGATACCCTTAACTTTTAACTTGGAACGTTTAACTTCTACCAATCCATGTTATTCTTTTCTATCAATAAATTTCTATTCAAGCATCCAAAAGCTATGCTTTTATTCTGCCAGAAATCCACACATTCCAATCTCCAACCTGCTGACAACCTTCTGATAATTCTTATAGCAACGAATAAATCTGTAAGCTGTAGGGAGTTCAATTATGTATGACACAAGGCCGATTTGATAAACATTAACCATCCCCCACAGCTTCAGGATCAACAGCCTTTAAGTGTCACGTGAGCATCTACGTGAGATAACTCAGAAATATTTTAAGAACATGAAGAACCGAATCAACAATCAAATCCACAATCAACGTTCAACAATCACATCCATTTAATATTGATCTATATTTATCGATAAAATAGATATTTCTATTTGTGATTTTTACTTAAAACTGGTGTTTTAGTGTCTCTTATTTCTTTAGACAATGTTCTTAATATTTTCCATTTGTTTACATTCAAAAAACTCCTTCCAATATTTTCATGGTCGTTACCATCTTCTTCAACCATTTTTTTTATTAAACTTTTCTATTTTTCTAAAAATCTCTTTTCCATTTATTCTTAAAGCCAGTAATTTTTGCTTTTACCTCGTAAATATTTTCATTAAAAAATCGTTTCTCTCGATAACTTTAGAATGTCATATTACTATTTTCAGATTATCTCTTTTTGACAACCCATTGTTATAAATATTTCTAGTAAAAAACATATTAGTAGAATTCATTATATAAATATATCTAGAAATATATATCATATAAGTATATCTAGACCAATTTATCATTATCAATATATTCAATTTTATTGTTAAAACGTTAACTTGCATAATAAAATATTACGTAAAGTATATTCCTTCATATCAGTAAGGCTTACCGTTACATCACCAGGAAACAAATATACTTTTTTGCACATTTAGTATCGTGAGAAGGTCTTGTGTAGAGGAACGGATCCCTTTCACGTTGCAAGAGTAAACCTATCTTCTTTCCTTGCATAAAAAGTGCTTATGGTCGCTTCATGATGAAGTACGATCAACGGAGTTAAGCAACAACGACGCTGGTCAATACCAAGATGGGTGGCCTCTTGGAAGTACCAGGTGCTGTAAATTTGAATTTGCAGGTAGTTCAACGGTTAACGGCTTGGAGAACCGAGTTCCAGTTCAAGTCGAGATCGTTATCTTCCCATACGCGCAAATAGTCTTAGGGAAGTATAATACGACCTCTTATCTCCTTAGCAGAGAGTAATTCTTGTATCAGTAAATCATTATTATCTAAAAAATATTCTTAAAATTCAAAAGTATTTTCCGTCTTCAAATAATATGAAAACTGTTGAAAAGTCGTAGAAAACGATTCAGTTAATACTATAGGTTCTGGAAGGCATCTTTCATTAAAATAGTGACGTCACAGTAAAACTTGTAAGCTTTGATGTGCTGATTGTGTAATAGTTAACGGTTTAGAGTTGTTCCAATTCAAGTTGGGTTCGTAATATTAACTTAGACGCAAATAGCCTTAGCAAAGGCATGAGACCACCACCTGGTTTTTCAGCTATCGGTTAACTAGTAAGACTTGTCTCACTAAATAATTATGATCTAAAAAACATAATTCTTACAAAATTCTCCTAAAGGGTTGATAAAAGGTAGAAACGAATCAATCAATTATATATATATATATATATATATATATATATATATATATATATATATATATATATATATATATATATGTGTGTATGTGTGTGTGTTGGATGAGTGGTTACAATTTTCGATTTCTAACCACGAAGCACGGGTTCGAATCTAACCATGGTTGATTAGTCAGGAAGGTGACTTCTTGATATTATCTGTATGGAGGAGGCAATCCCAGTATGTGGCACCATTGGAATGTGCCTGGAAAACCATACCTCGGCTTGACACATTTTCTACATAGAATTATATACAGTAGCGAGCATAAAGATCAGAACAATGTTTTTCTTAAGTGTAAATATGAAATAACTTTTTATTTTAAAACTTCAAAGAACCATTTATCAAGGAAAAAAAGGATAGAAAATTACATTATACAATTCCAAAACATCAATTTCAATAGACTTATTTTGATAAAGTTATAAGAATAATTATATAAAATCCGAAAAAATAGATGAACAAAAACATCAGAAAGGATTAAATAAATCCATAAAATTTAATAATTATGTAGAGGGCGCCCTTTGAAAAGCCGTTGATGGTTGTGCTAGCTCAAAGTCACTAGTCATCGTGACCGAGGATTTAAGAGTCATGGCCCTTGTTCAGACTGTTGTTTAGGCTAGATAACGCATCTCTCTTTGAAAAACCGTAATTAAAATCCACTCAGCATAGTTCCGGTATGAACCACAGGTAGTGGCTGTGGGTGCTGAACATGCACAAGTATGTCTGAGTAAGCGTCTGCAATGGTGATTAGCAAGTCACCCTGGTTCTTGAATGTTGACCACAAATTCGGATAAAGATTCTTATCGGAAACGCTATTTTCGTGAGGAGTTATTCGGGTATTACAAATTTAACGACCAATGATAAAACGACGGCTGTCTAAGGAACAGATTTTTCTCTAGACATGGGGAATTTTATGACCCTTACGTACAGCCACTCTCTGTTCCCGAGGAGAAAGAAAGACAAGAATCTCAGAAATAAAGTTTTCTTTGTTCCTTGTGGAATTTTGCGACACTGATAATTAAAAGCGAAACATATGGTTTTCTTTTCGACCGAAGCTAGGTAATTTCTTACAACGATTGAAATGATAGAACACAGATGCTCTTTATTTACTCTTGATAAATTAAATTATTTTCTTACCCTAACGTTATAAGGTTTAACTCCCATGAATATCGAATGAACTTAAATTCCAAACTCAGTTCGTAATATGCCCCTGCTGATTGCGCAAAACATGGAACTCTGATTTGTGCCACCGACGTAGGATAATAGGCATATTTGTTAATATATATTAATGATATTATTATCTCTCTCTCTCTCTCTCTCTCTCTCTCTATATATATATATATATATATAGAAAGAGAGAGAGAGAGAGAGAGAGAGAGAGAGAGAGAGGGACGGAGAGACATGTGTTCTTTCCTTGCATAAAAAGAGCTTACGGTCAGATCACGTAAAATGCCGGTTCTCGTATGATCACCAAAATTATACAGTAGCGAGCACAAAAGTCAGAATGATGTTACGAAAACTTCTAAATGTGAAATAACTTTTTATCTTAAAGATTCACAGAACATTTTCTCAAAGGATAATAAGGAAATAAAGATAAATTATTTAATTCCAAAATATTAAGCTCAGTAATCTTATTTTGGATAAAGTTATAAGAATAATTATATAACATGTAAAAAATAGATGAACAAAAACATCAGAACGATTAACAAAATTATACTTTTATAATGGATACATCATATCCAAATGAGAATAGCGTTCATTAGTACTTTATGTGTAAACCTTTACTTTCAATAACAGCTTGACATCTTTTGCTACATGAGCGAATTAATATCTTGCATTCATTAACGATTTTAAAGCTTCATATACCATTTTATCAAGAAAATAAAGGTTTGATAAAGTTATAAGAATAATTATATGATATTCGAAAAAAAATAGATCAAAAACATCAGAACGATTAACAAAATCATACTATTATAATGGATACATCATATCCAAATGAAAATAGCATTCATAATTCATTAGTACTTGATGCGAGAAACCTTTACTTTCAATAACAGCTTGACATCTTTTGCTACATGAGCCAATTAATGTCTTGCATTCATTAACGATATTTTCTCCCATTCTCTTTTCAAATTAGTTCATAGTTCTTCGACGTTTGTTTGATTCTTTTCCTTAGCTCTTTCATTTAGTAATTTCCAAACATTCTCAATAGGATTCATGTCTGGGCTTTGAGCAGGCCTCTCCATAACAGTAACATTCTCCTTGGAAAGAAATGTCTTAACAGACTTTGCTGTGTGGCATGGTGCGTTGTCATGCATAAATAAAACTGGTTGATTAATTACAGTTCTCAAATTTAGTACATGTTTCTTCAATATCTCTTCGTATACAGTTGCGTTAATTTTACCGTGTAGCCTAACAAGAGGTCCATTACAAGCAGCTGAAATTATGCCAAACACCATCCCACTTTTTTCTCCAAATTTAAAGCTACTTACTGAGGCAAATTTCGTTCCTTAGGACCGCATCAAACGAACCTTCTCACGTCACAACCGAAGAGATTAAACTTTGACTCATCACTGCAATGAACTCAATCTCACTGTTCTTCTGTCCATATGAGGTGTTCAGTGACAAATTTCAATCGGCTCATTTGATTCCTTTCAGAAATTTAAGGCTTTGTAGAGGCTACTCGACTGTTCAGATTTATTTCATTAAGTCTTCGGGAAATAGTGTGCTTTGTTATTTTAATGCCAAGGTTAGCATTAGCTCTTTTTGTATTCTTTATCAATACATCTGTCTTCACTTGCAGTATTCCTAGGCCTGCCAGGTTTTTTCTTGGCTTCACATGACCCAGTTTCCTCAGGTTTTCTTAAAATACTATGAATAACACTTTTAGATTTCCCCACACTCTTTGAAATATACACAATAGAGAGTATATCTTCAATACGTAACTTGACTATCAGCATTCTCAGTATCAATGACATCACAGAATTTTTCTCTATGTTTAAAATGCAAGAGTCAGTAAAAAGCCGCTGTAATTTATTAAAATATCCGATTTTATATTCTTACCCTAAAAACTTTCAATATTGCAAAATAATTATTAAATTTTATGGATTTATTTAATCGTTCTGATGTTTTTGTTCATCTATTTTTTCGAATGTTATATAATTATTCTTATAACTTTATCAAAATAAGTTGATTGAAATTTATGTTTTTGGAATTGTATAATATAATTTTATATCCTTTTTTTCCTTGATAAAAGGTTCTTTGAAGTTTTAAAATAAAAAGTTATTTCATATTTAGACTTAAGATAAACATTGTTCTGGTCTTTATGCTCGCTACTGTATATAATTCTATGTAGAAAATGTGATGCAAATATATATTCATGAAAAAATAATTTAAAAACGTATTTACGAACACAAAAGAAATACAAAAATTATAAATCATTATTTTTTCTATTCTCTCAGACTTAAAATGCAATCCATCAATTCGAATTGAAAAACGCTAAAACGGTTCAAGAAAAAATAATGCAGAAGAATTATTGAATCACATATTAAATCTGGATTCAGTCAATAAAAAGTAGGTTTTAGAAATTATAATTTTATGATTGCCTAAACATCTAAATATATTAACATTAATTGTACTTTTAATTGTAATATTCAATATTTCCTTTGAGTATAATGTTCCATATTTTTCTCACTATAATCTTCTTTCGTTTATTTTATCAAATCCATATAAAATCCCCATATATATTTAACATGCACCCTTGTGTAAATTGATTGAAACAAAACAAATAAGGTCTTCCAAGGATCTTTCACATTTCTCTGATCACGTCGTTTTTTTTTCTTCCGAGCATATTTTACGTTTTTGGGATACATTCTAATATTTTCCTTTTGCTTGCAGATAATTGGTAGTAATTTAAAATTTCTCAATCAATAATTTCTCGCACAGAAGGAACTTTGTACCTGAGGGTTTGACCAGTAGTCACCACCGAGATCAGCGCGACCGGTGGTTGCGGGGACTGAGCAAATTTTGGCACTTGCCCGTACGCACACATTCGGGCTCCCTACATTAAGTCTTGATCTGGTGTCGCATCCACGTTTTAGTGGGTGGACAAGGTACATACTATACACTCGTTCGAGATGGCTGAGATATAGATAAACTGAAGATATTGATAAATTACAAAAGTAATCGACGGAAGAATCGCTTCTAAATTATTTGAATTGTCGAGAAATAAAGGAAAAATCAAATTCTCCCGATAATGGTAGAAATATGAAGGGCAATTAAAAAGATTGGAAGGCAACACAAAAGCTGTTGATGTGATTTCCAAATTCACGAGAAAAGAATCTTTGTACAGAATCTTTGTACAAAGAATGTACAAATGCGTGTAATTTGCAGAAATTCCCTACTTTATCGTTTGTAGCCTGTCTCGTTTGTACCCGGTCTAAGTTGGCTGTATGGCCATATGGTGAAAACTAAAGAAATTGTTTCAATTAATTTGCACAACGGTATATATATATATATATATATATATATATATATATATATATATATATATATATATATAGTGAAAGAACACGTAGATAAAGACCCACTCTTCAAGTATTTACTTTTATAAAGAGCGCTCGATACAAAGGAGAGCTAAATAGCCATGCATTCATCTTATATTGCAAAAATAAATCATTTTCACCCTTTATTTTAAGATATCACCTAAAGAAGAACAATATTGTTTTGAAACATGAAAATTTTCGTGTGGTGATATAATGCTTTTATAAACCATTGTAATAACAAAATTACAATATATATGTTTACAAAAATCATATATTCAATATATATGTCTAGTCACACTGATGAAAAAAAAATTCGTTAGTCACTCCAAAATGATCGCTTGAAGAAGCCATAGTAAATATATGCTTCCGAAACTTCTGAAATTCTGTGTCGCGAAAATGTGAAATTAATTATATTATAATTTGTATTGAGCACTGTAAAATTAAAAATAACAGTGAATTTCTTATCGTCCTTTCTTAATATCAATACACACACACACACACATATATATATATATATATATATATATATATATATAGTAGAAATCCTCATACCCGAACGTTCTCATATCTGAATTTGTTAATGTTGCTATTTAGATATTGTAGAAATATACTAAATTCTGATATTTTCCTTTTCTTTGCAGATAATGGTTAGTTATTTGGAATTTCTCAACCGATAATATCTCGCACAGAAGAAATTTCAACTGGAAGAAAAAATAAAATATAAATGCAATTGAAGAGGAAACAATGGACGAAGTTTCTAATTCGTTGAATATGCAAATTAACAAACAGGGACTGCTGAATCGGAACGAAACTATAAATCTTGCGCTTGAAGACGAAGCAATGAATTTCGGATGACTTAAAAATTCATAAATTGAATATATTACTAAATTATAGAAGTATTCCACGAAAGAATTGTTTCGTAATTATTTAACTTGTCGGGAAATAAAGGAAAAATCAAATTCTTCCGGTAATGGTGGAAATATGAAGGACGAAGATGATTGAGACTCAATAAAGAAAGTTATTGGTGATATTCTCAAATTCATAAAGAAAAAATTCTGTACAAAGAATATACAATATTCCCAACTGTGAAATTCTCTTCCACACGATTGCTTCCCCGACGGCTACAATCTCTAGGAGTTTAAATGTAAGGTCAATAGACACCTCCTAACACACTAACCTGCTCCTATTCTATCAAACACTCTTCCCATCTGCCCAACCCTCATCCTCGGTATCCTTACTCATCTGTCACCTTCCTCCTGACATTCCCTATGTCTAACCACTCCTTTTCTTTACGTTTCCCTATGTAGCCCCATGCGCAATAGTGGCAGTGGAATGCCTTGCTTGGGGTGAAATGATTAAAAAAAATACAAATGTAGGTAATTTGCAGAACTGCTTTACTTTATCGATTACGTCCTGTCATTCCAGTGGCTCTAAAACTGACCGTACAGTGAAAGAAAAGAAACTAAAGCAGTTGTTTCAATTAATTCGCACAGATTTGTTCATGGATATATTTTTCTAATTTTATTAACTCTCAAAATTTCTTAAATTGACCCCAATGTTTAAAGCAGAAGATTTGGTAATGAGATTTCGTTGCATTTTTATTTCAGTTATTGTTGATAATGCTCTTCTGAAAAGCGCGAAACGTCAACAAGAAATAGATTTACAAATCGTTTTCTCGTATTACATATTACAAACTATAACTCTATCGATAAATGGCTTACGCCCATATCACACTGAAACACTGGATGGTTGAACGTTTAGGAACACCAGTTGCTGTAATATTGGAGGTGTGGGTGAATAATGGATAACGGATAAGAATTGGAGCTCAGAGAGCCGAGTTTTGGTTGGGTTAATGATACAGGGCTTCTGTATGGCAGCGAATGCTCGACAATCTCCTTAAGTGTGAAGGAGACGCACAAAGCAACAAAAATATGGTTCTCCAGAAGGATACTGTGGATACCACGGACCGAACATGTAAGCACCGATAAGGTTTTGGAGAGGATGCAAACAGAAACGTATACTTGCATTCACTTACGTTTTGGGAAAGGTATTAATCCATCTCTTCCATGCAACTATTGATTAAATAACAGGAAAGATTGGGTTCTATAGCCTTGGTTGGCAACCAGTCTACCGCAGGAAGTAATGGCAATCACTAGCGGGATAATTCTCTGTCCATTCAGTTCATGTATCACGTATGGCACTTAATTGACTGATACTTAGCATCAGGAAGAGACATCTGAAGTTTCTGAAACATGTAATGAGGAAGAAGGGCTTGGAGAGTTTAATACTTATAAGACGGATAAAAGGAAAGAGAGACAGGGGAAAGCAGCGCGTGACATACTTGATGGGCTTGAGCAAGTGGGTGGCTGAACGTGATTTTAGAGAGATACTAAGGGGGAAATGTTAAGAGTGACAAGAGTTAGAGGTAAGGGGAAGTCCATGATTGCCAACGTCCTGAAAGGACACGGCGCATAAAGATTAAGTTTTATCAAAGAGATCTGGACAGTTGCTATGGCAATGAAGCTGAAGTATGCAGAGTGAAACCGCCCGGCGCTGATTACCTTCGAGCTCAGTCGTGCATATACTTTTTCGTTTTCTTTCATGTAACTTGGCTCTTCAATACCTAGCCGGTCATGTTCCTCCACATCTTCCTGTTCCTTATAGCTCGTAATATGTTTTTTTCTTGTTATTTCTTCTAAACTCTGCTATACTATCCATTTGATAAGCCCATCATGTATGCCACGCTATTTTCCCCCTCTCTCTCTCTATCCGTCCGGAGAGTATCAAATTCTCCAAGCCCTCCCTCCTCATTAAGCGCATTACAAACTTCAAGTGTATCTGATGTTAAGTATCAGTTTCCCACTTTGTTTCCAAAACCTCGTCGTTGCTTACATGTTCAGTCCATGTTATCCTCAACATCCTACTGTGGAACAATATTCCTGTTGCTTCGAGTCTCTTCTTCATCTTTGAGATGTTATTTACCTTTTTGCTGACATATAAACATTTAGCTATAATGTTTCCGTTCTAACTCTACAATTTATGGCAGTACTTGGAAGAAAGTGTAGAGAGAGTGGTCGTCTCACTACACCGCAGATGTTCCATTAGTGACCATAGCTTGTTCAGCAGTTTTTAGTTAAGAAAAAATTCTCCAGGTCTGACTACTGCCATGGTTCCCACATCTCGTCCCTGGGACATTTCCTGGCCAAAAATCGAATTCCACTTAAAAGAAAAAAGATTCCAAAACATCAGGATATCCAAAAGAAGCCATTGAGGCAAATGCTTGCTATCCTAAAATAAGAAGCTCAAGAATGCTTACATCAGTGGAAACGATACTGGATAAAGTTTTTCACTTCAGAAAGAGACTACTTCGAAGGAAATTAAATGTCGAATTGATATATGTTCTAGGTGTCTTTTTATAGCCACAGTCCTGATAATTTTCAGCCCTCGTACTACGCACAAACACTCTTGGATCCGCACAACTAAGGGCTAATTAGTAGTACTTGTATCAGTAAATCCTTTCTTCTTCTTCTTCTTATTCTTCTTCTTCTTCTTCTTCTTTGTGTCTTGTCCTTACAGGGCGTAGACGATCATGGCCTTCTACGTATCCCTATCCATGGTGACTCTAAGCACGCTTTCTCCTGTTACACCGCGCAACCCCCGTTCTGCCATCCACCTGCTCCGGCCCTTCCAATATGTTATCCGCTACTTTGCCCAGTCTCTTTTTCCCTCTATCTGACGTGTTACTATCAGGTTCTCCAAGCCCTCCTTCCTCATTGCATGTCTCAGGAACCTTAACTGTCTTTTCTTGATGTTCAGTATTAATTTCCCTTTTGTTTCCATCCAAAACCTCATCATTGCTCACATGCTCGATCCATGATATCCACAGCATCCTTCTGTAAAACCATATTTCAGTTGCTTCAAGTATTTATTTCATCTTTGAGGATATTGTCCAGCATTCTATTGTAGAACTGACATCTCATAGCAATCCAGTACTCTTTGTTTCTCGAGAAATCTTCCTGTTTCTTAATACTTTAGTCAGCTTCTTTACCATGCCAATTCACATTCGGATCTCTGTATCGCACTTTCCGTCTTCTGTTAGAACACTTCCCAGATATTTAAACTTCTGTACCTTCTTGATTTTAGTAGATTTTACTACATCCTTACTATCTCCAAAATCTCTTCTTATAATCTAAGAATATTTTCTGGCTTTAAATAACCCGCAAAAAGTTGATAGTCCGTAAAAAAACAAAACAAAAAAACAACAACATAATAAAACAGAATGTAACACCCAAACATTTTTTAAACGTTTTATTTTACAAATTCAACTATAAATTAAACATGACAATATCAGGATTAATTCCTAATGAAAATTAAATTACATATTTTGATGGAATATCAGTGTATGCCACACACCACGATGAGCAAAATATGAATTGTGCCAGCATATACTTTGAACAGTCGTTGGTAATCATTTCTAGCTAATGCGAAAATAATTCCAAAGCCGGAGAGAAAGGCGTTATTCTTTTACACTTGTCTTAGATTCTAGAAATATTCACAGGTTATTGGACATCGATTAGCTTGTTTACGGCGTTAATCGATTCAGAAAACCACTTTTTCAAATACGTAACCACTTTTATTTAACAGGATAGTTAAACTTTCTCAAAATGCTTAAAGCAAGTCATTACCAAAAGTCTGGCATGAAATTGAACTATTTATTATAATTGCTTTCAAATATTACATTTTATTGGAAATCAAAATTGACAATTAACATTGTGATGAATGTTAAGCTTATAGCCTACATGTTTGTTTCATCTAACACACACACACACACACACACACACACACACACACACACACACACACACACACACACAAATATATATATATATATTTAATATATATAAGTGACAAACTTATTCACAATACACCCCCTACACACATATATGCATGTAGGTTTAATGTGAATCAGTTTCTCACTTAACTGAGCAAAATCATGCCAATTTCGAATAATCTTGGCACGAAGCATGATAACAATTCAACACTATCTATCTATCTATCTATCTATCTATCTATCTATCTATCTATTAATGTACGTATTATCTATCTATCTATCTATCTATCTATCTATTAATGTACGTATTATCTATCTATCTATCTATCTATTAATGTACGTATTATCTATCTATCTATCTATCTATCTATCTATCTATCTATGTACGTATTATCTATCTATCTATGTACGTATTATCTATCTATCTATGTACGTATTATCTATCTATCTATCTATCTATCTATCTATCTATGTACGTATTATCTATCTATCTATCTATCTATCTATCTATCTATCTATCTATCTATCGACATTTCGAAAAATACATTACAGCTATGAAATCTCCCTTCTGCAGTCAAAACAGTCAGATTTCAGTCCCAGCTTGAGGCGAAACGGTTAATCTAGTCGCAGTGAAGAGCTGCGAAACGGATCTGTCTAAGGATAGTTTATGCTCTCGCTTGCGATTGAGCTCTGTAAAAAAAAGAAAATTTCATACGCATTAGATTTTACTGCTTTACACTATGTTCTCTGGTTACGGTGTAGAACGCCCATTCGAAGCAGTTATCAGATAGAACGCTCTTGCTGCTGTTACATTTCGTAAAATCCATTACACGCTATATAATCAGCCTTTCTCTGACTTTGCGCCAATGACCTGGTGGGTAAATATCCGACTGCTGTCAAAACAGATTTCAGTCCTGGCTTGAGGCAAAACGGTTACTTTAGCTGCACTGAAGAGCTGTGAGACAGTGAAACAGGCATGTCTACGGATGGTTTATATATATATATATATATATATATATTACATATAAAATTTAAATCTTCCAAGAACGTATGGTTATTTCATTTAGAAAATTAGAGGTTTTTTTTTATATGCAATATGTATATTGGCACTGTAAATTACATTTAGCTATATCCGTTGTAATATTTAATTATTTAAATATAAATAATTAGTATTAATAGGATATCTTTTGGAATTTTACCATCAAGCTGCTTTCTTTTGGATATATATATATATATATATATATATATATATATATATATATATATATATATTACAGGCCATAATTATTAGGCCACTCCAGTTTTATTAAAAGAAATGATGTATTTCATACTATTTTTAGTATTTATTGCCAAATGAAAATAGAATGGTTATTTTGTTATTACTACTTTGTAAAATTGTACATGGCAAGGAAACAACGACGAACTCGTCCGAATCACCCTAAATTTTCTTCATTCTTTCATTGATGAAAGGTAATTATATAGGTAATTATTAAATATTTATAATATAGGTAATTATTAAATATTATTATTTGATATAGGTAATTATTAAATATTTATAAATTCATTTGATGCACATGTTATAGTGCAATATTAAAAAAACATTCTATTTTCATTTACAATTATTCACTTGGCAAGAAATACTAAAAAATAGTATGAAATACATAATTTTTTTAAAACACTGGGTGGCCTAATACTGGTAGTATATATATATATATATATATATATATATATATATATATATAGATTTAGTGCAAAAAATTTGCAACTCTAACTGAGCAGGTTTATGCTGACTTCAGGAGTTTTATGAGGACTCCATTGTGATGTCTTTACTCATCAGCGCTGGGTTTCTTGCAGTGAAGTTCCTTTTTCGTTTTCTTCTTATTTATAAAGGGCTTGTTGTGAGTTGATATTTTGTGGGAATGGTCTTGTTTGTGATTGGTTGGTTTCCCTTCCCTTTATTTTTATTGTGTAAATGTTTGATTTCTTTTAAATGCTTTTTTATAATTTTCTGTTACTCTTTTAAAAGTACTCTAAAATGCGTGTCAGCTTAATTGTTTTACATTGGATATGTGTATGCAAATTGCTTTTTTTACTTATTTTTTCTTGTAATTCAAGTTAACCACTTTTGCTGTATTGACTTCTTTTACTGTTTTGATATTTTTTTTTTACCGTGTTGTTGTGTTAGACCGCTTAAGGATATTTTTAGGTCATGATTGGGTGTTTGGCTTCTTGTGTGTATTTGTGTTTGTGAGTTGTCTTAGTGATTATTTTCCGTTTGGTGGTTGTTACATAATTTTCTGTTTTTGCTGCGATTGAATCTTTGTATATATATATATTTGTATTTTTATTTGTATGTTTTCTTTTTATTGTTATTTGTTGTGATTTGTGTAGCAAGGTAAATATTTGTTCACATTTTATCATTACCTCGTTTCATTTTTTTAATATTTTAATTTGATTTTAAAACTGATTATGCCTAGTTTCACTTCCAGGCATCATTTACAGTTCTTGCTATTGCTACTGTGTGGTGGTGTTCTTTTTAGTATTTCCCATTTAATTTTGGTTGTTATTTTCTTTTCTTTCTGGTTCCATATGTATTTTGATAAAGTTGTATTGTTCTTGTATTTTTCTGTGTTGAGTGATGTTTTGTGATTATTGAATCTTTCTTTGAAGGATGTTTCTGTTGCTCCTATGTAAATTTTTTCGTTTATTTTAGTGTTATTTCTCACTTTAGCTTTGTATATTATGTTGTTGTTGAGACATTTAATATTAAGTGGAGAGTTGCTTTTTTTGGTAATTACATTTGTTCGTATTGTGTTGTTGATTTGTGTTGTTATTAGTTTTATTGAGTATTTTCTTGTGTTTGGTTATTATTTTCTTCGTTTTTTTTTTCATGGGACTGTTACTGATTTTGACTATGTTTATGTTGATGAATTTTAGTAATTTGTCGTGTCTGAGAAAGTGCTTTTCTATTATGTTGAAAAATATTTGTTTCTATTCTGATTTATATATTATTGTAGGATCGTTTAAACCAGATTATGCTCCTGTTTCTATTGTTTTTGTTTTGTTTATCTTCCTATAACGTGGAAGAATTTTATAATTTGTTTTATTATACAAGGTAACCAAAAAAAGTTCTGTCCGAGTTTTGATTAGTCATTGAATGAAGTTGAAATATATACAAAATGCGTATAGCAATTGTTTTCAAATTCGGACAGCCGGAGTAGGAACCTCAGACGTCATAAAAACCACGCGCACCGTGCCCGAGCATCAGTTATAAGCCGGACAGCTGTGAGAAGGATAGAAGTGTCTAGAGATCTCGTTCGGGGCTGTTTGATTTACGACTTCAAAGTGGTCTTATCAACAGCTGCATCAAGTCGCCGCATATGTCAAGCGTTTGCGGATAGTGCTGTGGATAAACGTACTGAAGGACGTTGGTTTCGAAAATTCAAGTCGGGAGATTTGTCTCTCCATGATGAGCCTCGCAGTGGACAACCACAGGTCTTGAATGACGGAGTCCTGAAGGCGGCCATTGAAGAGGACAGTGGTTTAACGTGTGGTGAACTTGCAAGACAGTTCAACGTTTCCGATAAAACAGTTAGACTTCACCTGCACCACCTAGGTAAGACGTACAAACTGAGCAAGTGGGTTCCGTAAAAGCTGTTGGAGGTCCACAAGGAGTGGCGGCCTGCGTATCGCTGCTTTCACGCTACCGTACCGCATCCTTATTCAATCAAGTGCTTACCAGTGATGAAAAGTGAGTTCTGTACGAAACTCCCAAGCGTTCCAAACATTGGTTGTCTCCTCAGGATGCTGTTCCTCACACCGCAAGACCGCCTATGCATCCACGCAAGATTATGCTTTGTGTCTGGTGGATATGTTGTCAAGTGGTTCATTATAAACTGCTATCAACGGTACTGGAGACATATACTTGCAGCAATTGAAACGTGTGCAACAGGCATTGCGCCAGAAGGAGCCAGCACTGGTGATCGCAAAAGTGTGTTCTTTCTCCATGACAACGCCAGGCCGCATGTCGCACTTTTATAAAAAAATGAAAATTCCAGGGAACTCAAAATCGTAAAACATTGATTTATATATATATATATATATATATATAAATCCAGGTAAAGAGGACCCAATGTTTTACGATTTTGAGTTCCCTGGAATTTTCATTTTTTTATAAAAGTGCTCAATACAATAAATATTGTAGAGCGTAATATAATCATATAATTATGAATTAAAAATACATTGTGACACGGAAATGTCTAAGTTTCAAGATTTCTTTGGAGGTCTTCCCACATACGTAAATAGCAAACGGATTGTTTCTTGTATTTAAATGTAAATCATTTTCACAGCCAATATCTAAGATTTCCTGATGACGAGATAGAAATCTGGAAACATAGAAATTTCCGTGTCGCAATGCACTTTCAATTCATAATTATATGATTATATATATATATATATATATATATATATATATATATATATATATATTAAATGAAGGGGATACAGCACACAAATGAAATAAGATAGGCTGTCTGATAACGTGGTGTCTGATACTGAAAATCTCGTGATGTACTAAACTAATGTTAATACATACCTACCTACTTGGTCCTCAGAATATTAATTTAGTAAAATTATTCTATAACCCGCTCTATTGTTGTCGGCTTTTGACACATAAATCAAAGATTAGCAATCTTTTAATCATTTTACCCCAAGAAATGCAATAAAGCCATTAATAAGAAAGGCCGTTACTGTGTGTTAGAAAATACAGAAAACATTATGAAGGAGAGAGATCATTAAAAGAACAAGAAGTAAGAAGATAGTTTAACGATTGACATTGCATTTCAATTTTTAAATATTAAACTTGGAAGCAAGAAACTCTAAAAGAGGTCCACAAATGAGAGGTATGATAGAAGAAACATTTAGCATAGAAGTTACGGTTACATCTAGCCATTTCCGCTGTAAAATGATGAAACGCCTGCCAGTTAAGTGCCATACGTGATACACGCTTGGGCGATCATCTCTCGAAAGAGACATGACTGACTGGGCAGAATATTATCCCGCAGTAGGTTGCCATTGCTTTCTGCGGTAGACTGGTTGCCGAGCAAGGCTATAGAACCCAATCTGACTGAACTGCTATTTAACCCATAACTGTAAGGAAGAGAAGGATTAATACCTTTCCCAAGGGTATTTGCGCGTAAGTGAATACAATTGATTCAACTGGAATTCGAACTCAGCTCCGCGGTTTCTCGTTCCGAGCTGATATCTACTGTACCACAACGCACATCCTACCAAACTAGTAGAGCGCTTAAATTCATAAAGTATTGGTAGCATAGATGAAAGTTCATCAAAACATAAAAGTGTTTGTAAAAAGAAACATACAGGAAAGCTATCTTACGGTAATGGGGGGTGAGAGAGTGACTTGAGGTCGGATACCATGTCGGAACCGATAAAATTCCTCATTTGCGTGCTGGATGTTATAAAAAAATCTCTAAATATATGGCAGGAGTACCAGACCAGATGCGGTAGGAGTATTCAAAAACAAGGACGAAGAGAAGACTTATAAATACGTATGATAGATTCTGGCGAAAAAAAGGATTTAGCACGGCATCGTGCACAAACCTTCCTAGCAGCGGCCTAGCAATTTATTTGATACAAATTGGCCCGTGCCGTCAGAAATGACAGCAAAATATTTATATCGATATGCTGTCTAAAATGACGGCAACTAACAAATTGGTGTACCTACTATTGAGTAGCATATATTAAAACATGAAAAAAAGAAACAAATTAATTCAAAGAACAGAAGAGAAAAAATTATATATATATATATAAATATATATACTGTCTGCTGATGACTATATATATATATATATATATATATATACACACAAATAAAGGCAAGCACAACGGTCTCTATTATAATACAGAGTATATATATATGTATATATATATATATATATATATATATATTCTTCACTACTCGATAACATAATTATTGCAATAATAATAACAATAATAATAAGACACTGTTAAAAAGCAAACACGCAGCAAGAGCTTTCATAACTGGAAGTAAAGTTTAATAACTTGGTAGTAAAGAAAATGAACTTAACCGACGCTGACTCGCTATTTTCTTTTTCTCTCCATGAGCGTGTCAGAAGGGATATATATATATATATATATATATATATATATATATATATATATATAGAGAGAGAGAGAGAGAGAGAGAGAGAGAAGGGGGAGTCATCCGCAGACAGTCCTGTTTCGTTGTATTACAGCTCATCAGTACTGTTAGACATCCGATTAATTCTAGCCAGGATGAGAAACTCGAGCGAATTAACATCCGTCGGCGATTCTACCTCTGAGCTATGGCCTATCGGTGGAGGAAGGCAGAATATACACAATGTAAAGACATGACAGTAGCCGAGAGTGTTCAGATTCATTACTGAATGAACAATGCGTAAATATATATATATATATATATATATATATTAAAACAAAAATTTCGATATTCAAATCCGTTGAATAGCCATTTCTATGAGGAAATCCTCGCTTCTTCAGCAACGGCGTAATTTTATTTACTCAAATTCAAATGTGTTAAAAGTCTTTATATCGGTAGAAGCTAAAAAGAAATCATCCATACAAAGGAAAATAAAATGGGGTGGGATTAACAATTTTAGTAAGTAAGGAAGTAAGAATGGAAAAGCAAACAGATACCTATGTCTCATATTAAAAGACATACGTCTTCCCCATAGAAGAGTCAAGAGTTTAAAAGTTAGAATTTAGCCATGTCAGAGGGATAGAAGAGGTAGGAGGAACGAGAGGATAAAAGTCCCCTCCTACCATTTCTATCCCTCTAACATGGCTAAATTTGAATGAAATTAATATTAATTAGGTTCGGGTTTTGGGGAATTTACATATCATCTTTTTGGATTTTATATATATATATATATATATATATATATATATATATATATATATATATATATAGGCACATATGCATTACGGTCTTTACTATAATAGAGAGAATAATATTTCCAATTATTGTCGTGGATGATCGCATTCCATGCTTATAGAATGTCAAAGGATCTCTGTCTCAAGTATATACAGTTTTAAAAGATTTACAGCGCCACTCATAGAGTTTACAAGTTAGCGGTTCGTGAATACCAACGTAATATTTTTTTCTCTTGGGATTTTATTTGTCCTCAAATTCTCTTGTGACATTTATTGCTTCTATGTCGGTTTTACGTGAAATGGAAACGAAAACAACCCTTCATCTTAGAATCAAGAGAGAGTTGAAATTTCTGGGATACATTATGAGGAAAGTGTGTTTAGAGAATTTAACGCTCGCAGAATCGAAATATGACTTCTGTCATGAAATCTAGTTTATTAGTTGATTTTTTACGGCCTCGCAAAATTTGCGTGCATTCAAAACCGAAAAATTTTAGATTCTAAGAATATTTTTTAATACAAGCGAATGTTGTATTAACAACGTTTTGAAAATAAAAAATGGTTGATAAACGGTAAAAACAAATCATTTCTTATCATTCACCCGGTTCTAGTTCTTCTATGCACCGTTTCCCTTCGTGTGTAGTGAATAAGAAATTAAGAATTAAAATTCTTCTTCACTTTTACAAAAATTCACAATGACTTGTGAAATCTTAATTTTTCCCAAATAGAAAAGGGATTGGCTATGGGCGAAAACAAAAAGTCAAAACCAGGTTTTTCAAGTAGGTGTTAAATTGATTTTTGACCAATGGGAACGTCTTGCAAGACTTCAGGACTTCGCGAGTCAGTGCGAAAATCTCAATACTATAAAAGGCCCCGCTCAGCGTCAATCACAGTCACACATGGAAGCAGCAAAGACGACAAGCTAAAATGTAACGAGAGAAGCTTCAAGCTGACCCGAACATTCCTCCTCTTTCTCCGAAAAGACTGAATTGATTTTCTTGACAATTTACACAGTTGGACTATAAGCGTCTGCGAGTGTTTGTAGCTAGGTTTTGTGTTGAGGCACCCCCGATAAATATCGAAAATCTGGTTATAGAAGGAGTGGTCCGATTTTAATCAAACTTCATACACTCATAGACAAAGTCATCAGAAACGATATTCAGAAGTTTCAAGGTTGCAATTCTTACAATGGTGCAGAAAATGTGATATTGATACCAGGAAATTAAAATTTGACTTACATCTATTCATTTTTCTTTCAGTCTGCGATTT
Source organism: Ascarosepion bandense (assembly GCA_037127315.1). Taxonomy (NCBI): domain Eukaryota; kingdom Metazoa; phylum Mollusca; class Cephalopoda; order Sepiida; family Sepiidae; genus Ascarosepion; species Ascarosepion bandense. The sequence goes on along the minus strand of JBBBDQ010001555.1, from coordinate 869,880 downwards.
CGATTTAATTGGAAACAACTATAGCCTTTTAGTCTTTTCTGTCAACGTCCAAAGAGTCTGAGCTCCAGAACCATGGATTAGTTTTAAAGCTTTCATTACACCCGAGCAACGCCGGGCTATACTGCTAGTCAATTATATAGATAAGGATCCTAAATTGTTCACATATAAATTATAACCAATTTTTTAAAAAATACTTAAGTATATCCGTCAATTTTGACAAATACGCATCATTTTAATTATTTATTATTTTGATGTTTAGACATTTATAGTTTTAATGATTTAAAAACTAGCAGTATACTTTTTCATTCATGTACAATAGTTTTAATTATCTAGACATAACTCTTATACGTAACTAATGAAGCTAAACTATCACTTAAATAAAATCATTATATGGTATGCCTAAATATGGTGTTGTGAAATAACGCTTTAAGGAGTCTTTTCTTTGAGCATTACCGATAAAAGAAAAAAAAATTGATTCAGTCACCAGTCGACGACATTCAACAAATATTGTTATCAGCAATTTTTATGTATTCTTTCCCCGCCACCACCACGTGCGTCCCCTTTCATTTTAGCAGACGACTATTATGCCAGTATTATTCGTATAAAAGTGTAGGCAATGGTTCCGTACGATGAAATTGAGACGCTTCCATTTCAAGTCTGAATTTATAGAACTCGGAAAGCTGCAAACAGGAAACGGAGAATGACGGTTGATTCAAAAATTGCCTCTGGTCTTTAGCTATTAAAGAACATTAAATCTGAAAGTTATTTTTGCATGATGACTGCCATGACGATATTCTTAATTACCAAACGATCGAAAGGCATTTATAAACGGCGGTTGTCTGGGAAGAAATTGATGTCTCGTTCGGTTATAAAAATAAAATAGCAGATGTTTACTTTTCTTTTAAAAGGTGATGAAAAGCGAATGAAATGCCAAAGTTTTAATCTTTCATTTGAATGAAAAGAATAGCTGAGAAAGTGAACTTGAAAAAGAAAGTAAGAAGAACGAAAAGTGGGGAAAACAAAAGTTGTGGGGGAGCGAAGAGTGGGAAGAGTAAAAAGTGGGGAGAGCGAAAAATGGGGAGAGCGAAAAGTGGGGAGAGTAAAAGTGGGGAGAATGAAAAGTGGGGAGAATGAAAAGTAAGGAAAGCGTAAGGTGGAGAGAACAAAAAGTGGGGAGAGTGAAAAATAAGGAAAGCGAAAAGTAAGGAAATCGAAAAGTGAAGAGAGCGAAAAGGGGAGAGAATGAAAAGTAAAGAAAGCGAAAAGTGGAGAGAGCAAAAAGTGGGGAGGGTGAGAAAAAGGAAAGCAAAAAGTGGGGAGAATGAAAAGTAAAGAAATTGAAAAGTGGGGAGAGAAATAAACGGGGAGAGTTAAAAGTAAGGAAAGCGAAAAGTGAAGAGAGCGAAAATTGGGAGAGTAAAAAGTGGGGAGAGTAAAAGTGGGCAAAGCAAAAGTGAGAAAAGCGAAAAATGGGGACAGCGAAAAATGGGGAGAGTTAAAAGTAAGGAATGCGAAAAGTGGGGACAGCAAAAACTGGGGTGAGTTAAAAGTAAGGAAAGCGAAAAGTGGGGAGAGTAAAAAGTGGGGAGAGAGAAAAATGGGGAGAGCGAAAAGTGGGGAGAGTAAAAGTGGGGAGAGCAAAAAGTGAGAAAAGTGAAAAGTGGGGACAGCGACAAATTGGGAAAGTTAAAAGTAAGGAAAGCGAAAAGTGAAGGGAGCGAAAAGTGGGGAGAATGAAAAGTAAGGATAGCTTAAGATGGGGAGAACAAAAAGTGGGGAGAGTGAAAAATAAGGAAAGCGAAAAGTAAGGAAAGTGAAAAGTGGGGAGAGTGAAAGGTGGGGAGAATTAAAAGTAGGGAAATCGAAAAGTGAAGAGAGCGAAAAGGGGAGAGAATGAAAAGTAAAGAAAGCGAAAAGTGGAGAGAGCAAAAAGTGGGGAGGGTGAAAAAAAAAAGCAAAAAGTGGGAAGAATGAAAAGTAAAGAAAGTGAAAAGTGGGTAGAGAGAAAAGTGAGGAAAGCGAAAAGGGGAAGAGCAAAAAGTGGGGAGAGCGAAAAGTAAGGAAAGCGAAAAGTGGGGAAAGCGAAAAAGGAGGAGCGCAAAAAGTGGGGAGAGCGAAAAAGGGAAGTGCGAAAAGCGGGAAAAGCGACAAAGTCAGTCAGTCAGTTAAGTGCCATGCGCGATACACGCTTGGGCGATCATGTCTCGAAAGAGACATGACTCACTGGGCAGAAGATTATCCTCCAGTAGGTTGCCATTGCTTTCTGCGGTAGACTGGTTGCCGACCAAGGCTATAGAACCCAATCTGTCCTATTATTTAACCCATAACTGGAGGGAAGAGACAGATTAATACCCTTCCCAAGGGTATTTGCGCGTAAGTGAAGGCAATGAATTCAGCTGGAATTCGAAGGGGAGAGCGAAAAGTGGGGAAAGCGACAAAGGGAAGAGCGTGAAAAGTAAGGAAAGCAAAAAGTGGAGATAGCGAACAGTGGGGAAAGCGAAATGTTGGGAGGGTGAGAGACATAAAAGCATAAAAGTCCTGAACAAACGGAAAACATAAACAACCGTAATGATAATAATAGACGTTTCTTTATAAGGAAACTATTAGGCATTCATTGAGCGAGTGCTACTGTCGGTTGAAATCTGTAAAATCTTTTATAAATTATAAAGAAAATTATAAAATCTTTCTCTTATAATTTATAAAGTAATTTCTAAATGTTTTTTTTATAATTTATAATTTTTTTCTCTTATAAGATATAAATTAATTCATACAATCCTTGTCTTCGAAATTCTAAAGAGGTTTATAAATCTTTCTCTTCGAAATTATAAATAAATTTGTAAAATCTTTCTCTTCTAAATTATAAAGAAATTTATAATTTTTTTCTCTTATAAGTCATAAAGTAATTTATGCACTTTCTCTTCTATATTAAAAAGACATTTATAAAATCTTTCTCTTCTAAATTATAAAGACATTTATAAAATCTTTCTCTTCTAAATTATAAAGACATTTATAAAATCTTTCTCTCTTAAATTATAAAGACATTTATAAAATCTTTCTCTCTTAAATTATAAAGACATTTATAAAATCTTTCTCTCTTAAATTATAAAGACATTTATAAATTCTTTCTCTCTTAAATTATTAAAAAAATATGAAACCTTTCCCTTAAAACAATTTTAAAAGAAAATAGTCCAGTAGCTGTTAAGCACCCGTTGCTGTATTGATGGAAGTTTGCTTTCTAACCTTTTATTTGAAGTAGTGTGGAAGATCGAATTCTTTATTATGTTATTATTTGCACTTCAAATTACATGTGCTATACATTTTAGTTTTTGCTCTTAATTGAAAGAGAGGCACGGAGGACTGCAACTCGGATTGATGAATCGAAGAACCGAGTTCGAATTCCGGTAGAGTATATTTCATTTACTTACGTGCTAATACCCTCAGAAAAGGTATGAATCCATCTCTTCTCCCACTATCTATGGATGAATAGCAAGACAGATTGGCTCTTATAGACTTAGATAGAAATCGGTCTAGGAGAAAGAAAACTGAATTGAAACCAGCCTGGAGTGGGTTGGGCTCCGTCAGGCTGTCTTGCCCAACATACGCCACTTCTGTGGCTGCAGTACATTTGACACCCCTAAGACCCTAATCAGCTACAAGAGTCGTGATCGTGATTTTGTTGAAAACTCTCATGTGATGTCGTTTTTGTTATTTGTTCTGTCCTTTGTCTGCGATTCTGTAGCGCCAGTCCTCAAGTTTCGAACCTATTAGTGTATCTCCTTGTAAGTGCCATGTTCCCTTTCGGACGTAGGGAACGACTGCTCTCCACAATTTTCTATCATTTGTACCGCTTTTTAAAAATTTTTCTTAAACCTTTATCCGCCATGGACTCAGTCAATTCCGCCTGATACGTTATGCGGTAGTTTCCTCTATCCATCTTTATTTTAATATGTTCTGTGAGTAACACATTTTCGGAACCCTTTTTTCTCATTATTGAACCTGGATATTTCAAATGTCTCGTATTATATAAATATCCTTTTGAGTTCCATTTTCACTCAAATTTCGCATGGTATTCTCAGCATCCTTCAGTAGAACACCATTCTGTTGAACGCAATTTTATGCCTTCAACTACAGATATTTTTTACATAATTTTATTCTTTCAGTGTAAACCTATGTTTTATAGATGTATACTTTTAGAAGATCTATTGTAGGTTTTATATGCTTTGGTATAAACCTATTTCTTTAAGGTAGGACATTATGTTGACGGTTTCAGTATTTTCAAATAATTTTCTAATTTTAGCTTCATTGTCGTATTTATGTCATAAACGTGCCAAGTGATCTGGTTCCATTGTTTTTGGTTGTGCGGCATGAGCTATTTAATACTGAAATCCAAATATGGAAATTCAAATTTTATAATTAATTCAAGAAAATTACATGATTTCGTGATTAAATTATAATTACTTAGCTCCTTCCTTTAACCAAATAATCTTCGAATATTAAACAAGGATCGCTCATTTAGTAATGGAATAGAGCACTCTAACTACTGGTGTATAATACATCATACACTAAAAGTCTGCCTCCTTCTACCGAGCGCCCATAGCTCAGAGGTAGAATCACCGACTGACGCCAAGTCGGTCGGATTTCAATCCTGGGTAAAAGCAATCGGATGTCTAATCGTACTCAAGAGCTGCGAAACAGATCTGTCTGCGGATGACTAGATATATATTCATATAGATAGGTGTGAGTTTGTAACCCTGGTTTCACGCTCTTGCGATCGTCAGACAAACTGATTAATTTTTTTAAAAAATTGGCTATGTGTAGGACTGCGTATATTGGTGTATTTTTGTGGAAGTGGGAGGAAAATTTGTAGTCATGACAGACACAGATATATATATACATTTGTACACCCATTGACGTGCACAAAGACACACACACACGCGCGTCTGCCCATCGTGGCTCGTACAAACATCTTATATATGTATATGTGTGCCGTTGCGCCCATACATACGCATTCGGTTGGCGTATTCGAATAGTGTAGTGATGTCAATGCGAGAACAATTGTCGATTTCTCGTACGTATGATGGAGTCTATGTGAAACTATGATAGGTAAAAATTATTTTATTTAAGGCTGTATTGTTATTTTTTATTTTAAAGTCGGTTATTAGCTTGCTTTTTTGTGGTTGCGCATATTTAAATGGTAGAATTTCTAATTTGTAATGCGTGTTAGTTTTTATGTGTGGTGGTATTAATTTTACTACGACAGAGAGGAGTAATTTACGTTGATGATGATTGCGGACTAATAATGTGATAGTAATATTTGATGATAATAACAGTTGTAGTAGCAAATAGTTATTGTAAAGCGGTAGTAGTGATTAGTAATGGTGGTAAGATGATAATAACAATAAATGCAATTATTATGGTTTGGTAGTTTCAACTAGAGAATAATTGATAGGATTATGGTATCAGATTATGGTATATGTATGTATGTATGTATGTATGTATAGAATATATAACACATAGATAAAAACCATAAAAGAAGTAGAAAGATATAAATATTAAAAAAAAGGATTACTGTCAGTCTTGGCTGATGTGTACTTTTGAACTGATTCCATCAGGAAGATCATTGATGAAGATTAGGAAAAAAGTAGGACAAAGGATAGAGTCTTGCGAGACGATCGCGTTCGTGTAAAAGGATCTCGAAGGATAGGCGTTCAAGAGAATTTTCATTGCACAATTAGATAGGAACGATTTGATTAAATCGAAGGCAACGTGCAGAAGTACCCTAGCTCTGTAGCTTGTGCAAAAGGCCAGCATATCCAACTCTGTCGAACGCTTTTTAGATAACCAGTATATATATATATATATAATAGATAGACAGATAGATGTATTCCGATAGATATGAACAGTATTAGATAATTAAGGAATAGACAGATAGATTCATACGTCGAGGTTTAAAAGAAATTATATATATATATATATATATATATGTATATATATATATTTAATCATTTCACCCCGAGCAAGGCGGAAACGCCACTGATGTGCAGGGGGTTACATAAATGTAAAAACATTAATTAGAAAAGAGTGAGGAGTACAAGCTAGTTAGAAAGGAACAATAGAAAGCCGAGAAAGAAGGTGCGATGACAGATACATAGGTGGAGAGAAAGGGAAGGTTATACAGGGGAGGGGAGAGAGCTAGAGGACAGTGGTTAGTAGATAAGTATTAACTTTGCATTTAAATTTCTGGAGGTTGTAGCCTTCAGGAAAGCAAGCATACGGGAGTGAGTTCCACAGGCGGGAAGTGCGAGAGAGGAAGCTGCAGGAGTAGAATTGTCGTCTGCATTTGGCTAACCTGACTGTGAATGGGTGGGACCCAGTTGCCAGTCTGGTTGCACGGGTAAACACCTGTTGAGGAGGCATCAGTGACTTAAGCTCATCCGAGCAGAAGCCATGAAAATATTTATAGAAGAGACAGAGGGAGGCCACATTTCGACGATGAGAAAGTGGCTGCAGTCGAGTCGCCAGATCAGTACCTATCACATTACAGACTCTCCTTTGGAGCTTGTCAAGAACACTGAGGAGAACGGCAGGGGCACCTGACCATAAATGGCAGCAGTACTCCATGCACGGACGGATGGTTGACTTGTATATATGCAGGATGTTATTCAGGTGGAAAAAACATCCTGGATCGACATAGTGACCCAACCTTCTTAGCAGTAGATTTTGCTATGGATTCAATATAGTGGTTCCATTTGAGGTCTGAGGACAGGGTAAGTCCGAGGAGGCGTAGTGTATTACTCTCCGGGAGAATCACCTGGTCCATGCTTATGGGAGGCAGAAGAGGTTGCCTGTAATGGTTGACAGACAAGAGCTTGGTCTTAGAGGAATTGAAGTTGACAAGCCACTTCTTGCCCCAGTTCACCACAGAGTGTAGATCCCGCTCAAGGTCAGCAGCGAGTTTGTGTCTGTCCGCCACGACAGGTTTCTTACTGGAGCGGGAGTATATTGTAGTGTCATCTGCGTAGATGCCTACTTGGGACTTGATCTCATCTGAGAGGTCGTTGATGAAAATAAGGAAGAGCGTCGGGCCCAGGATAGAGCCCTGAGGGACACCAGCATTCGTGCTGTAGGACAAAGAGGCACGCCCATTCAGAATGACCTTCATTTTGCGGTTATTTAAGAAAGATTGGATTAGGTCAAGCAGGCAACCGGTAATACCATAACCGCGTAGTTTGCATAGGAGTCCAGGGTACCAAACCCTGTCGAAAGCCTTGGAGATGTCCAGAGCAACCGCGTGAGCCTCGTCAGACTCATCAAGGGCCTGTAGCATGTACTCCGTTACACTTGTTAGCAGGTCGGCCGTGGACCTGTCAAAGCGGAATCCATATTGCCTGTCGGAGAACAGTTTGTGGGCGGTGAGATGATGAACTATTTCAGCATTGATTATAGCCTCGAATACTTTCCTGAATATCGGTAGAAGACTGATAGGGCAATAGTTGGATGGGCCCGAGGGTTCACCACAATTCTTAAAAACAGGAACGACTGAGGAGAATTTCCAGCATGCAGGAAAGCAGAAAGCAGAAAGGCAGTAGTTAAACAGTTTAGAGAGGGCGGGGGAAAGTTCAGGGGCACACTTCTTAAGGACTATCGCCGGGATTCCATCGTCTCCACACGCCTTATGCGGGGCCGAGTTTTGAAATTACTCTGGATACTACTGTCGGGGTAATATATACTTCGTGCAGTTTGGCCACAGTTCGAATAGGGAAGTCGGGTGGGTGCACTCCGGACGAGTCGAATGTGGAGTTGGATGAGAATCTGCGGGCAAAGCACTCAGCTTTGTCCGCAGATGACGTGAGAACCTCAAATCCATGGATTAAAGGAGGTATTGAGGATTTCCTCTTGTTGAGCACTCGTTTACAAATCCTCCAATAGTCCTTGGAGCCGAACTTGCGGTCAGCTATGTGCTGTCGCATTCTCTCAGCAGACAACTGTTTGGCGTCATTTAGAGTTCTCTTGCACTCATTGCGAGCAGATGTGAACAGGCGCCTATTGTGATCAGTTGGCTGTCTACGGAATAGACGGAAGTAATGGTTCCTGTGGGCAATGGCGGCTGAGCAGGCTGGAGAGAACCACGGAGAGGAATGAGGTTTTAAGCTATACTTCCTGGTGGGTATGAAGGCATCAATGCCAGCTTTCATCCATGACGAGACCTCAGAGGCACAGTCATCAACTGATAGGTCAAACACTTTTCCCCAAAGGACATCGCAGAGGAAATCGCGAAAGGCATCCCAGTCAGCTTTTTGGTAGAGGTAGGAGGTTCTATAAGTAGGGGGCTCCTGGGGGGAGTGAGATTGGAAAGAAATACTGAAGGGAGACTACAGCGTGGTCGGAGTTGCCGAGAAGGCAAAGCTGCGAGACTCGACAGGCGTCATATATATATATATATATATATATATATAGCAAGAGAGAGAGAGAGAGAGAGAGAGAGAGAGAGAGAGAGAGAGCTTTTGACCGCTTTTGACCGCTAAATATGAACAGTATTAAATATATAAGGAAGAGTCCAACAGACAGACCGATTCATACATTGAGGTTTAAAAGAAATTATATATATATATATATATATATATATATATATATATATATAGAGAGAGAGAGAGAGAGAGAGCTAGGTTTAAAAGAAATTAAATAGATAATAGATGAGTTATTAGATAGATATTTAAATATTCAGCCATATATATATATATATATTAGTAACTCTTTATATATATATATATATATATATATATATATATCTGCGGATGACAATATATACACACACACACACACACACACACACACACATATATATATATATGAAGAGAATTAAATATAGAATGAAAAAATATAGATTGACTGATATAGGAAAATGACTACTTCATAAAAAGTAGCAGTGAAATAAACTTAAATACAGCGAGAGATCTGAGAACGAAGGAGAGGGAGAGGGAGAGGAAAAGAGAGTGAAAAAGTAAAAAAAGAGGAATATATAGATACATAGATAATGAGAGAAAGAAAAAAAAATGGAAACAATAAAAAGGAAAAAAGTTATTTTGAAGGAAATGAATTTGTTACTGAGTCGAAGAGATAAAAAAAGTTTGGTATTTTCCCTGGGGAACTGAAAAGATAAAAACGATTCGAAGTGATAAAATTGATAAAGTTTTGTTAAAAAGAAAACCGGGCAATTAGTGACAGACGCTAATTGTAGACATTCAACTGGAGAAAAAAGAAGAAATCAGTGCAACTGCGTCTAAGGAAGTTCAGTGAAATTCATTTCGATTTCAATGAATCACAGTCGGTTTTAACGGCTGTTAAGATCGTTGACTCAAACGCAGTCATTGCGACGTCAAAACAGCGGGCGAGTAAAGAAATTTGCAAACTTTTCATTTCTTACACGACAGACTTTTACTAAGAATGAATTAGATCCAAATTTGCAATTTTTTTTTCTTCTGAAATAGTCTACTACAACAAAAAGGGTTTTCCAATTATTGGAATACACTTAACAGCACATCTACTAAAGTATAATAACTTTTAAAAGAAAAGCTAGTAGCATTCTACCATCACCAAAGCAGACTATGGATTGAAGCTTTTTCGATGAAAATTTTTATATTATTATTAAGAGGAAAAATTAAAGTATTTTTAATTATTTTAAAATTCTTTTTAATCCTTTCTAACAAGATGGAAGTTTTGGTAAAATATCTTGTTTTGATTTAAGTTAGCCGGTAACCAAATTGTTACAATAGTTTACAATGGAAAATGTAATATTACATAACTCATTTTTATTTCTGGATACAAACAAATCACCAAAGCAGACCGTCTATTGAAGTCGTTCTCAACCGTGGTCTATTTGAAGCCTGTGGTGGATCCATGTAATATATTTAAAACAAATGACACAGCTAAAAATATCCACTACTCTGGGGAAAAAAAGCACATCTCTACGTTATTACTTTTCCATCATCTTTTCTTGATTTGCGGTGTCACTTTAGAACGTAGGCGATCATTGGACTTTCACTTGGCCCTCTATCCTTGACTCTCTTAATTAGGTACCACTACTCATTTTCAATATCTAAATTTTATTTTAGTCTTAATTGAAAGCTAAATGATTAAATTTACTATTTCTAGTAAGCAAAATACTCTGATGTATTTCAAACAGAAATTATATTGATTAGAATCTTAAATTTTGAGGTTTTTAAAAAAAATTTCCATTTTTCGGTCATTTTTGAGCGATGGACAGTTTTGTAAACAAAAGTTAAATTTTCGATTTTAAAATTCTTGCAAAAATAAAATATAAATCTATGATACATAATTTTTAAAAAAATAGCAAATCTAATGTTTAATTAATCTGATTAACATTAGTATTATTTATTTACAGCATGAAATTTAGAATAAAACTTTTATTAAATACAGCGTTGACCTTTCTAGCCTATCCACCGTAATTGACATGTGTTGACAGAGAAAGCAAAAATCAGATAATTGTCGATTTTTGCTAGAATTTACAAATTAATGTGTTTGTATCCAGAAATAAAATGAGTTATGTAATATTAGATTTTCCATTGTAAACTATTGTAACGATTTGTTTACCCGCTAACTAAAATCAAAACAAGATATTTTACCAAAATTTGTAACTTGTTAGAAAGGATTAAAAAATTTTTTCAAATAATTAAAAATACTTTGATTTTTCCTCTTAATAATAATATAAAAATTTTGATGGGAAAAAGTTCGTTTTTATTAAGTTTGGGGTCTTTTTAATCATACTATTCTGTTTTTTTAGCGATTTAGTGCAGGTACCTACTCTCAATACTTGTCCTCTTGGTATCCATTCCAGACCCCGCTCCGCCATCTATTCACACAAGCTCATCAAGTATGTCTCATGTTGCCTACCTCTGTCGATCTTTCCTTCTACCCTTCCTGTGAGGAACAGATTCTCCAAACCTTCCTTTCTCAGTACATGTTACAGAAACCTAAGCTACTTCTTCTATGTATTAGTTTCTTTTTCGTTTGCAACCTTTCCAACACCTTGTTGTTGCTTACATGCTCGGCCCATGTATCCTCAGCATCCTTCCGTAGAACCATATTTATGCTTCTTCTGGAAAGATCGTCTAGCATCGGTTGCCATATCGAACGAAACATAACAGTCTCGTACTCTTTTCTTTTATTTTCAACGAAATATTCCTGTCTCTTCATACTGGGCTTTTGAAATGCGTTTCTGGTGTCCTGGGTATGACGGTCAACTGCATCCGGCAGCAAGGTCTCTGATTGTGAAGAGAATGAAACCATCTCTTAATTGCTGTGGTTCTCAGGTCCACCCTGACCCGAAGTAGTAGCACCTGTTAGGATCCCAGCTATGAGCAAATAGTTAATCCCCAAGCTGGTGTCAAAACACCATGCAAGTATAAAAATAGACTTTTTTTTTCCTTCAAAAATGTTTTACGGCAATATTTTTTTTCCTTTAAAAATGTATTGTTGGTAATATTCTTAATTAAAGAATGTATATTTCTCTAAAAAAAAGTCTATTTATAAAATTGAATTTTTTTTAGAGAAATATACATTTTTTAACTATGAATATTACCAACAATACATTTTTGAGAAAAAAATATTGCTGTAAAATATTTTTGAAGGAAAAAAAATATCAGCAATACACTTTTAAATACAAAACTAGAATAAAAAAAATCATCAAAATCTGACTAAACAAACCTTCTCACTATAACCAAACACTAAAAAAAGATATCTTAAAACCCCACCTTTTTGATCTTAAATAACCCACAGAGATTGATATGCTGTTTAACAAAACACAAATTCAAACGCGTTTTTGGCCATGCCAATACCTCGTTAAGTTTGATCCTATTCATGTGTCTTGTTTACTGTCAAAAGCCCGTAACAGATTCGACATTGTAAAAAAGTGTGATCTTCGATTATCACTGACATCAATGGAGTCGAATGTAAAAATAAAATATCGCAGAGAAGCATCAACCACAGGGATATCATTGAATAGATTTGCAAATATTTAAAAGTTATTAATTACTCAAATATTTAAAAATGGTTTATTATGTTATTTTACTCGTGTGCATAAATGTGCGTTGTGGATATCGGCTCGGAAAGAAATGTCGGGGAGCCGAGTTCGAATTCCGGTTGAATTCCTTGCATTCACTTACGTGTAAATACCCTTGTGAAAGGTATTAATCCTTTTTTTCCCTCCAGTTATGGGTTAAATAACAGGACAGATTGGGTTCTATAGCTTTGGCTGGCAACCAGTCTACTGCAGAAGGTAATGGCAACCTACTGCAGGATAATCTTCTGCCCAGTCAGTCATATCTTTTTCGAGACATGATCGCCCAAAGTGTATATCACGTATGGCACTTGGCTGACTGACTGGCATAAATGTTCCATCGAATTCCGTTGTTTATTTTCCCCAATTTAGTTTCACTTTTGAATAAAGCATATACGTTTACTATTTCTTTCATACAATTTCTAAACTTATCTTTTAGTAAAAAATAAAGTCAGTTTATTTTTCATCGAATAGTTATAGGGGTCTCCTCTCCGTAGATAAGGTAATTAAGAGTAAAAGCCCTTTATGGGTAAAAGAAAAAACGATTGAGAACCACTGGTCTATCGTAATGAACGGGAGTCATCTTATGACACTTTCATTCAAGTGTCAAAATGTTGACTGGCGAAATTAATTAAATGAAAATTAATTAAATGAAAATTAATTAAATGAAAATTAATTAAATAATAATTAAATCATTATAATAATTATTTTATTAAACTATTATGAAAATAAGTTCATTCTGGGTATCCAACATTTTTAAGAACCAGGTGCAGTAATCCGAGGTCATTAAGTATAAAGATATCTAGACCCAAGCGGAAGGCTGACCTATAAACTGTCACTAAAACATAGCACTCTGCAGGTGTAATGGCATGTCAAAAAATTACTTCAGTTTCAAAATATAAACATATTTTGAGCGTGGCAATCAGGTAGGTTGCTTCACTCGGGGATTGAGTGCATTTATGACACAAGGTAATAAATCATTGATCAACCAACCACAGGGCCTGCTTCTTGTTTAGCCCACACCGATGACTGCGACTAATTGGCTGATTATCTAAACCAATAGGATGCAACCCGGGGTGGTTACGACGATAGCCATTGACCGGTGATCTCTATTGGCTGACCAATCAGGAGCTAATTATTCGGGATTCGGGCCCATAAATAGAGACCACCCAGAGCAAAAAATCGAGTCGCTTATTCTTCGCTACCCAGAACCGAATCCGTTGCTCCATCAATGACATTGCCTAATTGCAGTTAAGATTTCTTCGAGTTAAAGAAACATTTTCCGCCAGTCAACTACATTCACCCCTCACTTCGCGGTGTTAGTTTTAACTTGATAAGAAATTATTGTATACTAGTGTAAATAAATGTTTGTTACTGTTTATAACAAACGCTTTTCTTAATTTCTTTGATGGTGTGGCAACTATTCTTCTACTCCGACGCCAAATTCAACACTCCATTGACTGAATTGTATCCATCCCCCACTTTCGCGGATCTTAAGAAACAACGTGGGCGCGGAAGGAATCAGAGAACAACCAGTCTAGAACATGTGGTAATCACGAAATCAACGGCCAACCCGGTATCGTAAAGATATAGTATCACAGTCTTATGGAGGCCCCTTTGCCTATTAGAACACGCTCACGCCAGACCTCAGATGGGACTATTACATATGACCCCCTCGAAAATTATAATGGATAAATGGTCGGTACCCTGTGTGGTTTCAATAAGTACTTGATTTCTTGTTCTATCCTTTGCCTTTACAAGAACCAGATCATGTCGAACCAGATTGTATGTGTTGAATTGTTGTACACTCCGCAACCTCTTTCTCACGGGAGAAATGTTGTCAGAGTTTCGCTACTCTATCGATATATCTATGGAAAATGTTCAGACCAGCTACATTCCTTAACTTCACGAACTCTAACCCTGACAGCTAAGACTCACCACGGCCCGTACACTTAGGCGAACCACCCTCATTCCATCTGTATTCCATTAGTAAGGAATAAGTTCCGCTCAAAGATCATAACGCGAATTTCTAACTTGTGGAACTGACTAAGAAAGGGGATAGATTCTTAACAGTTATCTAACATATTTTCATAAACCTTGCATCCTACCACTTACCGCATGCACAAAATCTTTATTCAGTAACATCTACCTTGGGTGGCTCTTGGGTCTTGCATACAGTAAAAAAATGAATGAAAATTGAACCTGCGATATTCGTACTTGTCGGTGAGGTAATTCATAGTTATTATGCTCTCTCTCTCTCTCTCTCTCTCTCTCTCTCTCTCTCTCTCTATCTATCTATCTATCTATCTATATATATATATATATATAAAACATGTTCTTTTAGAAACTAGGCTATGACGAATCTCCACAATTTCCTGTCATTTGTTTTGGTCTAAGTTAACTTTTAAATATCTCAAAGAGAAGCGATATTTAATCAATATTTCTGCTTTAAGCCATATTTAAGTTATGTGCCATTAAGAATTATTTTTAATAGTTCTCCGACCCGTGTCTGCTAGATACCGATCCAGAACGGTATCCAGGGAAATTAAAATGCTCTTAAAGCTGCAAAAGGCTCATTAAACCTGAGACACTGAAATTTAAAAATCCCTTGCGTCCAACTATCAACACATTCGTAGAAAACAAATGGCAATATTTGTGAAAAATTGACAGGACCACAAATTGTGCATCAAACCAAGTTTCGGATAATCGCAACAGGTTATATATAGGTAATAGCCAGGGCACACATATGTCACCCACTAGCGTTTACTAAACGAAACTTGTTTGGGTATTTTGGTTTAGCTATTTTTATTCAGATAATGATAGTTTAGTGACACAAATCTGATTAATTAACTCATAGCTGGAGGGAAGCGGTAAATTTATACGTTTCCCAAGAATATTTGATCGTAAGGGAATATAACAAAGCCGACTGGAATTTGAACTCGTCACTCTGTTTAACAAATATCCGTTACACAATCCACCTTACCAAGCTTACAACATCTAGTATTCCCAAGCTGTGTTTACCTATATTGCTACTGGCCAGGCTCAACGTTGCTTAAAAACTTGTCTATTTATTTTATGTAAATTTTTTCATATTCTCTGATAAGCTTAATAGCATTAAATGAAGAAAGAAAATTACAATATTGGTACATAGTTTTTAATAATCCAATCTAAGCTTTTGGCTTATATAAATGTCTCAAATGCACGAGTTTGTTGTTACTTGGAAATCTTCCATGTAAACAAAAACAGTTTGTCATTATGGTTTGCCCGTGTTTAAATATATATCTTTGAAAATGGCTTCTGTAAGCCGAAAGCTTAGATTGGATTATTAAAAATTGTGTATCAATATTGTAATTTTCTTTCTTCATTCAATGATAATGCTATTATGCTTATCAGAGAATATGAAAAAAAATTACATAAAATAGGCAAAACGTGTTTATATTATTTAATGAAACATTCATTAATGAAAAAATTCTGCCTAAATACACACACACAATATATATATATATATATATATATATATATATATATATATATATATATATATATTAATGCAGGTTTCATTGAATAATATAGACAAGTTTTGTCTATTAATTTTGTGTAGGATCCGTTCATACCGTCTGATATCCTACACAAAATTAATAGACAAAATTTGTCTATATTATTCAATGAAACCTGCATTAATGAAAAAATGCTGCCAAAATACGCACAATATATATATATATATATATATATAGACACACACACACACACACACATATATATATATATATATATATATATATATGAACGATTTGTCAGGAAGGTGACTTCTTGATGCTATCGGTTTGGAGGAGGCGATCACAGCATGCACCATCTTTGGAAAGTGCATGAACCCCATACTACGGCTTGACCCAAGCCTTCTGAGTGAAATTGGGTAGATGGATTCTTTTGTTGAGTAGACAATTGTTGTGCTAGCTTAAAGTCACAAGTTGAGGGTTTAAGCGTCATGCACTTGTTCAGATTAGTGATCATGCTTGATAACGCGCTCTCTCCCAGAAATTGTAATTAAGGTTCGCTCTGTGGGTGCTGAACAAACAGAGCTGTGTCTGAGCAGTCATCTACAATGGGGATTAACTAACTGTCCTGGTAAGCATCCTCGGTTACGAGTGGCCAGCTTTATATATATATTATAAGTTATAGTTTGGAACATGTAGAAATTATAATTTACTACAAAAGTGTACATTTTGTTTCGATCGAAACAAAATGTACACTTTTGTAGTAAATTATAATTTCTACATGTTCTAAACTATAATTTATAATAAATCTTCATTGCTGTATTTCTATATTGAGCACTGTTTTAAATTAATATTTTGAACGTTTTTAATACTTTCTTCGTTCTTTATTCACTTGGATATATATATATATATATATATATATATATATATATATATATATATATATGTTTATGTGTATATGTCTCGTCAGGTCGCTAACAATGATGAGACATTGTTCTTTAATTGTCGAAACAATGTACAATTTGGTAGTAGTTTGTAGTTTGCACATGTTCTAACGTAATAATAATATATATTCATTGCTCTATTCTTATATTGAGCACTGTTTTAAATTAATGTTTTGAACGTTTCAATTATTTTTTTTCGTTCTTATTTATTTGGATATATATATATATATATATATATATATATAATCAAGAATAAAAGTTGGATATTTTTATAAATAATAAAAATATCAAACTTTTATTCTTGATTATAATACTCTGTTAAATTTAACAATAAATTTTAACATTGAGTTCTCTTTGGATTTAATCACTATGGAATTTGTCTTACCAAATACCAAGGATTCTACTTTATCTCTCTCTCTCTCTCTCTCTATATATATATATATATATATATATATATATTATATATTATATATATATATATATATGTGTGTGTGTGTGTGTGTGTGTGTGTGTGTGCTGCATATTTTGAGGCAACCATATTTTATATTATGCCTATTTATTTTTATCATAATTCTTTCTAGTTATGTAATTAACTTCTTGATGTTTAGCTGAAATTCATCAAAGGAAGGTGTAGTTTTTGTTAACCCAAGTATTTTTTATTTCCTTTGAGATCATCTTCAAGATTGAATTGCGAAGACAAGGAAGTTTTTCCCACCTGAATCTATTCTGCACATATACAAATCTACCATCCGCCCGTGTATTGAATATTGCTGCCATATCTGGTCGGGTGCCCCTGCTGCTCTCCTTGGGCTTCTTGACAAAATACAAAGGAGGATCTGTAACGTGGTCGATACTGACTTGGCAGACCGGCTGCAGCCGCTCTCTCACCGGCGTGATGTGGCTTCCCTGTGCCTCTTCTACAAGTACTTTCATGGCTTCTGCTCCGATGAGCTTAGATCACTGGTGCCGCCTAAGCACGAATTTACACGAGATACTAGATTAGCAACTAGGTCCCACCCTTTTACAGTTAAACAAATAAGATGTAACCGTAAATTCTACTCAAACAGCTTCTTTTCGTGCGCTTCCCGCCTGTGGAACCCCCTTCCACGACTCTGCTTTCCCGACAGCTACAATCTCCAGGTGTTTAAATGTAGGGTCAATAGACACCTCCTATCACACTAACTCCCAATTATTCTCAGAACACTCTCATCTACCCAACCCTCATTCTCGGTATCCTTACCTGCCTATCACCCACCCTCTGACATTTCCTATATTTAATCATCCTTTCTCCACTCTACGTAGCCCCCTGCGCAGTAGTGGCAGTGACATGCCTTGATCGGGATGAAACGCTTAAAATAAAACAAAAAAACTAGGATCGTTGTAATGTTGATTTTTGTAAACACGCATGAACGCGTTCTGTTATAATTGTTTTCGAATTTTAAACTAATTCGCGTTAGCGACAATTTCTTTCTTTGTAAACAAGCGTCTACAATATAAAAGTGCAAACCGGCAACGGTAAAATGCCTAATATATATAATGAAAATAGATAAAAAGCAAAAATATGTATAAAGTACACAAACAAACAAACAAACAAACAAAATGAAAATAGATAAACAAGAGTCAAGTGACGTTCCATCATCACCGAAAAGAGCTTGAATGTTCGTCTATCGCAATGAAGAGGTGTTCTCTCAAGGAGGTCCCTTAACGATAATCTAAACGAACAATATGATCTTGTAATTCTTAAAGGAGACTGGATTTTGATAATGTATTTAAAATCTATTTCTATACTATCTATACTTGGAATAGTCCCACAATATATATTTTAAGTAAAGCGTTTATTACAACTAATCTTTATGCAAGCTGATTTTTAAATGCGCAAAAAGGATTCTGATGAAAAAACTTCCTGGCCCAACACAGTAACCCAACTTTCCTAGCAGTAGTTGTATATATTGATATATATTTTGACTATGATAGATATAATTCGCCTACTTAACGATGTATCATTTTATTCTGTAGCACTCATACTATTATCTATCTATTTATTATTACGCTAAGGACCATTACCGAGTACATATACCAGGCTCATGACAAGAATGGCGAAGCCCGAAACGTTGCCTTGGATATCTCCAAAGCGTTCGACAGAGTCTGATATGCTGGATTTTTATGCAAACTGTGGAGCTAAGGTATAACTGGAAATTTGTTTGACCTCATCCAGTCACTCTTCTCTAACCGCACATTGAAGGTTGTATTAAATGTGTAACACCCCAACGGTCCGTCCCGAGCAATTTCCTCCGGCGGCCGTTCTCCACGCTGTGATGTTTGCCGGAAGTTTGTTTAAAAATGTCGGCCGGACAGCTGGGGGTACAAGATTGAACTATGAGGAACGAACTTCCACAATTTGGATGAGTTGAAAGGATGCTTTATTCGTTTAGAGTTAGCCTTGTCGGTTGGGGCAGGCGAATGTGACACACAGCTCTAACTCTGATGGAGATCGACAAATCCGAACTGGCTGAAACAAGACGCACGGAGTTTCTTACTTCAAGCACACGCCCGGCGGGACTCCTCTTAACTTAACTCGTCTTAACAGACTTCTATTTATTTAAATGAAAATCCGGAAATCCGGAAATGCTTTAGACCACCGGTGACAAACATTGGCGACTGTGAGTCTGAAATTTCAGTTATCTTTTTTTTTATCTTAATAAAACTTCCGCCGGAAAATTCTTAATGTGTGGTCAAGATACAGTAAAGGACAACCTTTGACCGGGTCACTCGAAAACCTACCTGCTGAACTTTATCACTGAGTCAAATATTTACCGGAAGAGTGGTAGGATTTAAAACAGTAATCGGATACCGTTGTCTCTTCCACAATTTTCCTCATAAAAGAAAAAGCGTTTATTTATTTTTTTCCTCTTCTTTTTCACTTTTGTTAGATGTTTTTAAACTATTTTCTATTCGAATCTATTTTCAATTTTAATCTATTATAATAAAATACATATATGCCTAGTTATCGTGTCACAATGGGCATGCCTCCCAAAACTACCATACGAACGCGGGCGTCCCTCAAGGTTCTATCCTAGGTCCCACGATCTTTCTGATCTACATTAATGATCTCCCCGATGCCATTAGATCCCAAGTAGGCATGTACGCCGATGACACCACAATTTACTCTCGCCTCGATCAAAAACCCGGTGTGGGCGACAGAGTGAACCTCGCTGCCGAGCTTGAAAAGGACCTCCAATCAGTAGTGGACTGGGGTAGGAAATGGCTCGTAAATTTCAATGCTTCTAAAACGAAGCTGCTATCAACTAACCACCATAGACAATCGCTTCTACCTCCCATTAGTATGGTACAAGCTTGCCTCCCAGAGAGTAAAGCACTACGCCTCCTTGGCCTTACACTCTCGGCGGACCTCAAATGGAATGACTATATCGAATCCATTGCCAAATCCACCGCTATGAAAGTCGGTTCTCTGTGCAGGGCCCGGAAGTTTTTCCCGTCTGAATCTATCCTGCACATATATAAATCTACCATCCGCCTGTGTATTGAATACTGCTGCTACATCTGGTCGGGTGCCCCTGCTACTCTCCTCGGGCTTCTTGACAAAATACAACGGAGAATCTGTAACGTGATCGATACTGACTTGGCAGACCGGCTGCAACCACTCTCTCAGCGGCGTGACATGGCTTCCCTGTGCCTCTTCTATAAATACTTTCACGGCTTCTGCTCCGATGAACTTAGATCATTGTTACCGCTTACGTACGAATTGACACGAGATACTAGATTAGCAACTAGATCCCACCCTTTTACAGTGAAACAGAAAAGATGTAACCGTAATTTCTACTCCAACAGCTTCTTTTCTCGCGCTTCCCGCCTGTAGAATTCCCTTCCGCATGTCTGCTTTCTCGACAGCTACAATCTCCAGGAGATTAAATGTAAGGTCAATAGACACCTCCTATCACACTAACTTGCATCTATTCTCCCAACACTCTCACCATCTACCCAACCCTCATTCTCGGTATCCTTATCCGTCTATCACCCTCCTTCTGACATTCCCTATATCTAACCATCCTTTCTCACCATTTTCCCCTCTATGTAACCCCCTGAACAATAGTGGCAGTGAAATGCCTTGCTCGGGGTGAAACGATTATAAAAAAAAAGTTGTTAGGTTACTCTCAGTCACACTTGTTCTTTTAAAAGTGTTTAAATCCCCCAGAATTTTCTCATTATGCCTTCTAAATAGTAAACAATCACCTTCTAATTGTCAACATCAGTTTTCTGATAGTTTTTTTTCTTCTTAAGATTTCGCCGTTTTTTTTATTTACCTTTTTAAATATCATTAAATTTCAAATAAGGCAATAAAGCCACTAGGACGCAAAGGTTACTGAGTGTTAGCGAGTTTGAGAAAAACTACGATTAAGGAGAGAGGGCAATAAAAGAATCCAAATTGACTGGGAAGCTAGAAGCCGAAAAAAGAGTTCCAGAAACGAAATGTGCTATTGAAGAAACTCTTTGCATAGAACTTACGGTTGCAAATAGTCATTTCAACTGTAATGTGATGAGAACCTGCTGCCAATCTTGTGCTGCGCTTTAATTCGTAAAATCTAGGTACCATAGAGGAAAGTTCAAGATAACACATCACTCAATAAGTCCCGGGACTGACATAGAGATAGCTCTACTAAAATAAAATCCATATGATTTTTATGAAGTACTAATCCACTAATTGTTCAGATTATTAGTTTAGAAAGTACTGTTATTCAAGTAAAGCTATTGTTGCAAATTTTTAAAACAATAGAAAAGTCAGAATTTCGTCTGTTGATTAGACATTGTTTTCTGATGGCAAAGAATACTGTTCAAGCAAAGTAATGGCTTGATAAGTGTTACTTGGACTCTACTTTGATGGAAACAACGATTAAGATGTGGTATACTGACTTTAAATGCGGTCGTACAGACACAAATGATGCTGAACGCTCAGGTCACCCAAAAATCAGTTATCCGAGAAAACACCAAAGAAATCCAAAAAAATCCATTTGACCGATCGTAAATTGAAGTCGCGTGTAATATTAGAGGAGTTGAATATATCAGAAGGCAGTGTATTCACTATTTTGTCAATGAGAAAGCTGTTTTCAAAGTGGGTGCCACGTTTGTTCACAGTCGATCAAAAACAACAACGCGTCGACGATTCAGAGCGTCGTTTGCCACTGTTTTAACGCAACTAGAAAAAGGTTTTGCGTATATATGTAAGAATGGATAAGACATGGATTCAACACTTCACTCCGGAGTCAAATTGGCAGTCAGGTGAGTGGACAGCAGCAGATGAAAGCCGTCCAAAGCAACCAAAGATGCAAACATCAACAGACAGGGTTTTAGTCTCCGTATTTTGGGATGTGCAAGGTATTTTGTTCATCGATTACCTTGAGAAAGAAAGAACCATCAACAGCGACTATTATATAGCATTATTGGTGTGTTTGAAGGAAGAAATCGCCAGAAGACGGCCACAATTAAAAAAGAAAAAGTGATCTTTCACCAAGACAACGCCTCGTGTCACAAGTCGATCGCAACGATGGCAAAACGAAATAAATTACA
Source organism: Ascarosepion bandense (assembly GCA_037127315.1). Taxonomy (NCBI): domain Eukaryota; kingdom Metazoa; phylum Mollusca; class Cephalopoda; order Sepiida; family Sepiidae; genus Ascarosepion; species Ascarosepion bandense. Next base: position 847,783 of record JBBBDQ010001555.1, on the reverse strand, counting down.
CTTCGTATTGCTTCCGCATCTACCCTATTTTCCAAATCTAGTCCCCAGCGACTACTGACCTTAAAAGAATACTCCAGGGAAAGAGATTTGGCTTCAATGAAGAAGTGATATCGGAAACTGAGGCGTATTTTGATGCCAAACACAAATCGTTCTACAAAAAAGGCCTCGAATTGTTAGAGAAGCGTTGGAATCAGTGTATCACCCTAGAAGAAGGATATGTTGATGAATAAAATGGAATTTTGCACTAAAGTTGTTTTATTAATTAGACCCAGGATTTATTGAGTTATGCATTAATTACCATTAAAGTATTTATAGAAATGGTAGAAGAACATACGTTACACCGGTAGATACATTTTCTATGATATTCTAAGCATCGTTTGATCGAATACCTCGTTTTTACATATGGTAAATTACAGCGATTTTGACTCCCTGCCAATAAAAAGGAAGACATTATTGTTACAAGGAATTTCCGCAACGCTAGTTAGTTGATTTAACAGTATATCAATAACCTTATGTGTTATTTAACGCTGAAACTTATGTGAAAACTTTGAAGTAATAAAGACATAGTATTTTATTTTGCCGTCACAATTTAATACATGGTAGATGAATAGAATATTAAGAGGCAGGAAAATTTCGCTAGAAACAAGGAAAAGAGTACTGGATTACTGAGTGATGTCAGTTCATTAATATGGCAATAAATGCTGGACAATATCATCGAAGATGAAGAAAAAACTTGAAGCAACTGAAATGTGGTTCTACAGAAGGATGCTGCGGTTATCATGGATCGAGCATGTGAGCAATGATGAGGTTTTGAAAATGATGAAAACGAAAAGGAAATTAATACTGAGCATCAGTAAGAGACAGCTAAAGTTCCTGGGACATGCAATGAGGAAGAAGGGCTTGGAGAACCTTATACTAACAGGCCAGATAGAGGGAAAAAGAGACAGACGAAAGCAGCGGATAACATGTTTGAAGGGCCTGAGCAGGTGGATGACAGAACGGGGGTTGCGTGGTTTAACAAGAGAAAGCATGCTAAGAGTCACCAGGGATAGGGAGACGTGGAAAGCCATGATTGTCTACGTCCTGAGGGGCAAGGCACATAGAAGATGATAATTAGTTTTTGTGCATATAAATTTTGTGGGGACGTAATTACTAGAGACTGTATGTTTTATGTTATATTTTAAGAAACTTTAGGATATTATATGGAGCAATTACATAAAAGCGTTCATGTTGGTTGTTCGGGGGGTTTCTTGACTTTGTTATCAATCATTATGGTTTTTTAAGACCGTAATATAAATAATTTGAGCACCATTTTATGGCTTCAACTAAATATATTTTGAACGCAATTGTATACCTTCATCTACAGATAAGGTGTATTGCTGGTTATGTATTATCGGTCTTTCTATATATAAACATATATTGCTGTTAGTTTTTTTACTATTTACGCGTATTATTATTATTTCACAAAGTTTTTATTTACTGGGGGCTCACTATTTTCTCGTAGTTGGGACACTAACGAATGCTAACACTCCAGGTTAGAATGAACCTGGAAACAACAGCAATTCAGAGATGGTTCCAAGCTCCTCCTAATCAGAAGCCTTTTATATATATACATAAATATTTTGCTGATATTTTACAATTAACAGGTAAATAAATACATTCATTGTGTTTATGGGCACAGATAATAAAAGATTGTTATCTGTACTCGAACCAAATAAAATCATATTGATAAATATATATATATATGATTAATATTTTTCTAGGGAAATGCTTACAGAATCGAATATATACATAATTTGCTCATTTCTGAATTAAATAAAAGCGTATATACTCGGATATATACGACGAATATTCTTTTATTTCCGACTTGACAAATGCTTATGAAATTCGATATAAATGAGCAATATTCACTTACTTCCAAATTATGTAAATGTTATCGACCCTGGTATAAATTACGAATACTAACTTATTTCGGAATTAAACAAATACTTATAATCTTCAATATAAATAACCAATATGCCCTTATATCCAAATTAAATAAATGCTTATAGACTCTGATATAATCGACAAATGATCACTAATTTCCCAGTTAAGAAAATGCCTGTAAACTCCGATATAAATTACAAATGTTCACTTATTTCCGAATTAAATAAATTATTTGAGACTAAAATATTACTAACAAATATTTCCTTAATTCTGAACTAAACAAATAATCATAAACTCCTTTATAAACGACCAATATTCACTTATTTTTTAATCTATATTTATAAACGACGAATATTCTTTTCTTTCTGAGTTAAGCAACTGATTTAAAATTCGATATAAATGAACAATATTAACTTATTTCCGAAGTAAGGAAAAGCTTAAATAAATGACAAATAGTTTATTATTTCCAATTTAAGCAAATGCTTATAAACCCCGATAAAAATAAACAAAATCCAATGATTTCCAAATTAATTAAAAACTCCGATATGAACAACAACTATTATCTTATTTATGAATTTAGCGAATGCTTATTCCGATAAAAATGACAAATATTCCCTTACTTTTGAGTTAAGTAAATTCTTATAAACTCTGTTATATAAAAAGAAATACTCGCCTACTTCCAAATTAAGTAGTTAATTATTAGACTTCGATACAAACAACGAATATTCCATTATTTCCGTGTTAAGCAAATGCTTATGAACTTCGATAAACATTACTAATATGCATTTATTTCAGAATTAAATAACTGCTTTTAGACTCTGGTATAAACGAAGACTATTCCCGTATTTCTAAGTCAAGGAATTGCTTATAAACTCCGATATAAATGTCCAGTATTCAATTATTCGAGAATTAAGTCAGTGCTTATAGAGTCCAATATAAATGATAACTATTCACTTATTTCCGAATTAAGTAACTGCTTTAGACTTCGTTATATACATTACATATTTCGGAGTTAAGAAAATGCTTACAAACTCCTTTATAAATTTTTGCTCCTTCATAAATTGTTGTATACTGTCTTTGTCGACGACGAAAATAAACTTGAATCAAAATGGACGAAAATAAACTGGTGCAACGTCGACGAAAATAAATTGTAACCAAAACTTCACGAAGTTATCATCTGCAAACAAATCAACGGGAGGACAAAACTCGAACCCAAATTCGAGTATCTTTTTCACTGATAAATGACGAAACACAAACTGGACTTGCTTTTCCACTATTAAAATGACGATATTCCCTCGTCGATACAATGATGGACAGTAACATAAATATGAAACAAAAGTATACAAGACATTTTTCATTCGGTGACTTTGGCGGAGAGTAACGTACGTGGGTCGCGGGCAGCAGCCAGACGGTTTCCTTGCTCCCTGTTTTCTGATCTCAACTCTGTCTGCAAACTGCTGAACTGACAAACTCAACTGCCAAAACTGATGACTGACTTCGCTTAAATAGGTGACCTCGGTGATACCTGGCACTTCCGTTGTATTTTTTCACACCTCGGGTGCTGACTTACTTTACCTCTGTTCATCAAAACAAAATCTAGCTTTGCCAGCTGCATTTCCACTCTTACTGACATCCTAAAACATTTCCTTTTCAAATCTTGTAACAAAAACGTGAATACATTTCTGGGCTAAATTCCACCTCAACCCAAACAATATATGACAAAAAGACCAATTTTAACTTATAACCTCTGATATAAACGACGAGTATTCTCTTATTTCAGATTTTAACAAATTTTTTTAAACTCCAATATAAATGACGGATATTCAGTTATTTTCAATTTAAGCCAATATTATAAACTTCTATATAAATGACCAATATTCAATTATTTTCAAGTTAAGCCAATGTTATAAATATACATTTTATTTCTGAATCAAGCTACAGTAATGCTGTGATTCGTGGTTAGTTTTTATTGTTCAGATATGTGTCAAGTTTATTAAAGCAATAGATACTATTTAAATGTTTGTGTGTGAAACATTTTGGATGGTAAATGTAGAATAGTGTATGTATATGTTTGTGAAGAAAGGCTTGTCTGTTTAGGTGTATGCTGAACTGTAACGTTAGTTAATATATGTGTATATTTGTGTGTGTGCACTAATACACGTGTCACGTATTAACGAATAATTTTCAAATATATATGAAGAATATATTGGACGGTAAAGTGTGTGATTATATATGTGTGTTTATGTAGAAACGCTTGTCTGTCCAGGTGCATGTACACTGTCTTTTTGTTTTTTCATTTTTCTTTCGGAAACTTGAAACAGAATAAAAGAGAGAAAAGGAAAGAAAGAGAGGAAGAAAAAGAAAAATAAAGTAAGAGAAAATATGATACACAGTGAAACTGGGGAAAAGGAAAAAGAAGAGTAAGAGAAAGAAAGAGAGAGAGAGAGAGAGAGCAAATGATTAAGATAAACAATTAAAGAGAGAGAAGAATCATTTCGTTATTACATGCACGATGCGAGCATGAAAAGTGATATGCCCAGGAAAGATATATATATATAATTCGATGTAGCAAGCGATTTAGGCAAATGTAACCGAGTAGGTCTATCTAGTGTGTTGGCGTAATGGATGGTACTCGTCGTATGCAGTATCCTGAGATATAGGCGTAGTCAATAGACGTAAACTAATAGTCGTAGACCTCTAGACGTAGATCTGTAGTACTCTAGTCATATGAACGTAGATCTCTAGTCGAAGACCAATAGATCTCTGTGCGTCTTCGGCTTGGTCTGTATTTATGGCTGACACCAGCCAAACACATTACTGTGAGGGAGAACCAAGGAGTATGCATATTCATTACATCAAAAAGCATAATTTGTATGATTATATTGAACCTGGAGAGAACAGGACATGTTATTAAACCTGGAAAATAAGGGACAAGATATTCTAGTGAAGTAAAAAATAAGAAATTTCTTACTTAAAATATTTCATTAAATTTTGTTCTTAGCTGCAATATTCTAAGTAAGATATTTTTTATTTTTTACTTCACTAGAATATCTTGTCCTTTACTTATCCGCGTTTAATAATTTATTTATCCTGTTCTTTTCCAGATTTAATATAATCTTTAGAATATTACTTTTCATGCGCGTATTTTTCCATGTAGTCCATGATTTTTCCAGTCTTTTGTTATAAATTTAATATGAATTTAATGCTGAAAACCGCATTCAGAAATATTAAAAAGAAAAAAATTACATGCAATTTATTTAAAAAAGAAGCAATAAAATATGATTATCTATAACTGATTCTGATAATCAGTTCTGATAAAAGGATAAATGATAAGCAAAGTTTGATTAAAAAAAGTGAAAAAAGATATCATCAGAATTTAAATGTTGAAAATCACTTGCAAAAATATAAAACAGAAAAAAGTTATAAAGAATAAGATTCATAATTAGAAGCCTTGCTCATGTATGTACTTATGTAAATAGTCTTCCTTTTCAGACTTCACATATTTTTTCATGTAACTTTTTTATACTGAACCAAAACTTACAATTTTTATTTTGAAAATGTTGCTAAAGAAGTGTCCTATCTAACTTTGTAAACTGCTTGAAATTTGTTTAAAAACTGAATTAGTGGTGAAGCTTGAAAGCTGCCTAGATTCATTCAATGTCGGACTTAAGAATATATTCAACCACTCCCGTGGTGAAATGATAATTATTTATTATAGAGAAAGAGAAAAAAAAATAAGAAAAATGACCAAAAAAGTGAAGAAAAGCAGAAATCTGAAGAAATGATAAAGAAAGTGAGTTACAGAGAGAGAAGAAACAAAGACTTAATGAAAGAAGGCAAACAGAAACCGAAAGAGAGGGGGAAAAGAAAGCACTAAAGAGAAAAATCAATAAAGACAGAGAAAAAAACAAACAGTTAAAGAAAGTGAAGAAACAAAGACTAAAAGAGAGAAAGCAAACAAAGACGTAAGCATAAAGAGAGAGTGAGAACAAACAAACAAATCAAAAGAGAGAAGCAACAAAAAGTTAAAAAGAGAAAAACATAAAGAGAGAGAGAGAGAGAGACAGAGAGAGAGAGAAGCAACAAAGACTTAACGCTAGAAGATAATTGATTTAAATAGAGGACAAAGAGAGACTTAAAGAGAGATGTCAAAATAAGACATAAAGAAAGAAATGAAAAGAGAAAAGAAATAAAGACTTAAAGAGTAAAGGTCATAAAGAAAGAAGAAAGAAAGACTTAAAAGAGAGAGGGCAAACGTAAAGTGAGAGGAGAAACCAAGGAATAAAAAGAGAGAAGAAAAAACAAAAAAAACTAAAGGAAGTGAAAAAACAGAAACTTAAAGAGAGAGAGAAAAAGAAACGATCTAAAAAGAGAGGAGACAGAAAGACTTAAAATGAGAGGAGGAACAAAAGCTAAAAAAGAGGAGAAACAAAGACTTTAAAAGAAAAGAGAAACAACGACATAATGCGAGAGGAGAAACAATGACTTAAAGAGAGAGGAGAAACAATGACTTAAAAAGAGAGAATAAAGAAAAACTTAAAGAGAGAGGAGAAACAACAACTTGAAAAGAGAGAAGAAACAGCGACTTAAAGAGAGAGAAACAGAGGGGGAGAAAGAAAGAAAGAAAGAAAGAAAGAAAGAAAGAAAGAAAGACTTTTAAAGAGAGGAGAAACAAGGACTTAAAGAGAGAGACGAAACAAAGGCTTAAAAAGAGAGGGGAAAGAAAGAATTACAGAAAGAAATGAAACAACTACTTAAAAAGAAAGGAGGGACAATAACTTAAAGAGAGAGAAGGAACAACAATTTAAAGAGAGAGGAGAAACAAAGTCACAGAGAAAGAGAAAGTACGTCAGAAAAAGATAGTGGTGGTTAAACGAAAGAAAAAGTGTTTATAGTCGATAAAAATTAAGCGGCATTTAAAGGATTTAACTGATTATATATTATTTCGTATTTCATAAATACCAAAACATTTTTCAACGCTAGTATTAAAAACATATCAATAATCGGAGTAAACGTTAAATATAGATTGTTTTCAGTAATGAGATTATATGTTTAACAGAGGCAAAATAGCACATAAAATATACAGTACGTAAAAGATATCAATGCGAATTTAAAATGTAGAAATAAAACTGATTTCAAAGAGAAAAACAAATGCGGACAAATAAATCAAGAAAGGGAAGAAAAAAGTAAAAGGATACAAGTAAAGACAGGATAGTGAAAAAAAAAAGAGGGCAGAAGGGATTTCGAGAGAAAAAGGAAATGATAATTATTAATCATGGAGAAAAAGAAAAGAAAAAAAAAAAGAAAACTGACCAAAATAGTGAAGAAAAGCAGGGGCGTGAAGAAATAATAAAGATAACGAGTTGAAGAGAGAGAAGAAACAAAGACTTAAAGAGAGAGGGCAAGAAAGATCTCGAGAGAAAAAAGGAAATGAGAGTAGAAAGCATGAAAAAGGTACAGAATGGAAAGGTAGAAAGAGAAAAAGAGGGAGAAGAGCTGACAGAGAGAATGAATTAGAGAGAGAGAGAGAGCGAGAGAGAGAGGGGGAGGGAGAGAGATGAGAAAGTAGAAAAATGATAGAGAGTGAAAGACAGGAAAGCCAAAAATAGGGAGAAAAATTATTTTCTCTCTCTTAGTGGTAGCCAGTAGTCAGAATTAAAGAGAAAGAAGGGAAAAGAAAAAACATCATTGAATAAAAGAGATGAAAGAGGGCAAAGTGAAAAATAAAAACAGATAAAAAATAGAAAAAGCTGATGTGAGGAGAGAAAGAGAAAAGGAGAGAGAGAGAGAGAGAGAGAGAGAGAGAGATTTAAAGACACATAAGAAAAAACATACACAACAAAACAAAGGAAAGTTGAAAAGTTAAAAAACTGATTTAGGGAGAGAAAGTGTGTGTGTGTGTGTGTGTGTGTGTGTGTGTGTGTGTGTGTGTGGGTGTGTGTGAGAGAGAGAGAGTTAAAGATAGATAAAAATAATAATTAATGAAAGAGAAGAAAGATAGATAACAAAAAGAATTATAATGAAATAGATAATGAAAGAGAGGAAAAGGAAAAGAGAAAAACTGATGTGATGAGATAGATAGATAGATAGATAGATAGATAGATAGATAGATAGATAGATAGATAGAGAAATGCCTAAGATAGACAGCCAGAGACAGATAGATAGATAGATAGATAGATAGATAGATAGATAGATAGATAGATAGATAGATAAGAAATGCCTAAGATAGACAGCCAGAGACAGACAGACAGACAGACAGATAGATAGATAGATAGATAGATAGATAGATAGATAGATGAGAAATGCCTAAGATAGACAGCCAGAGACAGAGACAGACAGATAGATAGATAGATAGATAGATAGATAGATAGATAGATAGATAGATAGATAGGAAAACGAAATGATACATAATGAAAGAGGGTAAATTAGAAATGAAGGGAAAGAACTGATATGTAGAGGAGACACACACAGAGAGAGAGAGAGAGATTTTATGATAGGTAACATAAATTATACTCAATAAAAGAGAAAAGAAAGAAAATACCATCAAAAACTTATGTAAAAAGAAATTTCTAGAAAGTGATAGAAAAGAGAAAAAATATGATACAGAATGAAAGAGAGAAAAGTAAAAAAGAAAGAAAAACAATGATACAGAGTGACGGGGTGAGTTAACGAGAGATAGGAAAAAATAAAAAAAATGGAACACTATGAAACAGGAAAAAGAAGAATGAGAGGAAATAATGTAGAAATGTAGTTAAAGAGAGATAGATAAAGAAAGAAAAAATGTTTTAGTTAGCGGGTTAAAATGAGAGACGTAAGAAGAATGATTATGACACCGAATGAAGGTGTGAAAAAGGAAGAGAAAGAGTGTTTGTGCGAGAGAAAGAGAGAGAGAAGTGATAGAGAGATGTAGATATCATCAGTTTAGTTCGACAACAGTAACCTCGACTTGTAAAATCCAGGCACTATTCATACCAAAAAAAAAAAAAATTCTCTGAAGAAACCAACATTTGCCAAGAGCGACGAATTCTTCAACTTGTGAATTTATTAATTCCCAGGTGACCCAAATCGATATGATCTAACTAGTTATTTTTTTATCACTACTCTTCACAAGAAACTATTTGCTCGAACGTATAACACGGTATTTTTAGCGCAGCCGGACATTTAAAATCATATTCGAACTGAGGTCATTTGGAGCCGGACATTGTCCGCATATGATTGTCTATTTCTCGTCGATTGGCAAGAAAATATCTAAAGGTGCCCATCGATTGATCACTGACCTCTCTCTAAAGAATCCAATAAATAGAATTTAGCTGTCTGTCTTCGCTGTCTTTGTGTGTCTTGTTTGAATTCCTTTCAAGATATTTCAGATGTTGTTTCTTATTGTTTTTTATTCATTTTTTTTTTACCGATTATCATTGCTTTGTAGCTTATTTAATGCCGTAACATACAAATTTTGAATCATTATATTATTTTTTAATATTGGATTTGTAAGAAGTGCAATATTACTACTATTTAACCGATAGTTGGGGAGAGGAGATTGATTCGTAATTTTTTGTCAAAATATTTGCGCTTAAGTTAACGCAACAATGCCGATTGAATTTCGAATTCGACTGTCGGATTTCTTATTCTGAGTCTCTGTTTATTGCAACACGCGCAGTTGCCTAATTTTCTTTTTTGTAATCTGATTTGACGACTGTCTCAGTTATGACGGATTTCCAACTTTACATCATCAAATTGATTATCTGCCAATGTGTAAAAATGTTACTTCGGGAAAAAATAGTTATCAGAATTGCATTTTATAGTAACAGCGATTTTTAAAGATGACTGCACTCATAGGCGTATGAGAGGGTTGATATGGAAAACGTCCTCGTAAATTGCAGATCCAATGCTCACAAAATGTCAGTGGCTGTGCCCGACATATAAACTTATGATCGACCCAATTGCACTCAGGAAATGCCTATGTAGAACAAATGTAAAATAGGTATGCACACACACACACACACACACACACACACACACATACACATATATATATATATATATATATACATAATGTAGCGCACTTGGTATACTATCCAGGTAAATTCCGATAGAGACGAACTCAGAAGAACTCAATGTTAAAATCATTTATTTGATTTAACAGAGTAATATAATTTAAAAAGATTTAGGATTATTACAATGGGTAATACATATTTCACCGCATATTGCGGCTCTTCAGACCCAAATGGTACAGCAGTTGGTCCTCAAAAATCCCCTAAATATTTTTTTACATAGAAAAAAAAATATATATGCCCTAAAAGGAAGGGAAAAACAGTGTCTCACACATCTGTGGCAGAAGATCCATGCTAGAGGAGGACTCCCGGAACGAGAAACTGGTAAGTTATGAGTTGTTCGAATAAACAATAATTTTACTCATGTGAAATTTAGTCAGGATGTGCGTTGTGGTGCGATGGATATCAGTTCGGAACGAGAAATCGGGGAGGCGACTTCGAATTCCAATTGAATTCTTTGCATTCACTTGCACAGAAATACACTTGGGAAAGGTATTAAACTGTCTCTTCCCTTTATTATGGTTAGATAACAGGACAGATTGGGTTCTATAGCCTTGGCTGGCAACAAGTCTACCGGAAAAGCAATGGCAAATTCTGCGCGATAATCTTCTGCCCACTCAGTCATGTCTCGAAAGAGACATGATCGCCAAACGTGTATTACGTATGGCACTTAACTGACTGAAATTTAGTCATGGTTCTTACTGGTTTTTGCAGCGATAACGTTAAAAATATTTTGAAACAGGTCTTTTCACCTTCTTTTTGCAGTTCCTTAGAATTCAAAAGCAACAACTGCTATTTTTTGTTTTGTTTTTTCATAGATGCCTCGGTGTAGCATAATGATTACTGGGGCTAATTTGGCTGACCACTAATTACCCGTGAGTTCGTTTCTAACTGTGTTATCAAAACCAAAACTCGTCATTAAGTAACCGAGCAAGAACTTATATCTTGTAGAATAAAAACAACCCAATTGTCTTATTTGGTATTGCGAACACCCCTAATCTAGATAGACAGATAGATAACAAGTAAAATAAAATGATTTATTTATCTTTTTTGACGCGAAGTTTCTCGTCAGGGTTTGGTTTGTTTTACAGGATATCAACCCAATTTGTCAGTTAATGTCGAAATTTAAAACTTAAAAAAAAAAAAAATAACCGAGTTCGAATTCCAGTGGAATTTGTTGTATTCACTTATACGCAAATATTATTGGGAAAGGTATTAATCCTTCTCTTCCCTCAAGTTATGGATCAAATAACAAAACAGATTGAGTTCTGTAGCGTTGGTTGGCAACCAGTCTAACGCGGCAAGTAATGCCAACCCACTGCATAAAATCTTCTGCTCAGTTAGTCATGACTCTTTTAAGACATGATCGTCCAAGCGTGTATTACATATAGATACAATTGACTATTGTATCTATACAGTCAAAATAATTTTATTTTTAATAGCAAAATTGTTTTTTTATAGTTATTACTTTTTCTATTTTCATTATATTTTTGAAATCAATTTAATTTCTTTTAGGAACTGAAAGAGGCAAAATTTATCGGTATGTTAAAAAAATCTTCTTTTAAGGTTGTTGTTTGGCAGTTTTTTTTAAGTGGGTTGAATTAAAATAACTGCTGTTTATCACTTTTATAGTGAATGGCTCTTGACTTGCCGCGAATACCGAATGATCATCCTTTTTATGCGTAACATACTCGTTGATAATACAAATTTAATAGAATCTTCTAAATATGAAAAAGTCAGTAATGTCAACTATGAACACAACCGACTGAAAATAAACCATTTTGAAAATAAATCATTCCTATCACTCTAGATCTATACATAAAACACGCCATATATTCAGTTAAAAGTAAAATAAAGTTCATCCTTGATAATGGTTAAAAGTATAACCGAAAGCGCTTGGATAAAATAACATGAAAACAATTTTTATATAAAGTATGTACTCAAAAAAAAAAGAGAAATTCTAAAAACACATGAAAAATTATGTAAAAAAACCTTAACCACTACCGTGTATCTTATTTTTAACGAACCTGGATATATATATATATATATATATATATATATATATATATATATATATATATGTATGTATGTATATGTGTATACATATATGTGTGTGTGTGTGTGTATGTGTGTGTGTGTGTGTGCGCGCATCCATATAGATATTGGCAGGTAAAGAAATGTGAAGTGACTGATGACATATCTATCTATCTATCTATCTATCTATCTATCTATCTATCTATCTATCTATCTATCTATCTATCTCACTCTGTCCATATCTATCTGTCTAAATCTGCGCATATCTATCTATCTATCTATCTATCTATCTATCTATCTATCTATCTATCTATCTAAACGAATAGATAGACAGATATTTAGATAGATATAAATAGACTAGGTGGTAGTGCTGTTCAATGGCGACATTATCTCTTTACATGCAGAAAATATTCGGTATTCGTTGACCGAAGAGTTAGCATTATTGTCGGATGCAATTTAAGAAATATTCGTCTTAAAAAAGATTTTCACTCAATTCGATTTCTTAAGTACACCGATCTTTATCTACGATATCGAGGTTGTTATCGATCTTTCTCGTCTTGATGTCCGCTCGGAACATTTTGATTTTGGTAGTCTGAAAGATTAACTGCCTGATTATGTAATTATTTTCACTTCAAGTTTCATGATCTTGAAAAGGAACTCCCCTCTGTGGTAGACTGGTGTAAAAAATGGCTTGTAAATGTTAATGATTCTAAAACGAAGCTGCAGTCTGTCAACCATCACAGGCAGCTCCTCCTACCCAGCATAAGCATGGACAAAGAGAGTCTTTCTGAAAACAATACACTGCGCCTCCTTGGTCTCACCCACTCTTCCGATCTCAAGTGGAACCATAACATTGAATCAATAGCTACATCCAATGCGAGGAAGATTGGGTCACTGTGTCGAATCTATCTTGCACATATACAAATCAACCATATGACCGTGCATTAAATACTATTATCATATATGGCCGGGCGCCCCTCCTATTTATCTCAGGGTTCTCGACAGGCTCCAAAGTAGAATCTGTAATGTGATTGATCCCGACCTGTCAGTTCGACGCTAACCACTTTCTAACTGATAGCATGTGGCTTCCCTCTGTCTGTTCTACAACTTTTTGTCAAGGCTTCTGCTTCGACAAGCTTAGCTCGCTGACCCACCACCTCCACAAGAATTTACTCGAGCAACCAAACTGGCAAGAAGGTTCCACTATTTTACAGTTAAGTCAATCAAATGCAGCCGCAACTTCTACTCCATCAGCTTGTTTTCTAGCATTTCTCGCCTGTGGAAATCCCTTCCGTATACTTGCTTCCCTGACGGCTACAATATCCAGGAATTTAAATGTAATGTCAATTTCCATCTCTTATCCACTTGACTCCAGTCATTCTCTCGTCCTTTCCCCATCAGCCTGTGTATCTTGTTTTTTTCCTTTCTCACTCCACCCTTGCAACTGTCATCACTACAGTATTCTTATCCTTCTATTGCCATTTCTCTGACACCCCTGTAACCAGTTCGTTTTTCTCTTCGCTCTCCTTCTGCTTAAACTTTCACTCTCTCTTATAATACGCCCTGCGCAAGAGTCGCGATACTGCCTTACCAGGGGTGAAATGATTAAAAAACGTATGTGCTAACCATGTTTGTTCTTTCTATGAAGAAAGAAAGAAAGAAAGAAAGAAAGAAAGAAAGAAAGAGAACAGATTTAGGGAGGGAGAGAAACTCCTAAACAGATAGATAGATAGATAGATAGATAGATAGATAGATAGATAGATAATGAAGGTAGATAGATAGATAGATAGATAGATAGATAGATAGATAATGAAGATAGATAGATCGATAGATAGAGAGATAGACAGATAATGAATGACACTGAGATAGATAGATAGATAGATAGATAGATAGATAGATAGATAGATAGATAGATAGATAGATAGATATTAAAGTACTGACATATAAAGGAATAGATTGATTTGGTTTGCTTTATTTTGTTTGATGGCATACCAACTTCAGTGAGCAATTTGAAGCCAATAATTTTTTTAAAGATGGGTTATGTATGAATAGAATTTGTTAATGTATTTTTCAGAAATGTATTTGTATTACTATACAAATTCATTTTTATGCTTTCATACTGTTTTGACCACAGTTTTCGGGTTAACTGTTTGCCCTCCGCTGGAACCTTAACTTATATATATATATATATATATATATATATATATATATATATATATATATATGATGTGTATGTGTGTGTGTGTATGCCTGTATGTTTGTATGTATGTATATAGTTAGATAGAAATAGATAAATAGAAAAATAATGAACATAGATAATTAACATAGATATTTAAGTTCTGATTATATATATATATATATATATATATATATATATATATATAAATCCAAATGAATAAAAAACGAAGAAAATATTAACAACGTTCAAAACATTAATTTAATACAGTGCTCAATATAGAAATAGATATATGAATATTTATAATAAATTGTACTTTAGAACATGTTTAAATTACAATCTACTACAAAATATACATTTTTTTTTCGACATTGAAAGGACAATGTCTCACCAGGTAGCAAACACTATTTTTAAAAAGAGATGGAAATTTCCTTCCTTATATTGGTAAAATCTTTGTGTGCGAGATAAAAATGGGAGGGAAAATGAGAAACCAGAATGGGGTGTTATAAATGAGACATCGAGGAATAAAAACAAAAGGAGGAAAGCAGGAGAGAAAGAGAGAGAACTAAAGAGACATGATGAAGGGTTCAAAGAAAGATGCCAGGTTTAATGTAGGAAGTAAAATGCAGTCATATACAACCTTTTGAAGACCCGGCGTCAAAGGTTAACAAAGAGGAAAAAGTAAGAAAACGCATAAAGGGGGAAAGAAAGTGAGAGAAAATGGGCGAAGAAGAGAGAGCTGTGGGAGATTATTTTGTAGAACTTTTAAATATTCTTCATTTGTAAACGAGTTATTACGCCACTTAGGTATCTACCATGTGGTATCTTCAGTCGATTTGCAATAACTGATTTTACTATTTACCGTTTTTTTTTTAAACGGTAAATGGTAAAATCATTTATTGCAAATCACCTGAAGACACCACATGGTAGAAAGCTAGGTCGCGTAATAACTCTTTTACAAATGAAGTACATATATATATATATATATATATATATATATATATATATACTGTGTCTCTGAAAAATAACTGTAACAGTTTTTCAATCCGAAACAACAAACTACATGGATTCTCCTTCGATGTAATCTCCTCTCCAGTCTAATGTACTTCTCCATCCTTCCCTGAAACTCTTCTATGACTTGTGGGATGCCTCTCATCTCCGCCATTACGGTCCTCATGATGGCCTCAACATCTTCAAAACAAATTCCATTGAAAATACTTTTCAGCTTGGGGAAAAGAAAAATATTACACGGAGCAACATCAGTTGAATGGCGAGAAGACTTCTAGTACGGCGATATTTTTCTGGGGGCGTTTTGTGCACGTGCATTGTCGTGGTGACGCAGCTACGATTTGTCCTACCACAAATCTCATTTGTTCACACGCACTGAGCGAGGAAAGCGCCTTAGGATATCTTTGTGGACTTGGCGATTGATCAAGGGGGTTACTTTGAAGAGGACACGGTGTATTTTGTTGTTTAGAATTGAAATAAATTGTTCGTGACGCTAGTTTCTTAACTTTCCCGACAGAGACTATATATATATATATATATATATATATATATACCCAAATGAATAAGAAACGAAGAAGATATTTGCAACGTTCAAAACATTAATTTAAAGCAGTGCTCAATATTAATATAGAGCAATGAATATATTTTAAATTATACTTTTGAACATGTACAAACTGCAATCTACTACAAAATTGTACATTTTGTTTCGACATTGAAAGAACAATGGTGATAATGGTTAAACACCTTTTTTATCTACCTGATGAGACAATATTCTTTTAAATTTGTAGTAGATTGTAGTTTGTACATGTTAGAATGTATAATTTATATATATATATATATATATATATATATATATATATAAGGCATGCTATATATATGTATGAATCAAAGTGCTCAATATCAGGGAGAGAGTGTACACAAGTATAAAACTGTATTTTGAAGCGATGGTCTCTTTTATGCCAAACGCCTGGCCTGACGAATACATTTAGCATAAAACTGACTGTCGCCTCTTGATGTTGACTTCAATGTGCACTTATATATATATATATATATATATATATATATATATATATATATATATAGATAGATAGATAGATAGTATATTGCTTTGTATTGAAGTTTATTAACATTAGCCCTCAGATCTTATAGAAAAAGATTCTTCTCCACGTTGTCTTTGCTAGCATTACAACAAGCCTACTTTAATAGTAATCACCACCTAATACAAAGTTTAATAGCAACTCAAGCTGAGGGTTCACTGAATGTTGTTGTATAACCATAAAAGAGATCAGAGGTGCAGTTTATGAGGTTATGTCGAAAAAATAAATTTTCAAAGATACACCGAATTATGTTTAATATAACCTGATGATCACCCATCTAGGTACTGATCACGTTCATTATTGCTTAACTTCAACCCGATAAGGAAAAAAATATAGTTTATAATGTTATGTAAAATGATAACGGCTATCCGTAGAATTGGAGAAATTAAATTGTAGGAAAACTTTTTTCGAGCACTTTCGACTATACTTTTAGCCATTATCAAGAAAGAATTTTGTTTTACTTCTAACTAAACATGAATAAAGTTTTTGTATTTAGTTTCTTGCATAAGTTAAGTTCTGAACACAGTAAACACATTGTTACTGTGTTCATAATTCAAGTTATTAAATGTAGGCTTTCTCTTTATTATTGGTAATGACTTCATTTTTTTAATTCTCTTTTGCCTTTTGATTATACCATTAGCAACAACTATGTTGCGGATAGGTCCTAAAAGCTCTTGATGTGGGTTTAAATGAGATCGGATGGAACTGTTGTTGGACAGGTGCAATGTCAATATTCTGTCAATGTTTTGGTAGTGTAGCCATTGTAAACAGGAACCCCACTAAAATTCTTAAAACTCGTTAATAAACTCATAACATCCAATCATTTTAGGATCTACGAAAATTAACAAAGTTTTTGGTGATTATCTACCTGGATACCTATACGATAATATGAAAATACATAAACCCTGATACTTCTTATGGCCTTTAATATCTCAGATTCCAACACCTGTATATCAAGTATCAAAGTTCTTTAACTATATTATCACTCCATACCTTTCCACCAATTATAGTATTAAGTCAAACCATGAATTTCTTCAAGTTCTTAAATCTACTACATCGAGCCAAGGCAACTTCACATTGTTTGATCTCGAAAATCCATTTACTAATGTGTCTGTTGCTGAAACTATTGATATAATAATTGACTCTGTATATAAACATAAGTTAATCTCACCCTTATCTATCAATTCCAATATTCTTAAAAAACCTTTACGTGCCTGCGCCACTTAAGCATCTTTTTACGACCATCATGGCAATATTTACACGCAAGCTAATAGTGTAAGTATGGGAACCATTTTAGTCCATGCATATCAAAATTTCATATACCCCATGTTGAAAACATGAATTTTAAAAAAGTTATCAAACCAAAAATATATGTTGGATACGTTGATGATATTTTTCTTTTAGCAAACAACAAAAACGAAATCGATAAACTTAAAACTACTTTTGAAAAAAAATCTGTTCTGAATTTTACTTATGAGCTTAGCCAAAACA
>JBBBDQ010001555.1:670000-825000 GCA_037127315.1 Ascarosepion bandense | reverse complement strand
TAGAAATTTATTGATCTCTCTATCTTTGCAACGGTCATCACACCAGTATTCTCATCCTTCTCTTGCCCGTTTCTCTCACACCCACTGTAACTGGTTCGTCTTTCTCTTTACTCTTCTCCTATCTAATGTTTTACTCTTACGTAGCCTCCTGCGCATCAGTGGCGTTACCACCTTTCATGGAGTGAAACGATTAAAAAAGAAAAAAAGAATGACATTATTTGGTAGAAGATAATAGTTCAATGAGAAACATTATTAAGAAGTTAAAGGTAGAGTTCGTAGTAGTAGTCCTTGCAAGAGTGAGTTTATGTGTACGTAAGCAGGAACGTATGTGTATGTATGTATGAGCGTTTATTGTTGGATAAATTGCTTTTGAAGTATTCGCTCAGTCTTAAGGGGTTTCGTGTGGTTATCAAGTAGACGGGTGAACGATGAGGAAAGGGAGGTGGGAGATGAGTGGTGAGAGAGAAAGATAGAAAAATAATAATAACGATCGCTTGACGTTTGTCAAGGGTACGTGTTAATTGAACTCATCTTAACTCTCTGAAGAGGGTCGTCCTGTTTCGTCTTTTGATTACGTCTAAGAATTCACTCCTGGATGTGACTCTGGCCTTTCCATAGGACAACAAACATTTTTTCATCGAGGTGTGAAATTTTGCAACTTTTGTGTGTGTTAAGCAAAGTTTGTAAATTCGAGAAAATTCGTTTATTTATAAGTCAAATATGAATTTTAAGTTTAGAACTTGTTTTGCTCACTACAATATCTATCCAACCAATGAAAACAAGCAATATTAAATTAAAGCGCTGTGATGTATTTTTCTTTTTTTTTTTTTTTTGGCGTGGTTTAATGTGTGCGTCTGACGTGTAGGGGCCTCGGTGATGTTTGTCAAATTGGCCTTATTCACTTACTTACACAACCGAAGTCCCCACAATTTAAAATAGCAGAAGGTTGAAAGAATGGCTTGAAGAATAAATGTGATTTGTTTGAACATTAAAGTGAAATTTTTATTAACAGAATAACAAAATTGTAAGAAGGAAAATAAAACGTTTAAAGAGAAAATTAATGTAGTTAATTGTTCAAAGAGAAATGTAAGCAGTTAAATGTTCCACAGTAATTCAGAGCTCATAGTTGATGGTAGCAGAATGTGTGTATGTAGAAAGATTGAAAAGGTTACGAATAAGATCTGTGTTCTTTTACTTTTTATGGCCGGCTAAATAGTGAAAAGAAAGGTGAAACAATAAATGAGGTTGTACTTATCTGAGTCAGTTGAAATATCTTGTTGTTGTTGTTTTCTCTGGCGGTGCGTGTGTGAAAACGTAGAAAGGAAAATTGGAAGGAAAGAAAAAACGAGTGGTACTGGTCTGGTCTTACGTACTGGTAGGAAAATTACATTTTCTTTAGTCACATTGCGACGAGATCCTTTAGATTACCGCTCCCATCTCAGACAGACTTGACCGGTCAAGTAACATGTTTAAGTATTGTATTTTAATAATGTGACTGGATCAAAACCGCATACCCATTTTCTTAGGTGTTAAGAAAAACTGATCGGGGTCATAGATCAATTTACTATTTCCTATCCAATCAGAATCCAGAATCTTAATTTTCACAGCGACTTGTGAAATTTGCTTTGGTCTGGGATTTTCCAAAATGTTTTCACTCATTTTGATCCGATTTTGCGGGTGTGCAATTTTATTTTTTGTGTTTTAGTTAACTGTTTTTTTTTTAATCGTGTCACCCCTAGCAAGGCATTCCACTGCCACTATAGCGAAGGGGGTTACATAGAGGGATTGGGTATAGGAAATGTCAGAAGGAGGCTGATAGACGACTTAGGATGTACATAGGGAGAGAGGTGGAGAGAGTGGGTGTGAGTTAGTGTGTTAGGAGGTGTCTATTGACCTTACATTTAAACTCCTGGAGGTTGTAGCCGTCGGGGAAGCAAGTATGCGGTAGGGAATTCCGAGGAAAGAAACTGTTGGAGTAGAACTGTTGGATGATATAGGATTTGTATCCTATAGTGTCTGTGTGTGTGTGTTTTTTACAACACACCGAAAAGAATCAATTGTCTGTGGTACATACCCTGATGATGACTTAAGAAACCACATTTCCCTAACTTTCCGTTCGAAAAATAATCAAAACAAAACAAAACAACTTTTCCTCCCCTCTTTCTCTAAGAATGATTGAATGATTATATGATTATTCGTGATTTGGGAAAAATAGATAGGTATAATTAATCCACACAAAATGTCTGTTATATACATATATCCGATAGTTTGAGTTTGGATAAGTAAGTAACTAGGTTTTTTTCTACTGAGCGCATAAAATATATATATATATATATATATATATATATATATATATATATATAAAATACAAACGACACCTGATTTCTTCGCAGATATTGCAAAGTCCTGAAGAACAAAACAGCAAAAAAATATTCCTTTATAATAGACAGTTAAATGCCATACGTGATAAACGCTTGGGCAATCATGTCTGCAAAAAGACATGACTGACTTAGCAGAAGATTTTCCCGAAGTAGATTGCTATTACTTTCTCCGGTAAACCAACCCAGGCTATAGAACCCAATATGTACTGTTATTTGAGCTATAGCTGTAATTCAACCGGTATTCGAACTCGGCTCTCCGATTTCTCATTCCAAGGGGACATTTGTTCCATTGCAACGTGCATCCACATATATGCAAAGGCAAAAGTCTATATAAACATATGTCTGGAAATCCTCCATTTTTTAATTATTAAGTTTAATGTTTACGATAGGTTCTGTTAAATGCACCATCCAAGATACAATCCAAACATACTTTTACAACATTTGGTGGCAGGTTCTTGATAAACAAAACGATAAACACCCGCAAATGCAAACTGGTACAGCCTCGCGTCCATCGCCATTCGCGCTGTAGACCGTTTGAGCCGGCAAGAAGAGAAAAGTAAATAAATATACAAATTAGTGATGACATTATACGAACTTAGGTAGGATGTGCGTTGTGGTATAGGATGTGCGTTGTGGTGCAGTGAATATCGACTCGGAACGACAAATCGGTGGTCGAGTTCGAATTCCCGTTGAATCCATTGTATTCACTTACGCGCAAATAGCCTTGGGAAAGGTATTAGTCCGTTTCTTCCTTCCAGTTATGGGTTAAAATAGCAGGACAGATTGGGTTCTATAGCCTTGGTCGGCAACCAATCTACCGCAGAAAGCAATGGCAACCTACTGCGGGATAATCTTCTGCCCAGTCAGTCATGTCTCAAAAAAGAGACATGATCGCCCAAGCGTGTATCACGTATGGCACTTGACTGACTGAATAGGACAGATTGGGTTTTAGAGCCTTGGCAGGCAACCAGTCTAACACAAAAATCAATGGCAACCTGCCGGATAATCTTCTGCGAGTCAATCATGTCTCAAAAAAGAGACGCAGTCGCTAAGCGTGTATCACGTATGGCGCTTGACTGACTGAATAGAACAGATTGGGTTTAGAGCCTTGGCAGGCAACCAGTCCAACACAGAAATCAATGGCAACCTACTGCGGGATAATCTTCTGCCCAGTCAGTCATGTCTCAAAAAAAAGAGACATGATCGCCCAAGCGTGTATCACGTATGGCACTTGACTGACTAGTCAGGACAGATTGGGTTTTAGAGCCTTGGCAGGCAACCAGTCTAACACAGAAATCCAATGGCAACCTACTGCGGGATAATCTTCTGCCCAGTCAGTCATGTCTCAAAAAAGAGACATGATCGCCCAAGCGTGTATCACGTATGGCACTTGACTGACTGAATAGGACAGATTGGGTTTTTATAGAGCCTTGGCAGGCAACCAGTCATATGTTCAACACAGAAATCAATGGCAACCTACTGCGGGATAATCTTCTGCCCAGTCAGTCATGTCTCAAAAAAGACATGATCGCCCAAAAGCAGTATCATGTGGCATACGACTGACTGAATAGGACAGATTAGGTTTCAGAAACCTTGGCAGGCAACCAGTCTAACACAGAAAGCAATGGCAACCTACTGCGGGATAATCTTCTGCCCAGTCAATCATGCCTCAAAAAGAAGACATGATCGCCCAAGCGTGTATCACGTATGGCACTTGACTGACTGAATAGGACAGATTGGGTTTTAGGACCTTGACAGCAACCAGTCTAACACAATCCAATGGCAACCTACTGCAGAGTAATCTTCTGCCCAGTCAATCATGTCTCAAAGAAGGACGCAGTCGCTAAGCGTGTATCACGTATGGCACTTGACTGACTGAATAGGACAGATTGGGTTTTAGAGCCTTGGCAGGCAACCAGTCTAACACAGAAAGCAATGGCAACCTACTGCAGGATAATCTTCTGCCCAGTCAATCATGTCTCAAAAGACATGATCATGGCGTGTATCACGTATGGCACTTGACTGACTGAATAGGACAGATTGGGTTTAGAGCCTTGGCAGGCAACCAGTCTAACACAGAAATCAATGGCAACCTACTGCAGGATAATCTTCTGCCCGGTGGTCATGTCTCAAAAAAAGAGACATGATCATGGCGATAATATCACGTATGGCACTTGACTGACTGAATAGGACAGATTGGGTTTTAGAGCCTTGGCAGGCAACCAGTCTAACACAGAAATCAATGGCAACCTACTGCAGGATAATCTTCTGCCCAGTCAGTCATGTCTCAAAGACATGATCATGCTTGATATCCGTATGGCACTTGACTGACTGAATAGGACAGATTGGGTTTTAGAGCCTTGGCAGGCAGCCAGTCTAACACAGGAAATCAATGGCAACCTACTGCAGGATAATCTTCTGCCCGGTCAGTCATGTCTCTTTCGGGTCATGATGGCGCTTAACTGACTGACTGACTGACTGACTGACTGACTGACTGACTGGTGTAGAAGGAACCGTCATTACATTCGACAGGCTCTTGACCAACTAGTTACGAAGAAGATATGAATAAATAAATAAACATATTTTTCTTTAATATGATTTATCGAGTATTCAGGTCGATAGACGAAAAACAGATAAATATTCCGCTTAATAATAAACGGAGCATCTACTCAAATACGAGTATCCACTAAAAATAACGTTTAAATTAATGCTCAGCCGGCAATAGTAAATAGTATATCCATTGCTTCTTTCACAATATCATACAACGAGCACTATTTTAACACCAGTATTCCCGCCCTCTCTTTACACACACACACACACACACACACACACACATATACATATATATACTAGCAGTATATCCCGGCGCTGCCCGGGTGTAATTGAAGTTTTAAAACTAATCCATGGTCCTGGAGCTCAGACTCTTTTGGACGTTGGCACGAAAGACTAAAAAGCAATAGTTGTTTCCAGTTAAAGCGAAACAGTTGACTGAACGAAAAATGAATGGATGTAAGTTCAAATTTTGATTTCCTGGTACCAATATCAAATTTTCTGCACTATTGTAAGAACGGCACCCTTGAAACTTCTGAATTTCGTTTCTTATAGCTTTGTCTATTAGTGTATCAAATTTGATTAAAATCGGACCACCTCCTTCTATAACCCGATTTTTTCGATTATCGATTTTCGATATTTATCGGGGGTACCTCGCCTAGCTAAGAACACTCGCAGACGCTTATAGTACAACTGTGTAAACTTTCAAGAAAATCGGTTCAGCCGTTTTGGAGTCTATAGGTAACGGATACACACACACAGACACACACACATACAGACAAAATTCCATTTATAAATAAGTTTATATATATATATATATATATATATATATATATATATATATATATTTATATATATATATATATATATATATATATGTTGAATGAGTGCATAGCATTCAATGTACAATATATGCTTTGACTGTTAGAAAAAAGACTTGATTGATATACGACGAATTATGGAAATGGCCACAGAATAAAACTGCCTTGGTTTGACCAAACAAAAGAAGTTGAAAACACAGGCAATCAATCATCAACACTAAGCATTTCATAACTGACACCGCTAAGATCGTCCGTTGTTTAAATGTAACAGAATTAAAAATCAATAATCATATCGAAGGATGAAATCTCGACCAACATCAGTCTGAGATAAAATTGATTAGAACAGCGTGCTCTTCGCTGTCAGTTGAAATAAAATCAATACTCTTTGAAAATTAATCAATCAAAGAATTGAGAACTGAATCGAATGAAGTCTTATTGAATAATAATAATAATAATAATAATAATAATAATAATAATAATAAAGAGTACCAATGTCTTTTCACTAGGAACTTTAAGGCAAATATTATTCATAATAATGTGGATCCGAAATTCCGGTTTTGTGATAAACACAAAGAAACAATAAACCATCTAATCTCAGGACGTTCTGTACTTGCCACAAATGAATATAAAAATCGTCACGATAGAGTGGGGCTATATTTACACTGGACAATGTGCAAACACCATGGAAAATATGTAAACAAACACTGGTACGAACATCACCCTGCACGGGTTACAGAAATAGAAGATGTCACCATTCTATGGGATTTGTAGAGGGGGCTAAGAAGTCCCTCAAACAAATAATAAAAAGAAAAATGCACTACAAATAAAGTAAAATAAACTTTTGTTTATTTTTGTAAAAAAAAATAAAAGAATTAGTTTTTTGTACAAAAATGGAATTGTCTGTAAAGCTGTAAAAAAAAGGGAGAAAGAAAGGAAATGGAAATGTGAGAGGGAAAGGTAGGACGATGTGTAGCGAGCGAGATGAGAGAAAGAGAGGGTGAAAGAATGTTCACTGATACGTGATACTGCCTGTTGTGTGAACTGCTGAAATCTCTCTGTATGTGCGCTGTGAGCTGTCCGTATGCCCTTTTGGTGTCAGCTAGTTGCTGTTCCCTCTGGTCTGTTGAGAGTTTCTACCTTCCTTATATCTGAATGGTGAGGCTCCAGGGAGATTAAGAAATATGTTTCTTATTTCGAGCACTGATTGGTCAAAAATCATATTTTTGACCACGTGGTGTGCTTTCCACTACGTCCGAACTTTTGGGTGCGCCGTCCTTGTTTTTGACCCCACAGGGTATGGTAAGGAGTGAATTACCGT
Organism: Ascarosepion bandense; assembly: GCA_037127315.1. Taxonomy (NCBI): domain Eukaryota; kingdom Metazoa; phylum Mollusca; class Cephalopoda; order Sepiida; family Sepiidae; genus Ascarosepion; species Ascarosepion bandense. The sequence goes on along the minus strand of JBBBDQ010001555.1, from coordinate 817,930 downwards.
GCAATTGTATTTTTTTGAGATACACGTGGTGTGAATTAATTTTTATTGTGTGTGTGAGTGTGGAAAATAAAATAAGAAACAGCACAGATTACACCATCTACACAGACAGAAATATTGAAGCAAATAGGCCGGACATTATTGTTAAAAACATTTTTAAAAACTTGCCTATTAATTGATATGGCTTGTCCGGCGGATTGTAACATAGCAACCAAAGAATTAAAAAACTGTCAAAATATAAAGACCTGAAAACTGAAATAGAAAAATGTGGACATTGAAAACAAGAATATTACCAGTGATAGTAGGTGCACTTGGAATGATCAAAAATGGAACAAAACAACACATTGAAAGAATCCCTGGAAACCCCAGCTTAAGAGATATACAAAGAAATTGTCTTGTTAAGTACAGCCCACACACTAAGGGGAATTGTGTCTATGTAACGCTAGGGATGATAGGGGAGATAGAAAAAATATGAAATGGAGCCATAACAACACGCCACGACCTGCCTTAGGTCTTCCAGCAGACTTGGTTGGTAGTACGACCATAGCAGAAATGGAAATATGATGAAAAATGACAACATAATCATAATAATAAAAGAAGACTATTAACTCAAACATATGTACAAAATAATTTTTTTTTTAATCATCTCACCCCAAGCAAGGCATTCCACTGCCACTGTTGCGCATGGGGCTATATAGAGGAAGGTAAAGAGAAGGAGTGGTTAGATATAGGGAATGTCAGGAGGAAGGTGACAGATGAGTAAGGATAGCGAGGATGAGGGTTGGGCAGATGGGAAGAGTGTTTGATAGAATGGGAGCAGGTTAGTGTGTTAAATTAACGCATACAGGATGTATCAAAAATACTTTTACAAACTTTGGGGCCTGGATCCTCACACTAAAGCAAGGGCAATAGTCTATATAAACATTGGTTCACAAATCCTTTGTTTTTTTAAGCAGAAATCGAATTATGAAGAAAAATCACATAATAATAATAGAAGCAGATACAATTAAAAATAGGAAAATACTTTAAAGTTCCGTGAAAATAAGGAAATACGTCGAAGAACCATAAAAAGGAAAAGAACTTCAAGTAACATGCAAATAAGTAAAGTTTTAAAAGCCCCATGAATTAAATGAAGACATTAGAGTACCATAAAATGAGGGAAAAACGTCAAAGTAGCAGAAAAATAAGGAAAACGTTAAAGTTCAATAGAAATAAGGAAAGACGCCAAGTATCATAAAAAAAAGAAAGACGTTAAATTACCATAAAAATAAAAATAAGGAAAGACTTTAAGTAACCATAAAAATAAGGAAATACTTTAAGTAACCATAAAAATAAGGAAAGACTTTAAGTAACCATAAAAATAAGGAAAGACTTTAAGTAACCATAAAAATAAGGAAAGACTTTAAGTAACCATAAAAATAAGGAAAGACTTTAAGTAACCATAAAAATAAGGAAAGACTTTAAGTAACCATAAAAATAAGGAATGACTTTAAGTAACCATAAAAATAAGGAATGACTTTAAGTAACCATAAAAATAAGGAAAGACTTTAAGTAACCATAAAAATAAGGAAATACTTTAAGTAACCATAAAAATAAGGAAAGACTTTAAGTAACCACAAAAATAAGGAAAGACTTTAAGTAACCATAAAAATAAGGAAAGACTTTAAGTAACCATAAAAATAAGGAAAGACTTTAAGTAACCATAAAAATAAGGAATGACTTTAAGTAACCATAAAAATAAGGAAAGACTTTAAGTAACCATAAAAATAAGGAAAGACTTTAAGTAACCATAAAAATAAGGAAGGACGACCAAGTAACATCAAAATAAAGAATGGCCTCCAACATCAAAAAAAGGAAGGACTGAAAGTACCATAAAACGAAAAACAAATAAGATGTCAAATATCATAAAAATAGAGAAAGACGTTAAATTACCATAAAAATAAGGAAAGACTTTAACCATGCAAATAAGGAAGGACGACCAAGTCACATTAAAATAAGGAATGGCCTCCAACATCAAAACAAAAGGAAGGACTGAAAATACCATAAAAAGAAACACAAAGAAAGATGTCAAAAATCATAAAAATAAAGAAATACGGTAAATGTACCATAGAAATAAGGAAAAATCTAAAAGTACAATAAAAAAGAAAGACATCAAACTTCCATAAAATTTATGAATCAAGTCAAAATACCATAAAATAAAGAAAGACCACAAAGTACCATAAACAGAAAGAAAGACGTAAAAACATTTAAAATAAGGAAATACTTCAAGGACCATAAAACTAAGGAAACCACCCACTTCTATTGAACAAGTGAAGAGCCTCATCCCTTGTTTTCTGTTTAGGATGTGGTTTCCGGTTTTCTCTTTTCCAATTTTCTCACTCATTTTTTTTTTCAATTGGAGTAGATAAACTAAACTATCGCCCGGTTCACACTCCACCCACGTCTATTGAACTGGTGAAGAGGCTACCCTTGTTTCCTGTTTAGGATGCGGTTTCCGGTTTTCTCTTTTCCAATCTCTTCAATCTTATGTAGCCCCCTGCACATCAGTGGCGTTACCACCTTGCTCGGGGTGATATGATTAAAAAAAAAGTCGTCGAAGTAATTTAAAAATAAGGAAAGGTGCCAAGGCACTTTTAAATAACGGAAGAAGTCAAAGTATGTTAAAAAATGATAAAAGACCGCAAATGCCATAAAATCGGGAAGTACGCTAAAGTACCCTAAAATATGGAAGTACAGTAATTTAAAAAAAGTAAGAGAAGATATTAAAATACCAAAATGTAATGAAAGACGTCAAAAACATATTCGAGTGAAGAAAGTCTTCAAATTATTGCAAAAATAAGCACAGACTTCAAAGTACCGTAAAAGAGAAAAGTCATTAAAGTATAATAAAATTAATAAAAATAAATAAGGTCCTGGGTATGACTGTATACTGTATCCGTAGCGAGGCCTCTGATTGGGAGGTTGTGAGGAGCATGGAACCACCTCTTAATTGCTAGTTGTTCCTGTTAGGGTCGCAGCTATGGGCAAATAGTTAACCCCCAAACTGGGGTCAAAACACTATGAAAGTATAAAAGTAGACTTTTAGAGAATATATACATAAAAATAGACTTTTACAGAAAGATATACATTTTTGAAGAAAGATATGGAGCACTATGAGGAAATGGTAAACTTAAAAAAAACAGTAGAAGCTCACGGATATTTACGCATCGCTCATTCAGGAATGAATTTGAACACGTTCGGCTACTGGCGTGTATAGATTGTACATAACACTCTAAAATCTGTTTTCCTCTACCGAGCGCCCATAGCTGAGAGGTAGAATCCTGATGAATCTCTAACAGTACTGATGAGCTGTAGTACAGCGAAACAAGACTGTCTACAGATCACTATATATATATATATATATATACAGAGGGTGGATAAAATAATGAAAACACCGTATGGGGTAGGACGGTCTTCTGGCAGTAATTACAACTTGAATTCTGCCTGGGGATTGATATATAAAGTATTTGAATTCTTTCCAGAGGAATGTTTATCAATTCTTCAGCAAAAACAGTCTCTAACTCTTTAAATGATGATGGTGGAAGATATCGACTCCTCATTTGTTTTTTGTTTTTTTAAATGAACCATAAATGTTCAAGCATGCTGAGATCTGAGAACTGTGGTAGCCACATAAGATGTTCTACTTCAATAGAATATTCCCCGGCGTTTTTGTTGTTTCCGTAACGAACTGTTTTTATGGGGCAGGGTTGTTGCCCTGCGCCCAACCCCCAAACCTTGATGAAGGTGACTTTCTAAGCGTAGCTTAGACGTAGCACACTGCCGAAAGTAGGGTTATCTAGTGAGGATCTTACTCACTACTCAGTTATAATGATTCTAGAGAGACGAGCTTGCTAACCATTACACCACGCCGAGGTGCATATATATATATATATATATATATATATATATATTGAGAACTCTGGAAGAAAAACAGTAGCTACTCTGACATATACGCATCGTTCATTCAGCAATGAATTAGAACACTCTCAGCTATTAAGCGTGTATAATCATTATATACACACTAAAAGGTCTGCCTCCATCTTACGTGCGCCCGTAACTCAGAGGTAGAGTCGCCGACTGACGCCAATTAGGTCGGGTTTCAATTCTGAGTTACAATCGGAGTCTAACTGTACTGATGAGCTATGATACAGCGAAAAAGATTTGTCTGCGAATGAATATATATATATATATATATATATATATATATATTACGAAGATTCACGAAATGTTTTTTAAACAAACGACAATTTAAAATGATTTGTTTGAACATTATTTTTTTCAACAGTCTAAAGGAAGAGAGGTCTAAGACGCGCCAGTTTAATTGATGGCTTCCCCTGTGTGGATAAGGGTTCGGAGGTTCGAATCATACCGAATGACAAACATTTTCATAACAAAAATTTATCGTAAATAATCAGGCCGGTAGAAATAAATATATAATACTGTTTGATAATAAACAGAATATCTACTTAAATACGAGTATCGATCAAAAATAATGTTCAAACAAATCATTTCATATATTATATATATATTATATATATATATATATATATATATATATATATATATATATATGCAATTATAATCATCCGCCGACAATCATGCTTAACTGTATCACAGATAATCAGTACGATAGACATCCGTTTGCCTCTAGCTATGTTTGTAACCAGACCGAATGGACACCAGTCAGCGATTCTAACCTTTAACCTTTCCCTTTCACACTTTTTGGCCAATGGAGCTGATTGTTTACATTTGCTCCGTAAAACATCTAAGATCTAAGATGGTGGCTAGATTACGTCACAGAAATCAAATCATACGTGTCAAACGCGACTAAAAAAATGAGCCTTTGTATCTAATTTTTATTCCGACGTTTTAAAAATTCATTTGGTCAACAAAAAAATGTGAATATTTCCCCCCGTAATTTGAAACAAAAGAAATATTTTAAAAAATGTGTCTTTTGTTTTCAGGAAAAACAAAGTATGTAAAAAAAGTGCCAATAGTTAATTTAATTATTTCAGTCTTTTTTTTTTAGATTTAATATTTCATACTTCAGAAAATAAAATTTAAAAACAAAAGCTTTTCTTTTTTGCTATATATTTCATGCAGGAAATCAACTGCCTGTAATTTGTGTGGCATTAATATAACTTTTTCCTTTAAAATTAAATATTTACATGTTTAAATTTTTTTTTGAAAATTTCTGAAATTCTTTTAGTCAACAAAAAATGTAAATATTCTACCCCGTAGTTTTGAAACAAAAACAAACGCAATGTTGTTTACAATATCACACAAAATATCAAATTATGTTTACGCAAAAGAAAAGAAAATGGATTTTTTAATGGAATTTTTGAACAATTATTAAACAACAATTTTTGATATAACTATTTTTTGATATAACTATTTTTTTATATAACTATTTTTTTTATATAACTGAGTTTTAAAGTTAGGCGGCGACTAAAAGCGCTCGGAAATCACAGCATGCTGCATTAATCATCTAATTAAAAAATGAGTTGCATGGGCAACGCCGGGCTATGATGCTAGTATATATATATATATATATATATATATATATATATACAGAGAGAGAGAGAGAGAGAGAGAGAAGAGAGAGATAAGTCAGTCTGCAGTTACAATAAGACAAAAAAAATTGGAACTCAATTGAAGGTTTCGACTTCAGCTACCATATTTACATCCTGACCTGCCACCAAATAACTATTGACTGCTTAGGGGCCTCGGTGATGCTTGGTAAATTGGCCTTGTGCCAAACACCTCCGAAGTTCCAACAATTTAAATATTAGAAGGTTGAAGGTTGGATGTTGAAATGTGAAAGGATAAAATATTTTGTGTATATATTAAAGTAAAGATTGTAAGAAAATTGTAAGAAAAATATAAGTAAAATTTTATTAACCGAACACTGTAACATATTTGTGCAGAAAAATGTTCATTGAGAAAATGTATGTAGTTCTGTATTTAAAATTGTTAAAAAAGAAATGAAAGTTATGAAAATGTCCACATAAGTTTAGAGTTCATAGTTGTGTAGTAGCAGAATGTAAGGATTTATGTTCCATCCTCTTTTTGATAAGTCAGCGACAGGGTGAGAAAGAATGAATAAAAAAATAGTACTTAGCGTGTCCTGTTGTTGTTGTTTTTGTTGCTCTATATGGCGGCCTGGAGTGAAAATGAAGAAAAAGAAAATTGGAAGAAAAGGATAAATAAATCTGTGACGCGCCGTTACGTCCGGGTGGCGTGGAGTGAAATGGAAGAAATGAAAATTGGCAGGAAAGGCTAGACGTGATCGAGTCAGCTTGAAGTTTCTTCATTGCATTGTAGCGAGATGCTATCAGATACCACTCCCATTCTGACTGAATTTGAAATTTCTTTTGTTACATTGTCACGAGGTCCGTCAGCTAACCGCTCCCATGCTGGACTGATTTTGACCGGTCACGGAATGTTCTTAACTAGTGAATCTGATCATGTGACCGGCTCCAGCGGTCATTTTCGCTTTTTAGGTGTAAAAAACGTTTGATTGCGAAATTTTACTCTAAAGATACCGATTTAGTTTCCTGATAAGTGGCAATAACTCGTTGCATATAATTATGAACGTATGATTAAATAAAATTTAATTGTACTTCATTCTTCGAGTGTATAAACAAAGCGGGAAATTATTTATGACGCAACTTAATGTAATCGTTGACTTTTGGCACGACAGTGTATGTACATTGTCTTCAACAATATGTTTAACTTTTATTACGGCCGTTTAATTACCAAAATTTATTAATAATACCGTTCTCCCAAACTCATAAACTTTGCGTGCATAGTGATTGACTTCCGTTTAAACAATAACGAGTTAAATCTCATTTAATTAAAAAGATCGGCTTATATTAATAATAGATTTCTGGGAATCAATTATGTTGATATTGCATACGAAAGGAAGTTCAACACATGAGCCCCGACGAACACTGGCACATGTACAGGATATCTTGAACGTAATCAGAGGATCATGTTAATTCATTACGAAAGATATTATCTGTCGACTTTCGAAAATTCTGAGATTTAAATGTTATCGGGGGCTACAGTTAATAAAGCGAAGCAGAAGCTTCTAGAAGGCTTTAGAAAAACAAATGGCGTTCAAATGCATTACTAGAAGAGAGTCAGTCAGATTTGGGGAGCGAAATACATATTTAAACAAATCTATTTGAGGGAGAAAAGAAAAAAAAATGCAACAGACTATAGGCTAATAAAAATTTTGCCCCACGTTAGTTTACTTGTGGTGCAGTGGATATCGACTCAGAACGATAAATCGGGGTGCCGAGTTCGAATTCCAAATGAATTCCTTGAATTCTGTTACGCACAAATACCCTTGAGAAAGGTATTAATCCTTCTCTTCCCTCCAGTTATGGGTTAAATAAGAGGACAGATTGGGCTTTATAGACTTGGCTGTCAACCATTCTACCGCAGAAAGCCATGGATGGCAGCCTACTGCGGGATAATCCTCTGCCCAGTTAGTCATGTCGCTTTCGAGCCATGATCGCCCAAAGCGTGTATCACAAATGGCACTTAACTGACTGACTCAACCTTATCTTCTCTCTCTCTCTCTCTCTCTCTATATATATATATATATAGAAGAAAACGTGCGAGAAGCCGTAAATGTTTTGTTTAAAGTGTAGATGTATTGTTGTTATGGTTATTAATATTAATATTACTTGCTTTTTGTATAATATATTAATTGTCCATAATGGCATTTGTGTCGTTACACGTATTTCGAGTTAAAAGTTGACTCTCTTCAGTCGAATAAACTTGTGACTTCACATATCGAGATTCGATGTGAAGTCACAAGTTTATTAACCTGAGAGTCAATTTTAGGAAAGTTCTCTTACCACAAACTGTTTTCCATTACTATATATATATATGCACTACCGGTCCTAATTATTAGGCCACCCCAATTTTTTAAAAGAAATGATGTATTTCATACTATTTTTAGTATATATTACCAAGAGGATACTTTTACAAGGCAAGGAAGCAAAGGTGAGCTCGTCCGAATCTTCCTAAATTTTTCTCATTTTTTTTTATGAAACTCCAATATAGATAATTATTAAATATTTATAAATTCTTTTGATGCACATGTTATTGCGCAGTATTAACAAAATAACCATTGTATTTTCATTTACAGTTATTCCCTTGGCAATAAATACTAAAAAATAGTATGAAATACATCATTTTTTTAAAACATTGGGTTCACCTAATAATTATGGTCGGTGGTGTGTATATATATATATATATATCTGTGTGTGTGTGTGTGTGTGTGTGTGTGTGTGTGTGTGTGTGTGCATCTTATTGAATTATAATGGTGGTTAGTGCCAAATTGCTGAGTTTTCAGTAGTTTACTGACAGGGAGGCATTTTTGCCGAACGAATCTTTTGTCATAAAGTACTCGATGTCAGCATAGAGCCTTAATAGAATTAATGTAGAGTCCTTTTTAGTCAGCATGACTGAAACAACACCGCAAAAATTGTGTCTGGCTATTAGGGAAAGTTAAAGTTGGAGAGTTGTTTTATTTAACTGAGCGGTGTTGTAATGCCATGGTCATGCACGCATTAAAGCATGAACAAACTGTTCTTTTTACAAACATTTTAGAACATTGCTACAGTATTCGTAGCTGATTCTATTAATTGGCGGCTGTTTAAGTATTTAAGTATAATACGCGAAATATTATCCGTAAGTATGAGCGGATTTTATTAAAAATAGCCAGACACAATTTTTGGAATTTATTTAATCTGACATGTCTAAAAGAAAATTTGCTGCCTAAACACACACACACACACACACACACACACACACACACACACACACACATATATATATATATATATCCTTGGTAGCAGCTTTTTATTTCAAGCATATTTCATTGAATACGACCGACAAAGAAGACTTAATTAATTTTATATGAAGTTTTATACCATCATAATATTTTTTTAATTATGTTGCAGATAAGGAACATGTAAATTTATCAATAATTTTTATCGTCCCAAGCGTTTTCGACCACTTCTGTAGCCATTTTCAAGAGTGTTTATGTTACTGCTATTGTTATTTTTTTTTAATGTATGTCCTTTTTATATTTGTATGTATGTATCCCCGTTATAAGCAATTCCCTAAATTTTTGTATTTGATAAATTCTAAAAAAAAAAAATCAATTAAGAGTTAAAATAATGAATAAAGTATTTCTCGAATTTTAATTTATTTCCAATTTTCCAAATTAAAAATTAAACTAATCCCCGAAGTACAATATTTTTTTTTCGAAAACAGTAAGCATAAACAATGAACATCTAATCATTTTGTGAACTATTATGGAGAACGACTTTCGATCAGTGGCTGTTCAAAAACTAATGAGAAACACACAAGATATGGGAGTGAGACAGTATGTCAGGATTTTATTATGCAAGTCAATGGTTTCTCAATAAAATTGTTATCAACCAAACGTGGTCGGGAGATAAACTTACATATATGGCGTATAAATTTCAACCTGTAATGTCTATTTTATTAGAACCTATTTGCAGTAATTTATATGGTATTGTTATATGTTTGATAGAATTCGAGTGCAGTTTATTTGATTGCAAATAGATAATTGTAACATCAATAAGGTTATTAATATTCATTCTTTCATTTAAGATCTATGGCTATTACCATCGGTTGAAGGAAAGCGAAATCTCCAAAATAAACTAAGATATTGTTTAGTTATTACGAGACAAGGAGGCAGAATTAAAAATTCATTATAGACCAAAGATAAAAAGAGAAACTGAAAATATTAGTAAAATAAAAACATAAAAAAATAGGCTTCAAGAATAGCGTTTCTCATTACATGTTCACGAAACTTTAGCTGTCTTTTGTTGATGTTACGTATTAGTTTCCTTTCCATTTACATCCTCTCCAAAACCCCTTCGTTGCTCACATCTTCGGTCCATGGTATCCTCAGCATCCTTCTGTAGAACCGCATTTCAGTTGCTTCAGGTTTTTTTCTTCACCTTTGAGGATATTGTCCAGCATACACTGCCATATTGAAGAACAGACAACACATAGCAAACCGATACTTTCTTTTTTGTTTCTAGCGAAATTTTCCTTTCTCTCAATATTCTACTTAACTTCTTGAATGCATTCTTGGCCATGCCAATTTGCCTTCGGATCTCAGTGTCATAATACTGTCCTCTGTTAGAACACTTCCCAAGTATTTAATTTTTGATACCGGCTTGATTTTAGTGTCACCCGCCTGTGGTTGGCATTTTAGGCTCCTCTTTTTACGGATGGCCATGCATTCAATTTTCTTGTAGTTTATTTGTAGTCCTTTCTTTTCGCTTTCTTCAGCTAACTTTTGTAAGAGGTCTTGTAAGTTTTTTCCGTGTCTGTTATTAGCACTGTATCATATGAGTATCTTATATTGTTCAGATTGTGGTTGCCAACGATGAATCCTGGCATGACTTCTAGAGCTCTCAGAATTGTCTTGCTGTACAAGTTGAATAGATCCGGTGGAAAGACACACACCTTTGTCTTACACTCATTTCTTGAACTCGTTTCCTGTCCGTATGTAGGCGACTTGCTGCCAGTAACGGTTCTTCATTACTTTAATATCGTTCACAAATATGTCTATCAAGTGTTTGTGGCTACACGAGTGAATAAGTCGGTCAGTTATTACACGGACCGGTTCTCCTGCCTGCCTGCCTGCCTGCCTGCCTGCCTGCCTGCCATTACTGGACGCCGTCGCCACGCTCTCGCTTGCCACCAGCCAGCCAGCCAGCCAGCCAGCCAGCCTGCCGACACACGCCTGCGCTGCGGGTACTACGGCCATCCCCGCGCACAGATGTCAATCGATCTATTTCGTGTAACAACCTTTGCATATCTATTCCGATCCATGACTGACTAGGCAGAAGATTTTCCCGCAGTAGGCTGCCATTGCTTCTTGCAGTGTACATGTTGCCAAGCAAATCTATAAAATCCAAACTGTCCTGCTATTCATCTTATAGTTGGAGAGATGTGCGATTTAATGATTAATCTTTCTATTTGCGCGTTAAGTGAATGTAACGAATACAAGTGGTATTCGAAATCGGCTCGTCGATTTCTCATTCTGAGGTGTTATCCACTGCACCACAACGCACATCTTTTAACTAGAGAATAAGTACGGACCGATTCTGCTCCGTGTCAACAAAATGCACGCCCTCAGAATTCACGGTTCATATTTCAAATGTTTCACAGCCTCAGCTATAATATTTTAAATAATTCATCATATTCACTGGGAATCGTCCCCACTGATTATCAATTATTTACCCACTTTCAACTTTCTGTACGTAATAGAATATTCTGATGCCGTGAAGAAGTCGAATTATTTGAATATTTTAAAGGCAAAGATGAAAGCTCCCTTTACAAATTGAATCAACTGTTAAGATTAGCAACTAGGTCCCACCCTTTTACTGTGAAACCAATAAGTTGTAAACGCAAATTCTACTCCATCAGCTTCTTTTCTCGCACTTCCCACCTGTGGAATTCTCTTCTGCATACTTGCTTTCCTGACAGTTACAATCTCCAAGAATTTAAATGTAAAGTCAATAGTCATCTCCTGTCTACTAACTTACATCCTCTCCCTCATGATTTTCTACATCCACCCCACTCTCATCAGTACTTCCCTCCCTCTCCTACTCTAAAATCGTTGCGTTGAAAAAAAAAAGCCGTAGAAGAAAAAATGGATATTATTTTGATAAAATAAAATTGCATTTTGATTCAAAACCTTTAATCAGAAATTTTATTATGAAACAATCTAATACCATGAAACTAAGAATTTGGAGAACTTAGCAAAGTCCAAACTCAATACCTTCTGATGTTTCTGATGAAACCTGTAAGTTCTAGAAAGTTTGGTTATGTTAGGCACAAAGCGAATTAAAAAAACATTAACCATCTCCCTACTTCTACAAATTCAATTCAGTTCGATTCAAGTGGGATTCGAAATCGGCTAGTCGCTTTCTTGGTGATATCCTCTGCGCCACAACGCACAACTTTTAACTAGAAAATAAGTATGGACCGATTCTGCTCCATGTCAGCCAGGTATTATTGATTACCATTTTTCTGTGTTAAGACACCTTAGTATGATGATGTACTCCTAAAGAAAATAAATACCAGAAGAAAGATTTAGACTTGCTTTGGGATAAATAAAAGACCAAAGTATTTTTCTAATATATCTGAGATGAGGTATTGTAATTTTTGAACCTATTTACATTGTTCACTGAGGGAAATTGTTCTCGATCAATGAGTCATGCTGCTTCTAGGTAGCCCAGTTATCTCTATTAATTCATCTTTCTAAGTTTTTTGTTTTTTTTCTCGCACTTCCCACCTGTGGAATTCCCTTCCATTTACTTGTTTCTCCGACAGCTACAATCTCCAAGAATTTAAATGTAAAGTCAATAGTCATCTCCTATCTCACTACCCTGCATCCTCTCTCTCATGCTACTTTCTCCGTCCACTCCACTCTCATCAGTGTTCTCATCCATCTTTTACCCATTTTCTGACACCCCCTATAACCTGTCCTTCTTTCTCATAACTTTCCTCCTATGTAACCCCCTGCAAAACAGTGGCTTGGGGTGATATGATTATAAAAGAAAAACCTTTACTGTAACCAGACAATGAACTCACGACTCTTTGGGTCAAGTCACAGATCCAGTTAACGCTTTTATTCACTGGGCATTGTGTCCTTGAGCAAGAACGATTTGCTCTAATGAACGAAATAAAGTGTTCAGTCTTGGAAGAATTTTGTGACATAAAACAGTCGAAACTTAATGAATATGTCAGCAAAGATGAGAACAACTTTCCGAACAATGTAAATAGGATAAATGAGATTAAAGTGGTTTAACTTAACTAATTAATTGAATGCATTCGTTAGACTCATCTGAAAACAGTGAAATGATATTGCAAACAAATTTGACTGGATGCATCAAAAAAATTAACTTAAGAACTGCCTAAACTTCTTCTTCTATGTGCCTTGTCCATTCAGGACGTAGGCGATCATGGCCTTCCATTTTTCACTATCCCTGGTGGCTCTGAGCACGCATTCTCCTGTTATACCATGCAATCCTCGTTCCGTCATCCACCTGATTAGGTCCTTCAAATATGTTATCCGTTGCTTTCCCCTATCTCCTTTTCCCTCTATCTTGCCTGTTAGTATCAGATTCTCCAAGCCCTCCTTTCTCATTGCGTGTCCTAGGAACTTCAGCTGTCTCTTCCTAATGCTCAGTATTAATTTCATTTTTGTTTCCATCATTTCCAAGACCTCATCATTACTCACATGCTCGATCTATGACATTCGCAGCATCCTTCTATAGAACCATATTTCAGTTGCTTCAAGTTTTCTTTCATCTTTGATGGTATTGTCCAGCATTCACTGCCATATTGAAGGATGAAAAAGTACGTAGCAATCCAGTACTCTCTTCTTTGTTTCTAGCAAAATTGTCCTGTTTCTTAATACTTTAGTCTTCTGGAATGCTTTCTTCGCCATGCCAATTCGCCTTCGGATCTCTGTGTCGCACTTTCCGTCTTCTGTTATAACGCTTCCCAGGTATTTAAATTTTTGTATCTGCTTGATTCTGGTATCCCCGATCTGTATTTGGCATTTTGGGCTGCCCTTTTTACTGATGACCACGCATTCGATTTTCGTGCAGTTTATTTCTAGTCCTTTATGTGACCCAATTCTCCGTCATGATAATGTGCACCGTCACATTTACAGCCCGGAGCTCAGAAATTACGAAACCCTAGCTACGAAATTTTAGAGAATATATTTTATTTACCAGAAATCATTCCCACAGAATATCGATTATTTAGACACGTTCAGTTGGAGTGATGAAGTGGAAGTATTTAAATAATGTTTTTATTGCCTAAAACGAAATTTTCCTTTTACAAATAGTTAAAAACTGCTCATTGGTGCACGAAAAGAAAGCCGTAGAAAACAGTGTATTTTGTTTAAAAAAATATTTTGTATCGATCAGATTATTTAAATGCAATGTCACTCGTTATCTTTTGTCTTAATGTGCATTTGTTTCTCTTTCTCCTTAATAATATTTTCTTTTTCTTGTTTTCTTTCACACTCAGTAACCCCCTTGCGTCATAATGACTTGATTGTCTTGCTGGGGATAAAATGATTAAAAAATTATTGTTTTAGTAGCTCTTAAATAAAAGCCTATATTTATTCTTGATTTTAGAATTGCTGAGATAGAAGTTAAACATTTATGAAGAGTTTTTATTAGTCGTATTAATTAGACGCTAATAAGTACAATTATTTTATGCAGAAATTTGAGCAATATCAGTTGGTTAATACAAATATTATTGTGAAAAAATTCACTTGCATAATAAGTCACTGAATAGTATGCACGCAAAACTTATCAATCCAGTCCTTTGTGTCCGGCATTGTAGCGTACTTATTTTTTTTTTTAATCGTATCACCCCGAGCAAGGCGGTAACGCCACTGATGTGCAGGGGGCTACGTAATAGTGAAAAGATTGGAAAAGATAAAGCCGGAAACCACATCACAGGGAACAAGGGATGAGCCTCTTAACCTGTTCAATAGACATGGGTGGAGTGTGAACCGGGCGATAGATAGATCTATCTACTCCAATTGAAAAAAAAAAAAACAAAGTGAGAAGATTGGAAAAGAGAAAACCGGAAGCCACATCCTAAGCAGGGAACAAGGGATAAGCCTCTTAACCTGTTCAATAGACATGGGTGGAGTGTGAACTGGGCGATAGATAGATCTATCTACTCCAATTGAAAAAAACAAAACAAAGTGAGAAGATTGGAAAAGAAAGCTGGAAACCACATCCTAAACAGGGAACAAGGGATAAGCCTCTTAACCTGTTCAATAGACATGGGTGGAGTGTGAACCGGGCGATAGATAGATCTATCTACTCCAATTGAAAAAAACAAAACAAAGTGAGAAGATTGGAAAAGAGAAAGCTGGAAACCACATCTTAAACAGGGAACAAGGGATGAGCCTCTTAACCTGTTCAATAGACATGGGTGGAGTGTGAACCGGGCGATAGATACTTATACAACTTCCTCATAATTATCTTGGGTGCATTTCACTCCATAATTTTTTCCTTAGGCTATTAATAACTAGCATCATAGCCCGGCGTTGCCCGTGCAACGCAGAACATTTTAATTTCTTCAGCGGATGAAACGATTACGTTTAAATTCACTGTATACACTTAAAATATAATCTCTCTCTCTCTCTCTCTCTCTCTCTCTGTATATATATATATATATATATATATATATAAAAGGCAATCTGTGAGTCTGTGTGTGACTGTTCCCTATGCACGCCTACATTTTTTAATATTTCTTTTGTTTCAAAATGACGGGGAAAATATTCACATTTTTTGTTGACCAAATGAATTTATAAAATCGTCGGAATAGAAATTAAATATAAAGGCTCATTTGTTTTTAATAAAAAAATATTTTAGTCGCGTTTGAAACGTGTGATATTATTTCTGTGACGTAATTCAGCAACCATCTTAGATCTTAGATGTTTTACAGAAATAAAACGTCGGAATAAAAATTAAATATAAAGGCACATTTTTTTTTAATAAAAAATATATTTTAGTCACGTTTGACACGTGTGATTTTATTTCTGTGGCGTAATTTAGCAATCATCTTAGATTTTAGATGTTTTACGGAGCAAATGTAAACAATCTGCAACATTGGCCAAAAAGTGCGAAAGGGAAAATTGCTGAACTTAAACTGAAAAAGCATGTGTCGACCTGGCTTCCCTGTAGATATGTATCCTAGCTTAAAAAAATGTAGTCGTGCATAGGGAACAGTCATACACAGACTCACAGATTGCCTTTTATATTTATAGATTGTTGGTTGATTTTGACCATTATTATTAAGAAATAGTGAGAAAGCACTACTATAGAATGTTACGACTGATAGTAAGAACTGAATTAAATTCTCAGAACAGAATTATTGCTATTAATAACCTTTCTATCCCAGTAGTTCAATATAGTTTCAACATCCTGAATTGAACTCTAAATGACATTAGACGAATGGATTCTAGCACAAGAAAGCTTCTTTCTAAGTATAAGATGCTTCATCCAAACCGTCTATACATACCCCGTAAAGAAGGTGGAAGAGCTCTTATTCAGCTAGTCAAACGACGTGAAAACAGCAGGAAAAAAATATTCAGTCATGGAAGAAGATTGTAAATACAAACGAGGTTTACATTTAGTTGATTCTGTAGAAATCCAAAACAGAACCCAAGAATCAAAAGTTGCTTCAAAACGTATGAAAAAAAGCCAAGGATAAAAATGTTGAACAGATAAAACAACGCTGGAATAAGAAACCTCTGCATGACTATTAACCAGAAGGTGCGAATAAGGCCGATGGTGATAAAGTTTATAATCACCGAAAGTTACGAGCATCACTATTAAAAACGAAAGTCTTTATTCCTTTTGCGAAAGACCGGAGTCTTTTCACTATGTAATTTCAGATAAATATACATAATAGTGTGGATCCAAAATGCATGTTCTGTGACAAATATCAGGAAACCATAGACCATCTAAACTCATGATGTTCTATACTTGCGCCAAATGAATAAAAAATCGTCACGCAATATTTGTACTGGACAATGTATAAACACTTTGAAAAACTTGTTAACACACACTGGTATGAACATCACTCAGTACCAGTTATAGAAAGAAAATTCTATGGGATTACACCATCTTCACAGACAGGAAGAGTGAAGCAAATTGGCCGGACATAATAATCCAAAACCGAAAATAAAGAAGAAAAAAATGTCTACTAAATGATATGGGCTGTAATATAACAACTAAGGAATTTTAAAAACTATCGAAATATAAAAACCAGGAAATTGAAATAGAAAAATGTGAAAATTGAAAACAAGAATAGTACAAAAATGATAACAAAAGAACATAACAAAAAATTAAAAAACAAAATTCATGAAAATTCTGGCTTAAGAGAAAAACAAATAAGTGTCTTGATAACTGCAGCCCACACACTAAGAAGAAATTTGTCCTGTTAACGCTAATGATTCTATTAGAGTTAGAGAAAGAAATCATCAAATATATCTGTGGCAACACACTATTATCTGCAGTAGGTCATCCTACATAGTTGGTAGGTAGTGTGACCATAGTTGAAGTTGAGATATAATAATAATAATAATAATACTAATAATAATGATGATGATAATAATAATGGAAAATCTGTAAACAAACACTGGTATGAACATCACCCAGCACCGGTTACAGAAATAGAAGATATAACCATTCTATGGGATTACACCATCTACACAGACAGAAAAATTGAAGCAAACAGGCCAGACATTATTGTTAAAAACAAGAAAGAGAAAACTTGTCTATTAATTGATATAGCTTGTCCAGCGGATTGTAACATAGCAACCAAGGAATTTGAAAAACTGTCAAAATATAAAGATCTGGAAATTGAAATAGAAAAAATGTGGAAATTGAAAACAAGAGTTGTGCCAGTGATAGTAGGTGCACTTGGAATGATAAAAAATGGAACAAAACAACACATTGAAAGAATCCCTGGAAACCCCAGCTTAAGAGATATACAAACAATTGTCTTATTAAGTACAGCCCACACACTAAGGAAAACTTTATCTATGTAATGCTAGGGATGATAGGGAAGATAGAAAAACATGAAATGGAGCCATAACAACACGCCACTACCTGCCTTAGGTCTCCCCGCAGACTTGGTTGGGAGTGAGACCAAAGCAGAAATCGAAATATGATGAAAAATGACATAATAATAATAATAATAATAATAATAAGAAGAAGATTGATTTAACTCTTCCACTATTTTTCAACACTTAGAAAAAATGATTGAAGAAAGGTTTGACAATATTTCGGTAGTATTGTATACTGTCTTTAAGTCATGTTTAAAAACTGTATACAGTTATGAAAATATAAAAGAATAATTGTTATTAATGTGCGTATCCGTGTTCTTCTTAATTATTTTAGTGCTGCTAATACTACTCACAAAATGGTTGTTTTTAAATGTCATATTCTTGTATTTCTGATTTCCAGGCTCATATATTTGGAACGTATAGCAAATTCTTCTGCTGAACTATTTTTATTAAACGGTAAACACTCAATTTAAAGTAATACCTTCAACTTCTAGAACTGATCGTTTACGCAACTTTTCTCGAAATAATTTTCAGGCTTCTTCTTCTTATATAATTGCCTGCTTGTGACAAATGAACTAAAGCAACAGAAAATTGAAGATATGTGCTTTTTGATATATTACTTATAAAACTATACTATGGAGAATTACATTGGGAAAACCCTCCGTAATATTGTATGCGGATGTCATGTTGGGAAGGTTAACTAAGTATTTTATTTGAGGTATTTGTCGATATTTTTTTAAAAGATCTCCAGCGCACTAATAAAAAGAAATCATTTCGGTTTCAGTTAAGAGGTCTTCATAATAGTGTATGCAGATTTTATATTTGGAAGGTTAACCAAGTATTTTATTTGAGGTACTTGTTGATATCTTTCTTGAAGATCGCTAGTGCACTAATAAATAACATCTTTTGGGTTTCAATTAAGAAGTCTTTATAATTATTTTGTTATTACTATTATTTGGGCCATAAGGTGGAGGCATTGTATCCGGTCACGTTTGTCTGTTTGTTTGTTTGTTTGGTTGTTTGTTTGTTTGTCTGTCTGTCTGTTTATCTGTCTGTAGTCAAGATATCTCAAGACCTGCTGGCACGACTGGTACAAACTTATTACTTTTGGGTCCGATCCGGTACGGGATAAAATTGCTGAGTTATCTTTCAAATTTTTAATAATATTTTCTCACCATTTCATATGCTAAGTACTGAATTACCTCCCCTACACGACGTCATTACATTTCCTGAACGCACTATTTATTTCACGAAAATATTATTTATAACAAGATCAGATAAAATACAGAAAAAAATGAATAAAAATACAACTTTGGGATATTAAAAAGTAAAAAAAAATGCTTTTCAACAATTTTTGCAGTTTAATTTTTAATTTCACTTTACATTTTTCATTTTTTGTTTGTATCTGCACTCTTAAGAAATGAAGTTCATTGAAGTTATTCTCATTTTAATAGTCATCTCTTGCTAATCGCTGAGATGTTGTAGTTTTGAGGTGTTTGACTAAGTTTTATCAAGACAATTTTTTTGTATATCTCTTAAAATGGGATTTCCAGGGATTCTTTCAAAGTATTGTTTTGTTCCTTTTTATATAATTTCAAGAGTACCTATTATTACTGGTACTCTTCTTGTTTTTAGTTTCCACATGTTTCTGTGTCAATTTCCAGATTTTCATACTTTGATAGTCTTTTATTTTAATTTCACGTTTGCTATATTACAAGTCATATCAATTAGTAGGCAAGTTATAATGTCCGGCCTATTTGCTTCAATTTTCCTGTCTGCGAAGATGGTGTAATCCCATTGTAATTATTATCTCATTTTTCATCATAATTCGATTTCTACTATGGTCGCACTACTGACCAAGTCTGCTGGTCGTGGTGTGTTGTTATGGTTCTATTTCCTGTGTTTTTCTCTCCTAACATCCCTAGCGTTACACAGAGAAGGTTCTCCTTAGTGTGTGGGCTGTACTTAAGAAGACAATTTTTTTCATATCTATTAAGTTGGGGTTTCCAAGGATTCTTTCAAAATGTTGTTTTGTTCCATTTTTTTATCATCCCACGTGCACCTACTATCACTGGTACGATTATTGTTTATTTCTTCTTCTTCTTCTTCTTCTTCTTCTTATTATTATTATTATTATTATTATTATTATTATTATTTCAAGTGATGAAATTCCTCAAGAAATCTAGCAATTTTCGCTGGAGACTGACAGTAAATTTACTTAAATTTCCAACGCTTTTCTCTCTATCTTTGCCGACTTTAACGATACAATGGTTTGGATCGTTTTAATGTTTCCTGTCAGCAATATTTCATTTTAATCATTACAAATATTCTGCTTACTCGGAGTTTATCCCCTGAGAATGAAGTCATTTCGCTCTTATTGTTAGAGTTATTATCATTATGCTATAAAAGAAATGGGTTGTCTTATTAGCAAAATACTGAAATACAGAATCAAGAAAACAATGAGCTTATTCTTCCTATTAGGAATTCTGTTCGTTCGTACGTTTTATCTTTGACTAACTTATCCGTCAAACTTAAAATAAAGAAAAGAAACTTTTCAACATCCAGCCATGATGATCCTCAACTACGCCCGTTTAGGAATAGGGCACAGAATATATAACTCCCGAGTGGGTATACCCAACATCATCATGATTATTATATTATAGTACTCGCGAAACAAAAAGTCTTTAACAATTTTTTAGAGATTCATTAAAGTAAAGATAAATAATTTACAACAAAAATAGAACCCATTGAAATGTTTACTTAATAGGAGGGGGTTGTAATCTGCTTGAAGCATTGTGTATATAAGGTGTATGGGCAGGTATTTGAAGGCTATCCCAATGTATTTAGAAAGGTAAAAAGGTGTTGGCTGTTACCTATTTATTATTCATTAATATTTCGAGATCAGAATCTCATCTTCAGAATGATAGGAGAGCTTGATTTCACATCCGCTGGTGGACCGTGCCTTTAAACGAATGGTCCTCTTTCGCTGCTACTGCTGTCGTTAATTGTAGTGAGTGTGTGCATGTGTACCTATAAATAGTTTAGTTCATGTATGTGTGTATGTGTTTATAGTTTATATAAGTGTGCGCGGTAGTAGGATTTTGCTTTTTCGCATCTTTGTTAAAGTGATAGCGGAAGCCGTTTTAAGATTTGATGATATATCTGTCTGCTTTAATTCATGGTTTAATATTTGTGCGTTGACCTGTGACTGGGTTTGTCATTTTCATATCTCTGTAAGAATGGTAGTAGGCGCCGTTTTATGATCCAATGTTATGTCTGTATGCTTTAATTGGAGGCGTGTTTATTGCTTATTAATTAATCATTTTCCTTTATATTTTTTCAATGGTCTTGTAGTGAAGTTGAGATCGGCTTTGAACGAGAAATCGAAGAGTCGATTTCAAATTTCGGTTAAATTTGTTGAATTCACTTACGCACAATTATTCTTAGGAAAGGTATTGCTCTGTCTCGTTTCCCTCTAACTATGGGTTAAATATCAGGGTTTTATATACCTGGTTGGAAGCCAGTCTGCCTCAGAAAGTAACGGAAACTACTGCGGAAAAATATGCCCAGTCACTCATGTCTCTTTTGAGACAAAAATTATCCAAGCGTGTATGTAATGCATGAAGACTACAGTTACTAATCGAAAATTTAAAAGCTTAATACAAATGATTGATCCCGTTAATTTTTAAAATGATTAAAACATTTTAATTGTGTGCATTTTGATTTGCCCGTATCTTGTTTGTACGCATGGCCGTATGTGATACTTATAATTAAAAGGTCACGTGATTCAAGGGTTGTCTGACCTTACATGAAAAAAAAATAAAATTCGTATATTTTTGTCGCCTTTGGCCTTCCTACTTAGCGTTCTTGACAGCTTCTGGTTGTCATTAAATCACTCGTCACCTCCAGTAGGCAGTGAAAAAAGTACTACCGTAATTGATAAAACTTTTACCAAATATTTCAGACAGTAAGCAAGTACAATAGTTTGAAATCAGATAAAGGTAAGTTTTAATTTAAAACATTGACTTCAATAACGTATATTTTATTTTTGCTAGATTTTTAAAAACAGAAATATGGCTACTGTTTACGTAAATGTGACGATCAATTAAAAAAATGGCGGTACGTTTAAATTTTTTTTTAATCTGAAAATTTTTAGATTCCAATCAATATAATTTCAGTTTAAAATACTCCAGTGTATTTTGCTTACTGGAATTACTAAATTTAATCTCTTGACGTTCAATTAAAGCTAATTTTAAAGCTGAAATATAACTTATTTATTTTTAAAAAATCAATTTAAATTTAGGTATCGAAAATGTGTGGAAGTACCTAGATTCCTGGATTGTTATGTGATCTCTATCTTTCAATATAGCAGCGAAAACTGGACAATCTCACCAAAGATGAAGGAAACACTTGAAGCAACTGAAATATTTTTCTTTTTTTTAAAAATCATATCGCCCCGAGCAAGGCGGTAACGCCACTGAAGCGCAGGGGGGTTACGTAAGAGTGAAAAGATTGGAAAAGAGAAAGCCGGAAACCACATCCTAAACAAGGAACAAGGGATGAGCCTCTTCACCAGTTCAATAGACGTGGGTGGAGTGTGACCATGGACCGAATATGTTAGCAACAATGAGATTTTGGGGTGGATCGAAACGAAGAAGAAAAAGTTAGCTCAAGTTTCTCGGACAAGTAATGAAGAAGCAGGGCTTGGAGAATCTGATACTCAGCTAGAGAAAAGATACAAAGGAAAAAGCAATGCATGACATACTTGATAGACTTGAGTAATTGGATGGAAGAGCAGGGCTTGGGAGTGGTAACAAGAGAAAGGTTGTTAAGTGCTACAAATTATAGAGAGATGCGATAGTCTACATCCTAAAGAGACACGGCACACAGAAGAGCAAGAATACTGCACGTCAAATTTGAATTGAATACCCAGCCGAAAACTTTGATTTTAGAAGAATTAAGCTGCAGAAACCCCAATATGCAATGGGTTCACCGTGGAAGTCGATGTGACCTCAGAACGTCAAAAGAACTCGTTGCCTCAAGATTTGTCCGAGAAAGTAACTTCAAAGGTAGCTGGTACAGAAACGAGCCTCAGAAAATGTTGCTGGGTACAACACTATAAGAAGGAAAAAGAAACCAACTGAACGCGCACGAAGACGAAACGATGACAGGAAGTTAAATAAACGTCCGACTCACGAGATTGAAAAGAAAGAATCTTTTACATCTGCGACTGGCGAGGATCGAACGTCCAAGAAAAGAAAGTAAAGCACACACCATTTGATTTGACCGACATTTACTTAACGTAGTCCAGAGGTCAATAAACGGTTACTTTACATATGAATAATTTACTATCGTATCCTTATCAGACGTTAATATCATAACTTTATAGGTGCAATTGTTTCGCCACACACACCGGTGCAAAATGACTCAACTTTAAAATGGCTGTCTGCATTATTTCCAAAGAGAAAAAAAGAAATTAGAACTGCGAAAGATACCATCTTAAAGCTAAACAAAGTATTAAGAAACATAAATAAAAAACGTTAGAAACAATGAATAAAGTGCTGCACTGTGCTGCGTGCCTTGTGGTGCAGTGGATATCGGCTCGGAACGAGAAATCGGGGAGTCGAGTTTAAATTCCAGTTGAATTTATTGCATTCACTTAGGCACAAATACCCTTGGGAAAGGTATTGATCCGTCTCTTCCTTCCAGTTATGGGTTAAATAACAGGACAGATTGGGTTCTATAGTCTTGGCTGGCAACCAGTCTACCGCAGAAAGCAATGACAACCTACTGCGGGATAATCTTCTGCCCAGTCAGTCATGTCTCTTTCGAGACATGATCGCTCAAGCGTGTTTCACGTATGGCACTTAACTTACTACGAAAGGGAATGACGGATAAAGCATTAAAATCATAGGAAAGAGTGCTAACATGGATTATCAATCTTATATTGACAGTGAATATGAAGCAATTTATTCACAGAGGTAACAGATATGATTCTAAAAAGATACTGAAAAAACCATGGATGGAACATGTGAGCAATGTGGAAGTTTAAGAAAAATTGAAACAAAAGTGACCTTTCAAACGAGTATCAGAAAGAGAGGGTTAAAATTCCTGCGACGCATAATGACAAAAAACATTGGAGAATGCAACACTCAAAAGGCATAATAATGAAGATAAGTGGACCAGAGATAAACAGCAAGTGGTACACAAGTGGAACTTGTACGAAAACGACGATAAAGCAAGGGTCAATAGGAGTGGGAAAAATAGACGTTGCATTGAGGTGCAACCGATAGGAAATAGTGGAGATTCATTATCGGTTGTGTAAACAGGTGGTAGGACAAATACGAAGAAGAGCAGAAAGAAACGGCGATTAAACGATTGTGTAAACGGTTGGCAGGACAAATACAAAGAACAGCGAGAAGCACAGCGAATAATATACTTAACAAGTATATTTTTTCCTGAAAAATTTTTTAAGAGAAATGTTTTTAAAAATTTCAAATGAAAGCAGTACTGACTGCTCAGTCAATGAATACCAAATGTTTCCTTATAGGGAAATACAAATGTTTCCTTATAGGGAAATACTGTATCAAATATGATACGAATGGCCCTAGAGGGTTAAGGCTTCCACTGGGCATAAAGTGGGTGATCGGTTTTCTATTGTCAGGAAGTAATAAACTGATCCCCCACTAATTACTACTTAATAATATAATAATATGAAAACAAGCCTTGAAAGAAATATTTTCCTGAAAAATTTTTTTAGAGAAATATTTTATAAATTTCAAATGAAAGCAGTACTGACTGCTCAGTCAATGAATACCAAATGTTTCCTTATAGGGAAATACCAAATGTTTCCTTATAGGGAAATACTGTATCAAATATGATACGAATGGCCCTAGAGGGTTAAGGTAACGGACATGGCTCTACAGAACGGTGCCGAGAATACCATGGATAGTGTTCTGAGCAACGAGAATGTTTTAAGAAAAGGGAAACAAAAAGAACACTTAAAATCAGAAAGGACAATTGAATAAACATATAATAAGGAAGACCTCTCTGAGAATTTCACAATCGCAAGATATATTTAAGGCCGTATGGATAGGGAAATAAAACTGATTTACGTTTTCGTAAGTAAGTGACAGAACAAGGAGTGAGAGGTATAGTAAAATAACAACATTACAAAGGATAGGAAGTTGTGGAGAGGCGTGATTACCAATGTCCTGAACAAATGAACACGATGTGTTTTGTTTAACGATCAAAAGCAAACACTTTAACACATGTTTAAAAATCTGACATGCCGTTGCGTAAAAATCGCAGAGGTTGATACGCCCACTCAAAAACAGTACTCTGGCCAGTGGCAGAAGTTTCTGGAAGCACCACAGGTGGGAATACCATCTTAGCCACTGAAACTCTGTTGCCTCTCCACTTTTCAGTGAATAGCTATTTTTTTAAAGACCGCTGGGTAGTTTTGCATACTCATTAGCGGTGTTGAAAGCATTTTGTTTTATGAAAACATTAATTTTTTTTAAAGATGTTTGAAGATCGATTTATCGCCAAACTATTTTTCGTCTGTGAACATTACCGTCTCTTTTTTTATTTTTTATTTTTTGTCAGGGGTATCGTTAATCGTGTCAGCCAAATATATTATTTTAGAAGAAAGGAAAGAATGGAACCAACGACGATGATGACGATGATGATGATTATAATGGGAGCGTCGTGATCGATGGGAATGCGAAATGGAACATTTCACTTTCCAAGACGGATATGGTAAGATTCAAATGTCAGGGACTGTTTCCTGATTATTCTTTAGACGGTGACATGGGGTCAAAAAGCTCCCCGTAAATAACCATCCACTTTTGCACGGAACACAATGCAGAAAATTTCATAGTTTGAAACCTTTTGTAGTTTAGAAAATAAAATTTCCTACAATGTATAATTGTTTTTTTTTTCAATCAAAGATTGTTTCTTCCAAGTTAAAATTTATATTTCTGACATTTTTCATTATTTGTTTTCTTTCTTTTTACATTTATGACCATTCTATACATGTCATATATATATATATATATATATATATATATATATATATATATATATATATATATATTCTAAACATATACTGTTAAATATAAGAGACAATGAATGTCTATTATGTTTAATCATGAGCCGTTCTAAACATTGTATTTTGGTTTTAATTTCAGTTGAAATTAAGGACAAAAATTCTCCAACATTTGGATAATTTTTTATTAAATTGGTTCTAAGCTTTCGGTTCACATGGGCCAACTTCAGAGAGGTTATAAGGGCGATAACACAAAAACATCCACTATCAGCGACGATTTTATCTTGTGTTGACATAAAACTCCACTAAACAACGGCAATCGTTACCAAAAATAACAAACGCAGTTTGAAAATTTGCAATGCGGTTCTATGACGTCACACCGCGTGATAGCGCGAAATGATAACAGAACCATGTATTCAAATGTAATGTAATGTGTTATGACCAGATTTAAACATGGTTTTATTAAGTGTGGGTCGGTTGGATTTAATGTAGATTTTATTTTCAACTGAACTTAAAGCCAAAATACGATGCTTCATGATTAAATATAATAGACATTCATTGTCTCTTATATTTAACAGTATATGTTTAGAAAATTATTTGCTGCCTCGATACACAATATATATATATATATATATATATATATATATATATATAGAGAGAGAGAGAGAGAGAGAGAGAGAGAGAGAAAGATCGTAACAGACTGAAAGGAATATACTGATATAAAAAATATGAGACATTGACATAAAAATGATGATATCAAAACACTCTAATATACAGTACTGTGCAAAAGTATTAGGACAAGAACTATTTTATCTTTTATGAGGCATATTGACAGAAAATAAACAATTTAATTAAAGTAATTTTATCTGATTTACTCAAGAAATGCTTTAACAAACAAAAATTGTTAAAAAATAAATTTAATATGTAATATAATAGCCTTTTGCTTTGATCACAGCCTTAATTCTGTCAGGCATTGACATCACAAGCTTCTTCAATGTATCTAATAGTATCTCCTGCTAAGCAGCTTGTATTTGTTCCCAAAATGTGTCTTGCGAAGTGACATTAGATTTATAAATCTTTTTAGCCGAAATATCCCATAAATGTTCAATAGAATTGAGATCAGGGCTTTGTGGAGGCCAATTCAAATTCTGAAGCCTTCCTTTCACTTCATTTTTAGTTAAATAATTCTTACAAAGAATTTCACCCCGTGTTTGAATTTCAGTGAGGTTTTTAAGAAAATCACACCTGTCCTAATACTTTTGCACACTACTGGTAGTGTGCAAAAGTGTTCGGACGGGGTGATTTTAAACTTTATTTTGATGCCTCACAAAAGATAAAATAGTTTTTGTTTTAGTTTTGCACAGTACTATATATATATATATATATATATATATATATATATAAAGAGAGGGAGAGGGAGAGAGAGAGATAAGTGGATTGTAATAGACTGAAAGGAAAAACAAACAAATAAGGAACGAAGAAAATAGTTGCAACATTCAAAATATTAATTTAAAGCAGCGCTCAATATAAAAATAGAGCAATTAATATTTATCATAAATTATACTTTAGAACAGGTACAAACAACAATCTACTACAAAAATTTGTAGTAGATTTTACTTTGTACATGCTATAAAGTATAATTTATAATATATATATTTTTTCTAAATATATACTGTTAAATATAAGAGACAATGAATGTTTATGATGCTTAATCATGAGCCGTTCTAAACATCGTATTTTGGTTTTAATTTCAGTTGAAAATAAAGACAAAAATTCTCCAACATTTGGATAATTTTTTATTATGTTGGTTCTAAGCTTTCGGCTCACATGAGCCATCTTCAGAGAGGTTATAAGGATGGTAACACAATAACATGCATGTAATTGTGTTACCATCATCTCACATGATGGTAATACAATAAAAAGATGGCTCATGAGAGCCGAAAACTTAGAACCAAATTAATAAAAATTATCCAAATGTTGGAGAATTTTTGTCTTTATTTTCAACTGAAATTAAAGCAAAAATACGACGTTTAGAACGGCTCATGATTAAACATAATAGACATTCATTTTCTCTTATATTTAACAGTATATGTTTAGAAAATTATTTGCTGCCTCGATACACTATATATATATATATATATATATATATATATATATGTTGTGTGTATTTAGGCAGCATTTTTTCATTAATGTATGTTTCATTAAATAATATAGACAAGTTTTGTCTATTTATTTTATGTAAATGTTTTTCATATTCTCTGATAAGCTTAATAGCATTATCATTAAATGAAGAAAGAAAATTACAATATTGATACATATTTTTTTAATAATCCAATCTAAGCTTTCGGCTTACATAAGCCATTTTCAAAGATGTCAAATTATTTTATATATTTAAATCGGCGTTGAGCTTCAGATTTGCTGTTAATTTCCGTAAGTCTATGCGTAATTTCCTCCAGTTAGTCCGGGGTAGTTATATATTTCAGTTTATTATTGATGTCCTGCTTTTTGTTATTAAGTTGTTCAATTTTTCTTTGGCGATTTCAATTTGTTTTTTCACAAGACTACATTTATAATTCTAATTGTTGATAGTTTGGTGAGCTGCTGGATCATGTCATTTTAATTGTGTGTATTTAGGCAGCATTTTTTCATTAATGCATGTTTCATTAAATAATACAGAGAAGTTTTAAATATATAATGCAATTTGACATCTTTGAAAATGGTTGATGTAAGCCGAAAGATTAGATTAGATTATTAAAAAAATTATGTATCAGTATTGTAATTTTCTTTCTTCATTTAATGATAATGCTATTAAGCTTATCAGAGAATATGAAAAAAGATTACATAAAATAAATAAACAAAACATGTGTATATTATTTAATGAAACATGCATTAAATAGTAGCTACTCTGGCATCTACGCATCGTTCATTCAGCAATGAATTAGAACACTCTCAGCAATTGGGCGTGTATAATGATAATATACACGCTATAAAGTCTGCCTCCTTTTACCGAGCGACGATAGCTCAGAGGTAGAATTGCCGACTGACGCCAATTCGGTCGAGTTTCAATCCTGGGTTAAAAAGCAATCGGAGTCTAACCGTACCATGAGTTGTGATACAGCGAAACATATCTGTCTGCGTATGACTATATATATATATATATATATATATATATATATATATATATATATATATATTAGTCTGTTCAGCTTAAGTGAATTTCTTCTTTCGGGTTTCTTAAAAGAGTAGGTCTACTACACAAAGATCTAGGAAAAATTTGAAGGGCGAATAAAAGAAGTTATGCCTTATATACCACAAGAGTTTCTGGTGAAATCACGTCAAGTGATTCCTGGGCGGCTCGTGAAGTTGGTAGCAAAATCTCGTGCCCATATCAAATTTTAAATGAAACCTCATGCTAAACGCTTTTCTCTCTCATATGTTTCTTGTAAAAGTTATAGTTAATAAAGAAATTATAAGTATATTAAAATATGGACTTACTTTTCAGTCACTCTTTTTCTTTCTCTCTCTCTCTCTCTCTCTCTCTCTCTCTCTCTCTCCCTCCTTCTCTGTTGATAGTGTTGAGTTGTGATAATAATTACAACAAAGGTTGTTTTTTTCAGTAGCTTTCTTCTTTTATGTGCCCTGTCCTTTCAGGACGTAGGCGATCATGGCTTTCCACGTCTCCCTATCTCTGGTGGCTCTTAGCACGCCTTCTATTACTCTACGCAACCCTCGTTCCGTCGTCCACATGATCAGGTCCTTCAAATATGTTATCCGCTGCTTTCCAACGGCTTTTCCCCCTCTATCTGGCCTGTTAGTACCAGGTTCTCCAAGCCCTCTTTCCTCATTGCATATCCCGGAACTTCCGCTGTCTCTTCCTAATGCTCAGTATTAATTTCATTTTTGTTTCCATCATTTCCAAAACCTCATCATTGCTCACATGCTCGATCCATGATATTCGCAGCACCCTTCTGTAGAACCACATTTCAGTTACTTCAAGTTTTTCCTTCATCTTTGATGACATTGTCCGGCATTCACTGTCATATTGAAGAACTGACATCACATAGCAATCCAGTACTCCCTTCTTTGTTTCGAGCGAAATTTCCCTGGTTTTTAATACTCTACTCAGCTTCTGGAATGCTTCCTTCGTCATGCCAACTCTCCTTTGGATCTCCATGTCGCATCTTCCGTCTTCTGTTAGAACATTTTTCAGGTATTTAAATTTTTGTACCTGCTTGATTTTAGTATCCCCCACCTGTATTTGGCATATTTAGCTGTCCTTTTTACTGTTGACCATGCATTGACTTTACTGATAAAATGTATTTTGGCAAGCAGATATTTTTTCTATATATATAAAAGGCAATGTGTGAGTCTGTGTGTGACTGTTCCCTATGTACGATGTTGAAACTATGTTGAAACTATATTGAACTACTGGGATAGAAAGGCTATTAATAGCAATAATTCTGTTCTGAAAATTCAATTAAGTTCTTACTATCAGTCGTACCATTCTATAGCACTGTTTTCTCATTATTTCTTAATAATAAGGGTCAAAGTCAACCAACAATCTATATATATAAAAGGCAATTTGTGAGTCTGTGTGTGACTATTCCTTATGCACGCCTTCATTTTTTAAGCTATGCCATTCAAACTTTCTAGGGACAAATATCTACAGGGAAGCCAGGTCGACACATACTTTTTGAGTTTAAGTTCAGCAATTTTCCCTTTCGCACTTTTTATCCAATGGACACGATTGTTTACATTTGCTCCGTAATACATCTAAGATCTAAGATGGTTCCTGAATGACGTCACAGAAATCAAATCACACGTGTCAAACGCGACTAAAATATTTTTTTATTAAAAAAAGAAAAAAATGAGCCTTTATATTTAATTTTTATTCCGAAATTTTTAAAATTTATTTGGTCAACAAAAAAATGTGAATATTTTTCCCCGTAATTTTGAAACAAAAGAAATATTTTTTTTAAAAAAGTGTTTTTTCAAACAAAAACAAAATATGTAAAATAAAAAGTGGCATCTTCTACTACTAAAATGTTCTGAGTTGCACGGGCAACGCCGGGTTATGATGCTAGTGTAAAATAAAGCTGCATTGACCAGTGAGAATCTCATAAAGGTGGCGTCACGAAACTTCAAAGTCGGCAGTTAGTGACAAGCTCTTTGTGCATATATATATATATATATATATATATATATATATATATATATATATATATATATATATATATTGAGAACTCGACACATTTAAACGGTTAAACATCCAGAATTTATATCAGTAATGAAAAAAGAAATTACACTTGCCTCGTTCAGACCGTTGATGAATAAATAAATATTAATTTCGATCAGATTATTAAAAAAAGAAACGGTTTATATCACAGGGAATTTTAAACCGGAAATCATTTGAGAATAGATACATCAAATCATACTTGTAACACAATACAGATTAAGGAATTTTAAGCACACATACAAAGAACAGTGGCTGACGGCCATATCACGTTAAATACACCGGTTCTCGCTCGATCACCGAAGTTAAGCAACGTTGAGCCTGGTCAGTACTTAGATGGGTGACGGTTGGGAATACCAGGTGCTGTAAGCTTTTAGTGACGGATGTGCGTTGTGGTGCTGTCTACAGCACCACAACTGGACGAAAGGGACGGATTAATACCTTTCCCAAGTGCTTAAGTTAATGCAGGGTATTCAACTGGAATTCGAACTCGGCTTACCGATTTCTCTTTCCGAGCCGATCGGCTCGGAAAGAGAAATCGGTAAGCCGAGTTCGAATTCCAGTTGAATACCCTGCATTAACTTAAGCACTTGGGAAAGGTATTAATCCGTCCCTTTCGTCCAGTTATGGGCTAAATAACAGGGTAGGACTTGGGGACCCTGCCCTTAAAAACAAATTCCATTGAATCTTGATACTCGAAAAGAAAAAAAATATTACTTGACACAAAAACTTATATAAAAACAACAATAAATTGTTGAAAGAAAAAGGTATTACCAGCAATAAATAAAAAAAAATTTAGTTGGCAATAAATGACCCGCCGAGGTTGATATGCCATAAAACAAATCAACCAACCAACATAAAACAGTTATATTCACATCAACAATTTTTTATATTGCTAAAATAAATTCTGGATTTATAACCGTTTAATCATGTGTTGAGCTTTTCTCTCAATATATTTACACTAGATAATATACATTTAGCTCTATATTTTCATCTAATTGATATTATATTGAATCCATAGCAAAATCTACTGCTAAGAAGGTTGGGTCACTATGTCGATCCAGGATGTTTTTTCCACCTGAATCCATTCCTGCATATATACAAGTCAACCATCCATCTGTGCATGGAGTACTGCTGCCATTTATGGTCAGGTACCCCTGCCATTCTCCTCAGTGTTCTTGACAGGCTCCAAAGGAGAGTCTGTAATGTGATAGTTGCTGATCTGGCGACTCGACTGCAGCCACTTCCCCATCGTCGAAATGTAACCTCCCTTTGTCTGTTCTATAAATACTTTCATGGCTTCTGCTCGGACGAACTTAAGTCACTGATGCCTCCTCAACAAGTGTTTACTCGTGCAACCAGACTGGCATCTGGGTCCCACCCATTCACAGTCAGGTTAGCCAAATGCAGACGACAATTCTACTCCTGCAGCTTCTTCTCTCGCACTTCCCGCCTGTGGAACTCGCTCCCGTATTCTTGCTTTCCTGACGGCTACAACCTCCAGAAATTTAAATGCAAAGTCAATACTCATCTACTAACCACTGGACTCTAGCTCTCTCCCCACCCCCGTATAACCTTCCCTTTCTCTCCACCTATG
The DNA here is from genome assembly GCA_037127315.1 of Ascarosepion bandense. Taxonomy (NCBI): domain Eukaryota; kingdom Metazoa; phylum Mollusca; class Cephalopoda; order Sepiida; family Sepiidae; genus Ascarosepion; species Ascarosepion bandense. The sequence continues at coordinate 785,334 of JBBBDQ010001555.1, read as the reverse complement.
TATCTGTCATTGCACCTGCTTTCTCAGCTTTCTATTGTTCCTTTCTAACTAGTTTGTACTCCTCACTCTTTTCTAATTAATCTTTTTACATTTATGTAGCCCCCTGCACATCAGTGGCGTTTCCGCCTTGCTCGGGGTGAAATGATTAAAAAAAAATCTTTTGGATTATTCTCTCCATCTTCTCAGGTTCTTTGCTCTCCTATCTCTCTCTCTCTCTTTCTCTCTCTTTCTCTCTCTCTCTTTCTTTCTCTCTCTCTCTTTCTCTCTCTTTCTCTCTCTCTCTTTCTCTCTTTCTATATATATATATATATATATATATCAAAAGACTTCGTAATTTTATTTCTACATTCACCAACTTTGTTTGAAGACTGTTGTAATCTCCGATTTTACGACTATTATATACTTGTTAGTGTGTCAGAAAAAAGAACAATTTAAGTCAGTTTCACTGCCGATCAAAAGTTTTTGATTCAGTCAAAATTTATGATTCAAAATTTATTATCTTCTTGCAAAATAAAAAACCGAGAATATAGATCTATATCTGAAATTTAAGGTTTTGAAGAAAATGTAGTTGCTGATGAACGGTTTGTTCGTATGAAGCATGCTTTGTATGCGTCAAATTATAAAAATAATAGCCTGAATAGATTGCAGTCAAGATGGTCTTGGAGAAAGAGATAAAGAAAAAATGAGCAGTAAATAGCAATTAATCATCGGAACCATATCTTCAAAAATGCCAGAATCGACATATTCAGGAAGTAAATGAAAAGATAAAAAATAAACGAAGGTGTAAAAAACAATAAAGTAGGAATCGTAATTTGACAAAAGACAGAATAAGTTGAGATTATTATGACAATTAAGTGCTCAGGTTATTTTATTACACTTTCTTCCTTCCTTACTTTTTTTTTCTTTTTTACATACATGCTAAACTAGCAACTTATACCCAGTCACCTTTCTACTAACTTCTTTCTTTCTTTCTTTCTTTCTTTCTTTCTTTCTATATTAGTATCTTTATATCTATTTTTTATCCATCTATCTATCGTGATAAATCCAATTTTCTATCTATCTATCTTGGGACACCACGGCGTGATTTAATGGTTAGCAAGCTTGTCTCGCTAGAACCAGTTACAACTCCGTAGAGAGTTCGATCCTCACTAAGTGACCCATACTTTCGGCCTTATGCCATTTCTCAGCGGCGCTTAGAAAATATCATCTATCTATCGTGATAGATGAATCTGTCTGTCTCTCTCTTTCTCTCTAAATTATATTTTAGAACATGTACAGAATTTTATATATATATATCTACAGTGGATATGTAAAAAAGACATTCTGTACATGTTCTAAAATATAACTTATAATAAATATTCACAGCTCTAGATATTATATATCGAGCATTGTTTTAAATTAATGTTTTGGACGTTGTAAAAAAATTTTTTCTTCGTTCTGTATTCACTCGGATATATATATATATATATATATCATACTAACTATGTTCTATCATTCTATTTAGATATCTTGATTAATTTAAGCATGTTTTTATCTGTCTCTTTAGATAGGATGTGCCTTATGGTGCAGTGGATATCGGCTCGGAACGAGAAATCGAGGAGTCGAGTTCGTGATTCCTGTTGAATCCATTGTATTCACAAATACCTTTGGAAAAAATATTAATCCATCTCTTTGCTCCAGTTATGGGTTAAATAACAGAACAGATTGGGTTCTATATCCTTGGTTGGCCACCAGTCTACCGCAGAAAATAATGGAAACCTACTGCGGGAAAATTATCTGTCCAGTCAGTCATGACTCTTTCGATATACATGATCGCCCAAGCCTGTATCACTTATGGCATTTAAGTGACTGACTGATTTAGATAGATGCGTGCGTGCGTGCGTGCGTGCGTGCGCCAGTGTCAGTTTGATGATCGAATGGGAAATATGTAAAACCAATTTGAACAATTACCTGTTTGATATGTTTCATCCTGCGTACCCATGACCAAAAAAGAAAAAAAATATTTTGTTTCACAAGAACCAAATCTTTATCCCCAACACAAATGCGATCTTGTTTCAGTCGCTTACCTTTTGATTTCTTACTTAATCACAGAAATTACATTTCAACTCAATTTTATATGGTTTATTTATTTATATGGTTTATTTAAGCAACATTGCTTCATTACTAATTTAGTAAGAAAAGGAAATAAGTATACAACATAAATACAATAGTATAAAAAATATACATATATAAAAACAATAGTAATTAACTAATGGCTAATATAAAAATAGTAATGGCTAGTATTGAAGTATCCCTGTCGGCTAGGGAGACGTATCAATCTTTATTGCCTTTGTTCCCTGTCTAGGATGTGGTTTCCGGCTTTCTCTTTTCCAATCTTTTCACTCTTACGTAGCCCCCTGCGCATCAGTGGCATCAGTGGCTCGGGGTGATATGATTAAAAAAAAAAAAGAAAGATGTCTGCACAGGCACATTTGTGTTTCTTCAATGTGATAGCGATATATATATATATATATATATATATATATATAGAGAGAGAGAGAGAGAGAGAGAGAGAGCGAGCGAGAGAGAGAGAGAGAAACAGTCAAACACATACACATGTTTAAAAGGTTCAAAATTCCTAGCACTTGAAAGCCGAAACGGCCGAAACCTCATTCGTAATCTTTCTTTTTAATTTTTATTAAGAATTTTTTAAAAAAAACAGAATTGCTACTTCCAGTAACGTGGTAATGTTAACTTTGGATGGAATTGAACATTGAGAATAAACCAGCGTAATTGTTTACCACAAGCGAAATTTGATCTAAACAGTAGTTGAAAAAAGAAATTCTGTACATGTTCTAAAATATAATTTATAATAAATATTCACAGCTCTAGATATTATATATCGAGCATTGTTTTAAATTAATGTTTTGGGCGTCGTAAAAAATGTTTTCTTCGTTCTGTATTCACTCGGATATATATATATCATACTAACTATGTTCTATCATTCTATTTAGATATCTTGATTAATTTAAGCATGTTTTAAGAGCGTTGTGGGGGGTTACTCTTATATCCGGGTTTGGTCTATTTTATATACATTGCCACAGGCTCTAAGTTGGGACTCGTATATCAGGGTTCTCTTATATCTGGGTCTCTTATACCCGGGTTATACTATTCGAGTCATCAGAAAACAATGGAGGCAAATAACATAATAATTTTCGATAAAGAGGATTTTGAAGTAGATTGAACCTCGAAATCTAAGCTAGGCATAAGATATGCCCTTTTAATTTGGAGGTCACTTGATTTTTGGCTGTAGCAACTAACACTCGTGGTCACTTATGATAAGCGCGTGGGTGACTTCGCTTATAACCTGCCGGTTTCCTATATAAGCGGGTCGTAATGTTGAAATAACAGAGTCGGCTAACGAACGTAGAAGCATACGGTGATGACAATAGAGACCAGGACCGTGTGAACGTACAGATCACCCTCAACCCCCGCTGGAGTAAGGTTGCTGACAAGTCGGACCAATCAACCACCTAACCAAAGACGTCTTTGTCTGAAAAAGGAGAGTAAAATATATTTTATATTTTACTTGCGTTCGATCCTTTTGTTTCAGACTGAGGCTTGTTGCAGATTGTATTTGTTGTGCGGTGACGACAAAGAGACGAGGAAAAGAAAGAAGAAGTGTATGAATATGAAACTGATGCTTTGTGAAGAGGTCGGATTGAGTAGTTCCCGACAAGTAGATTTATGATTTGAAAAGTTTAAGCGTCGCCCCGAATTTGTTGCCGATTGTTGAAATTTAATAGTCACCGAAGGACTATGAGAAGTAACGTCGTTATAGCGGTTGCATTGAAAGCCGCTGAGTATATGAAGCTTAATGTCGTCACTCACCCGACAACATCGGAATTGTACCAGCACCTTTGTAAAATACCGGGGTCCAGCGTTTTATTTGAGAAGAATTAACTCCGATAGCAGAGTCTAGAGAACATTGTTGAAAAGAGTTCTGAGACGATTTAACAACAAGTGAACCACACACACACACACACACACACACACACACACACTCTCTCTCTCTCTCTCTCTCTCTCTCTCTCTCTCTCTGTGGGAGTTGCTATGCTTAAACTTTTACTTTCTGTGACCTTTTTCTGTTTCTATTCTTTTCTTGTATGTAAAATAAAATAACAGTGCAACCATCGAACAATTGTTTGTTCGGTTTTCTACGGACATTATTTTTCTTTTTTCTATTTCTTTTTTTTTACTGTTATTCTAAATGTTTAACATCGACTCCCCCAGCCGTGTCTACATCTTCAATCGACCGGGAACAAACAACACGTCTGCTTTCTGGATCTAATAATCTCAACGTGAGCAGGAAGCAGATTTAAACCAGTGAGCCGGTCGACTGACCGGCGGATGCTCAGAGAACTACAGCCAACCCCTTGAGTTCGGTTAAGACCGAATAGACACCTCAATCCGAAGAAGAAGACGCCGAAGGTTGAGGGACCAGAGTGGAAGAGTTAGGTCTGATGCACGTTGATCCGTGGAAATAGCCCGACGGGCCAGAGGGTTAAAGGTGGTGCCGTCGTGACCAGGATCTGACCTCGTGGAATCAGAGTGTTAAACACTCACGAGCCCACCTGTGCGGACTTTAGTTCTAGTTTCTTTGAAAGAACGCATTATCTAGCGGGATTAACAGTTTGAACAAGGCCAGTACGCCCAAGCACTCGGTCACGATGAGTTGCGACTTCATGCTAGCTCAACCATCGACAGCTCCCAAATAGTTCCGTCTAGCCAGTTTCACTCTTAAGGCTTAGGTCAACCTGCGGTATTGTTTTGGCGCACATTCTATACGTTGGGATCACGATTACAGGCCAATAGCATGAAGAAATCACCTTTCTGTCAAATCGGACTTGGTGTGTGTTATGGTGCCCTTCTAGATGGAACGGACTCTTCTTCCTACTATAAATAATAACCGTAGTGACTTCCGGGAACCCAGCTAGGATGCAGTCGCAAGACAGTCAATACGCAGCGTAACTATACCGTTCGGACTTACACTTCTATTTGCTGAATACTAACACTTTACTTTGTATATATGTTGTTGTTATTCTAGTACACTGTTTGAAGCTACGTTCTTGTTTCTGTGTCTTTCTTTCTGGACCAAACAGGCCACAACAACTTGGCGAAGAAGAATTCGCCACAACAGCTTCACAACAGTGAGATTTGAACTCGGGTCTCAAGATCGGAAAGCTGGCGGTATTTCATTTCTTATTGATGCGTTCATTACCAGGACAGCCATTTTTTCATTACAAGAAAAGCAATTTTTGTACAAGGGGTTATCAGTTTTTGTAGATTTATATATTTTTATGCTTTAAATTTTAAACATTCGGTCACGTGCAATAATAATAATAATAATAATAATAATAATAATAAGAAGAAGAAGAACAACAACAACAACAATAATAATAATAATCAATATATATTTATTTCTCTATTTCCTTTCCACCCCAGTAGTGTGAAGATAGGTAAATCAAGTTTAGTTAATAAATTTATGAGTGATTACTTTCCTTAATAGTTTTAATAATTTATGAAAATAAAATATTTATCTGCATTTAGATAAAATTTCTTCCAGAGAAAAATGAACTGTTTATTTAATTCAGTTCCTTTTCTCCTACGTTCCTTTCATGTGAGGCACTCAGATACTTTTGTTTATGGAGTAATCGCTTGCTTCAAATTGAAATCGGCTTCGTCGTCGCCGTCTTTGACGTTCTGTTACTAATCTTTTCATTCGGCGAGATATTTCCTTTTTCCTGATATTAATTAAACACTTTAGTGTAAATCTTATGGGACTCTTTTATTAATATGTTAATCCTCACCCCAGGTCAGAAAGATAGCAATTTGTATTCGTAACTATTCTCATGCGCTTCAAGAGGTCGGTAGATTTTTTTTTCAAAATGTGCAGCTGAAGATGCTTGTCGAAAATACAGTTGTTTCTAAAACATGTTCTGCAAGATCCATTTCGACTGATTCCACTTAGTAGCTAATTAAATCAAAGAAGATACCCAAATAACCAGTGCACCATCGTGTTGAGCACATTTTAGTTTTATGCCTTCACACTGGCGGTATTTCATTTCTTATTGACGCGTTCATTACCAGGACAGCCATTTTTCATGACAAGAAAAGCAATTTTTGTACAAAGGCTTATCAGTTTTTGTAGATTTATATATTTTTATGCTTTAAATTTTAAAAAATAAAACTTGAATATGCCATACTGCTGAAGTATTGTTCAAAACTGTCAAATGCTGTTGTAAACCTAAAAGGTTAATGATCACCAAAATGGAAGTTGGGAATAATAGTATATCAACAAGTACAATACTCGCACACTGCGTGAACTAGATACACTGCTAGCAAACTGCTAGGCAGTTATAATCACTCTCTACTAATTATTACTCCAATAGAGTCCATGTATTTACAGTGATAGGAACATCACATTACTGTATACAGGTAGGTATACAACAAACACGGTTATTTTTTCGGTTTATCTTTCCTTAAATCACGCATGTCTCTTAACTATAATTATTATTATTTCTGTTATTTCCTTCCGGTTACAACCGGAAACCTAAGGTAAGACGTGGCATCATGCTAATTTTCAAAGAATATTTTTGTAAAAAAAAAAGAGAAGAAAAAACAGAAACAAAACAAAAACAAAAACAAAAAAAAACCCCAAGATCGTACATATTTTGCACAGATGACACATTACTCAATACGTATCCGGCCTGGCATATAGATATCGCCACCAATAAAAAAAAATCCATAAAATGCACGTGACAGAAGTTGTGGCCGATCAGATAAGTAGTTTAAAAAATTACAGTTAGTTAAGTGAAGCTACTGTTGCAAATTTTCAAAACAATGGAAAATCTGAATTTCGTGTGTTGATAAAGCGTTACTTTCCTTCGGGGAAAAATATTGTTCAAGCAAAGCAATGGCTTGGTAAGTGATATTCTGACACCGTGATAGGGACAGTATTTTATTACATTTCGACATTATTCGCCCTAGCCAGCTGCATTGTTATCTACTGGCATAGCAAGAACTAGCCCAAGGGATCTTTTCATAGGTAATAAAATATCAGAAACATATCTAATGGTTTTTCGGTTTTCAATTTCAAAAGGTCAGAAAATGATCTGATTATTTGTTTGTGTAAATTATACAGGTATATGAATAAGCGGATAATTTCTCTTTCTCGAAACATGTTATTGATGCGTGTTAAGCCTCGTTTAGTACACTACAAAATTATAAGTAGGGTACACACAGTGAAAATTGAAGATTGAAATTGTTACACTATTTAATAGTGATGTTTGAGATAATATTTCTTGTTGCTGTTGCTGTTGTTCTTCTTCTATGTGCCGTGTCCATTCAGGACGTAGTTGATCATAGCCTTCCACATCTCCCTATCTCCTGTAGCTCCTAATACCTTTTCTCTTGTCCCACCTCTCAAACCCTGCTCTGTCATCCATCAAGTATGTTATCCATTGCTTTCCTCTGTCTCGCCTTTCCCTTATCTGTCTTCTGAGTATCAGTTTCTCTAAGCCCTCCTTCTTCATTATGTGTCCCAGAAACTTCGACTGTCTTTTCTTGATGTTGAGTATAGGTTTCCTTTTCGTTTCCATCTTCTTCAGAACCTCGTCGTTGCTTACATGATCTCGACTGACTTCAACGAACACTCTGTCAGAACATTTTCTGAACACTATCACTGAACTATCTTTGATTTCCTTATTTAAGGCTCTTTCTTATTTTACTTGTGTTATCAAAGCATCTTATTTACTATACAACAAAATTAATCCGAGTGCTCCAACTATAACGGGGATTATTGATGTCCTTATGTGCAACATTTTTGAGATTCACAATTTAACATCCTTGTGTTTTAATAGCTTATGAAGATCTTAAAAGATACTTTACTGTCTGCAGCATTTTTCATGTCAATAAAAAGCGCCTGTTTTGTGGTCTTTGATCACTAAGAGTCTGGGCGATTAGCTTTGATTGTTCTGTCACGTTGTTATTGTAAAATACCATAAAATTGTTACAGGTACTTGGTGTGAGTGGGGTTTTTACCAATTTTGGCAATACTCTTTCCGTAAAAGTTGCATATATTTAAGTGCAAATATTGGCTCCACCTCTCATATGGTTTATATTCTGTAGATTCTAATAAAGTTTATTTTCTAAGCACCGCTTAGATGTGGTACGGGGTACCCAGTGAGCATCGAACTCACTACTCAGTTGTAATAGGTGCTATTAAGACAAGCTTGCTAACTATTACACCACATCAGGGCGCCCCCCCTTCTGTAGATGCTAATACAGTGTAACATGATACAACATGATCAACTGTTTCTGGATATTTATCACATAATCCTCATTTTGTATTAATACAATTTTTCAGCATGTACATTTTATGATTTCTAGTTAGCAAGCGTTTGCCCCCTAAAGCAAGATTAAAAAGTTTTGTTTCCGATTTTAATCCTGTTCTACATAACCACTGATTTCCCTACATGAGCTTATTTTTTTCTCTTAAAATATCTTGTAGATTGTTTTAAAAAATGTAAGCAGTTCACAGTAACAGTACCCAGGATGTGCGTTGTGGTGCAGTGGAAATGAGAAATCGGGGAGCCGAGTTCGAAATGAGAAATCGGGGAGCCGAGTTCGAATTCCAATTGCATTCCTTGCATTCATTTACGCGCAAATACCCTTGTAAAAGGTATTAATCCTTCTCTTCCCTCCAGTTATGGGTTAAATAATAGGACAGATTGGGTTATATAGCCTTGGCTGGCAACCAGTCTACCGCAGAAATAATGGTCACCTATTGCGGTATAATCTTATGGCCAGTCAGTCATGTCTCGAAATAGACATGATCGCCCAAGCGTGTATCACGTATACCACCTAACTGACTGACTGACTGACTGACCCAGTAACAGAATTTTTTTTTCTTTCTTTTTCTTATTAGAATGAAAATTAGGTTGACGGGGACAAATATTCTAAATCATTCAGTGACACTATCAATATTATTATTATTATTTGTTGTAAAGATCGTATAACGTGCATAGTAACTGGTTAAGTGCGACTGTAAGGAAAACATTGTTAACAAAAGGTTGAATGAAGAAGCGCTTAATCACATGAAAATGTGTATTGGGAATGCAGTAGTTCAGTGCCACAAGCGTTGAACTGAAGAACGCTGCGCCTTTTGACCCACTTTCTGCCACTATTCTATGACTGACGCTCTACGATTAGCGGATGGATGAGTTCCAGATTTCACTAATAAGTAAAAAGAAGGTTAGTACACCCTTGTGCAAATTATTGGCATAATATCTTCCTAGGATCTTCCAAACTTTATTTGATCACTTATACGTCGCCACTAGGTGTTGATCTTCTCTTCCGATCCCATTTTCCTTTACGTTTTGAACTGGTGGGTCCAATTTGTTTATTCACCTTGATGACACGACTGACAGTTGAAAAACTGACAATAACAGTATTCACAATCTCTCTGTAAGGCTTGCCAGTGTGCTCATGCAGTGTTACAATTTTAGTACGCATCCTTGCCAGTGTGCTCATGCAGTGTTACAATTTTAGTACGCATCCTTGGAGACAATGACCGTAGGACAACTAATCAAGAGTATAGACAGAGTCTGGGCATGATAAAAATCCGATGCAATCACGGATGATGTAATATTTTTCTAGGCCAATCAAATTTCATTATACAGTCCGAAAATAGATTCATAATACTGCATACCACTGCAAATGACCTAATCCGAATAGAAATAAGAACTATGTGCCTGTCCTTTCAGGACGTAGGCGATCATGTCTTTCCACGTTTCCCTATCCCTGGTGACTCTTAGCATGTTTTCTCCTGTTACACCACGCAACCTCCATTCCGTCATTCACCTGCTCAGGCCATACAAATATATTATCCGCTGCCTTCCTCTGTCTCTTTTTCCTTCTATCTGGCCTGTCAGTTTCAGGTTCTCCAAGCCCTCCTTCATCATTGCATGTCCCAGGAACTTCAGTTATTTCTTCCTGATACTCAATATTAATTTTCTTTTCGTTGACATTCATCCAAAACCTCATCATTGCTCACATGCTCGGTCTATGATATCTGCAGCATCCTTCTGTAGAACCACATTTCCGCTGCTTCAAGTTTTTTACTCATCTTCGATAATATTGTTCAGCATTCACTGCCGTATTAAAGAACTGATATCACAGAGCAATCTAGCACCCTCTTCTTTGTTTCTAGCAAAAAAATTCAGTGTTTAAGTAATTTACTCATCTTCTGGAACGTGTTCTTCGCCTTCGGATCTCTATGTCGCACTTTCCATCTCCTGTTAGAACACGTCTAAGGTATGTAATTTTTGACTTGCTTGATTTTAGTATCCCCCACCTGTATTTGGCATTTTCGGTTACTCTTTTTGCTGATGACCATGCATTTGGTTTTCTTGCAGTTTATTTGTAGTCCCTTTTTGTCACTCTTCTCAACTACCTGATGCCTTTCTACATTTTTTAAATCATTTCCCAATAAGGAAGTTGGGACCACCATTAGGAATTTACAATGTGAGAAAAGACTGGGTAAAAGGGGTGTCGAAGAAAGTATAAAAGGTGGATGGGCTTCAAAGAGATAGAAGATGGAAATTTATAGTAAAGTTTTGCTTGAAGCATTGTGTATATTAGGTGTATGGTTAGGTCTTGAAGGCTGTCACAATGCGTATAGTATAATAAAGGAAGGTAGAGTACTTGTTGGGTATTACTTATTTATTATACATTAATATTTCGAGATCAAAATCTAATCTTCAGAATGGCAGAAGAGCTTGAGTCCGTGCTTTTCAACGAATGTAAATTTATGTTGCAATTAAAATTTTGCAGATTGTAGCTATCAGGGAAGCAAGCAGACGAAAAGGTGTTCTCCAGCCGGGAAGTACGAGAAAAGAAAATGGTAGAAAAGGCCGTTACAACTAACGATTTCAACGGTAAAAAGGTGAGACCTAGATGCCAATCGAGTAACACGCTTAAATTCATGTGATCGGGGCATCAGAGAAAAGATCATCAAACTAGTTATCTAAACTTATTTATAAATGGAACGTTGTCTCTGTGTGTGTGCGTGTCTGTTTGTGTGTGTATCCGTTACATATAGACTCCGAAACGGCTGAACCGATTTTCTTGAAAATTTACACAGTTGTACTATAAGCGCCTGCGAGTGTTTTTAGCTAGATTTTGTGTCGAGGTACTCCCGATAAATATCGAAAATCGATAATCGAAAAAATCGGGTTGTATTAGGAGTGGCCCGATTTTAATCAAATTTGATACACTCATAGACAAAGACATAAGAAACGATATTCAAAAGTTTCAAGGTTATAGTTCTTACAATAGTGCAGAAAATCGATAATATATATATATATATAAGCTTTCATTATACCCGAGCAACGCCTGGTTATACTGCTAGTCATAAAACATTTGCCGAAAAGACAGAGAGAAGTTACATCATGTCAGTGAGAAAGTTACCAATGTCGAGATGCCAAGTCAAGATCTGCATGACTATTATTATTATTATTAGCCTAAGAAATAGCTGAGATTAGTTGTAGTTGTAGTAGTTGTATTAGTAATTGCTCTTATTGTTTTGATTTTGTTAGTTGTATTTCACGCACTTGTATGATCATAAAAATGTATATTTTTTTGGAAACTGACAGTATATTTACTTAAATTCCCAATGCTTTTCGAATTATCTTTGCTGACCCCAGCATCACAATGGTCTGGGTAATTTAATGTTCTCTGTCAGCGGTATGTCATTTTAATTATTCTTGTTACTCAGAATCTATCCCCTAGGAATTAAGCAATTTCGCTCTTCTTGTCAGCGTTATTATCATTACGTTATAAAAGAAATCAATTTTCTTTTTTAGTAAAATACAAAATGACAATCAAGTTATACTTTCTATTAAATATTCAATTTTTAATACAATCCAGCTCAGAATTAACCACTTGAAACTAGAAAAGGCCGGTACAGATCCCACTCCGTCGGCCGGGGCTTCAGAATACTCCGACTGCCCCTCTTCAGAGAGTTAACATGAATATGACAATAAATTACACCCAGGTTCTGGGTTTGACGATAAACTGCATCCAGCAGCAAGGCCTCTAATTGGGAAGTTTTGTGGAGTATGGAAATCACCTTTTAATTGGTGTTGTTCTCAGATCCACCCTGACCCGGGGTAGTATCACCTGTTAGGTTGTCAGCTCTGGACAACCTCAAGCTTGGTTCAAAACACTATGAAAGTATAAAAATAGATTTTAAATTGAAAATTTCAGCAATAATTTTTCGAACAGAAAGTATTACCAGCAATACATTTTTGAAGAAATAAATGTTACCAGCAATATATTTATGAAAAAAAACATTACTTATAATTTAATATTAACAGTAATATATTTTTGAGAATATATATATACCAGTAATACATCTCTGACTCTCGATGAAACCCCTTTTACAAAAATACGTCTATAAAACCTGATCTACAAACTGATTTCTTATAAACAATACATATTTTATTCATACAAACCTATTGTAAAACTCTTGTCGGCATTTAATAACCCATTGAGGTGTTGATATACCGAAAAAACGAAATGAACCAAACCGAACCAGTACAGAACAGAATAATCACTAGCAATGTAAAATTAAGTTTATTTTATTTCGCGTGTGTCTAAAACAAAATCGTTCATAAATGCAGGAAATCTTTCTGTATTTCCGCTTATATGGAACTGTAAGAATTAAAAATAAACAGTCTTCAGTCTTCAGGAATATAAATAATTCTTTATTCGAAATTGTTGAAACCGAAAGCAACGGTTTAAGTTCAAATACGCATTATGTGCGTTGTGGTGCAGTGGATATCGGCTTGGGACGAAAAATCGGAGAGTCGAATTCCACTGACACGCAAAATTAGGAAATGTATTAACCCGAGAACGCTAATATAGTAACCAGCGCAATTGGCACCACTTTAATTAAATTTTCTTACCTAAATAATATGTTTTTCAGTTAATGTTAAGTGCAAATCGATACAGGATGAAATTGTATAGTAAGGAATTGACGGTCTTCAATCTTCGGCATTTATTTTTCAAATTTGAATTTTTTTATATCATTATTTTCATTAAATACAGCATCTAAAAGTTTCCATACATCAAGAAATTTGTCTCGAGCTTAATCCAGTGATTCTCAGACTGAGTGCCGCGGAACGCTAATGTGCCGCATGATTCTCTTAAGTGTTCCTCGACATATGATCACTATATATATATATATATATATATATATATATATATATATATATATATACAAAAATACGTCAATGAAACATTACTCATAGAAATGAATTGAGTTCTTTCTGTGACTGACGTGTGTATACACCGCTTATATATAACACGCTTAGCGTTAGCGACTCCGACTGAAACCAAATCGGTCGAGTTTCGATCCCGGCCAGAAGCAGGTGGATGTCTAGCCACACTAATGACCTGTGATGCAGCGAAACAGGCTTGTATGTGGATGATGAGTATATATATATATATATATATATATATATATATATATATATATATATATATGTGTGCGTGTGTGCGTGTGTGCGTGTGTGTGTGTGTGTGTGTGTGTGTGTAAATATTCTCAAATATAATCTGTGGAGTGGAACAATGTGCCTAAAAGAAAGAACCAACAGGAAAACTGTATTTAGTTTTAACCGATACGTTTTTAGTTTTGATAAAGTTCGTTAGTGGATGAAACGCGTCGGTTAAAACTAAATAGTGTTCCTCTTATCTCTTTCTTTTAGTCTTTTTTTTTAATCATTTCACCCCAAGCAAGGCATTCCACTGCCACTATTGCGCTTGGGGCTACATGGGGGAAGGTAAATAGAAAGAATGGTTAGATATAGGAAATGTCAGAAGGGGGCTGATAGATAGTTGGGTGGGTGGGAAGAGTGTTTGAAAGAATGGAAGTGGGTTAGTTTGTTAGGAGGTGTCTATTGACCTTACATTTAAACTCCTGGAGATTGTAGCCGTCGGGGAAGCAGTCTTGTGGAAGGGAATTCCACAGTCGGGAAGTGCGAGAAAAGAAACTGTTGGAGTAGAAGTTGCAGTTGCATCTGCGAAACAAGCATTACACTTCAGAAATGAATACAGTTTTTTTCGGTGACTGGCGTGAGTATACACTTCTTATATACAATACATTAAAATTTCTCTTCTTTGATTCCATGCGCCTATCGCTTAGGGGATAGCGACTCAGACTGACACCAAAGCGGTCGGGTTCCGATCCCGGCCAGAAGCAAGTGGATGAGTTTTAGCCACACTGATGAACTGTGATACAGGGAAACAGGCTTGTATGTGGATGACAAATATATATATATATATATATATATATATATATATATATATATATATGCGTGCGTGTGTGCGTGTGTAAGTGGTAAAAGTACAGCGTTAGTATTCGAAAAATGAGTATTAAACTTTATTCATCCGAACTGGAATGAGTTATCTCACTGCACTTACCCATAATAAACCTTTAGAATGTCGAATTATTAATATGTAAATACTTCAGATACTCCAAATCAGTTGTAACAAAAGTTAAGTAAGAAGAAATATACAAACATTGAATACGATATAGGTTTCGCTCATACGATATAGGTTTCGAAATTTGGTTCAACACTGTTAGATGCTGGAAAATCAAGATATTAACTCGATTCAAGTTTTTAAATAAACTCGTGAGATCTAGACTTTCATATGGCTATCATGTATGGTGGCCAACTCGTTCAGAAATGTCTCAACTATCAGAGATATACAACCATTTCCTCAGATAAAAGATTATAAATGCCTTTAAGCGCATGATTCCTTGAAGTATTAAAGCAGTCCACCCTTCATCAGATCCTACAGACTGATGCTACAGAAACCTAATATAAGATGCACACTATTTTGTCCAATATTGTAAAATGCTAGAGAATTCGAAGAACTCGATTCAAGATTTTAAATAATCTCGTCAGATCTAAACTCTTATATGGATATCATGTATGGTGGACAACTCGTTCAGAAATGTCTCAACTGTTAACCATATTCAACCATTTCCTTAGATAAAAGATTATAATTGCCTTTAAGCGCATGATTACTTGAAGTATTAAAGCAGTCTACCCTTTTGTGCGTTGTGGTACAGCGGATATCGGCTCGGAAAGAGAAGCCGAGTTCGAATTCCAATTGAATCCATTGTATTCACTTACGCGCAAATACCCTTAGGAAAGGTATTAATCCGTCTCTTCCTTCCAGTTATGGGTTAAATAGCAGGACAGATTGGGTTCTATAGCCTTGGTTGGCAACCAGTCTACCGCAGAAAGCAATGGCAACCTACTGCTGGATAATCTTCTGCCCAGTCAGTCATGTTTTTTTCGAGACATGATCGCCCAAGCGTGTATCACGTATGGCACTTAACTGACTGACTGACTGACCCTGTCATCAGATCCTATAGAAACATGGTATAAGATGCGCACTATTTTGTCCAATATTGTAAAATACTAGAGAATTCGAAGAACTCGATTCAAGATTTTAAATAATCTCATCATATCTAGACTCTTATATGGATATCATGTATGGTGGACAACTCGTTCAGAAATGTTTCAATTGTCAGCGATATACAACCATTTCCTTAGATAAAAGATTATAAATGCCTTTAAGCGCATGATTCCTTGAGGTATTAAAGCAGTCCACCCATTCATCAGATTCTATAGACTAGTGCTACAGAAACATAAACGAACAGAATTACCAAATAACAAAAACAGCATCAGTTGACGACACCCAACAGCTACAACGACTAAAATGTATATCGCATGTAACTAGAGTGAAAAAATAATAATATAAACATTATGTTAACTTTCTACACTACCAAAATCAAAAAAGGAAATACTCATCAATACCAGAATAGGAGAAACAGTGTACTTTTGAATAAAAATTACTTTAAAAAATCTGTTTTCAGAGAAAGATTATATAAATTTCAATCGATTATAACACTAACTCTTTAGTCAATGAATTTTTAATGTTTTTCCGATGGGAAAACTATTTTTTTACCGCTATCATGAAAATATGAACTTGAAAATTTGAGTCTATTACTTAAATAGCCTCGTAAAATCAAAATTGGCATAAGGAATGCCATGAATTTTGCCATACCTGTTCAAAAATATCTAAACTGTAGCTGTATCCAACTAATTTGTAAGATCAATGATTAAAAATGGCTTTGAGCAAATGAAGGGTGTAGGGTTTCGTGAAAAGCACCTCTACCTATGTCTATTGAACAGGTGTAGAGGCTCAACTCTTGTTCCCTGTTTAGGATGTGGTTTCCGGCTTTCTTTTTTCCAATCTTTTCACTGTTTTCTTTTTCTTTTTTCTTTTTTTTCAATTGGAGTAGATAGACTAAACTATCGCCCGGTTCACATCCCACCCATGTCTATTGAACAGGTGTAGAAGCTCATCCCTTGTTCCCTGTTTAGGATGTGGTTTCCGGCTTTCTTTTTTCCAATCTTTTCACTGTTTTATTTTTTTTAATTGGAGTAGATAGACTAAACTATCGCCCGGTTCACACTCCACTCATGTCTATTGAACAGGTATAGAGGCTCATCCCTTGTTCCCTGTTTAGGATGTGGTTTCTGGTTTTCTTTTTTCCAATCTTTTCACTTTTATGTAGCCCTCTGCACATCAGTGGCATTACCGCCTTGCTCGGGGTGATATGATTAAAAAAATTTTCTTCTAACCTTGTGAACTACAGAATCACAAACACAGCACTGTATCAAATAACAGAAATCACTTCAAGATTTTCAACAGCAGCAATAACTGAAATGGATTGCACATGTAACTTAAAGAGAACATAGATAATGAAAAAGTTGGCATTTACACTACTTCAAATAAAAAGGTTAGGGAAGAAATCGACACTATTAGAAAGAGCGATAACAGCTACTGGACTTGAGAAACCTATTTTCCTGAAAGATTGTTTTAAGAGAAAGATTTTATGAATTACAACTTAAAAGAAAGGTCCCATCAATACTGGAAAGGGCAATAACAGCTATTGGAGTTGAGAAACCTATTTCCTGAAAGATTCTTTTGAAAGAGATATTTAATAAATTTTAACCGATGGTAATTGCGGCTACTCGGTCAATGAATATTAAATGTTTTCTTGTAAGGAAACGATTCATAATACCGTTATCATTACCATCAATTTTACCATTACGAATACTGAATAAGACAGAATCTTCAAAACGTAGTTGAGGACATCAATAATTCTCGTCGTAGTTTGAGCCCTAGGATTGATTTGAAAGAGATCCGATAGACTCATTAAAGGGATCCCTGGTAGCCTATCTATTAAAGAAATAAATCTCACAAGTACTGTTCACATATTATGAACAGCTTTATCTATGTAAAATATGTGATCTTAGGGTTTTTGTTTTTTTTACAAAAATGATCAGTGGAAAATGTCAAAAAGACATTTCTAACCATAGGTGTCCGACCGGAACTTAGAAATAATTGTATACAACAGGAATCTAAGGAACTACTACTACTACTACTACTACTACTAATAATAATAATAATAATAATAATAATAATAATAAATTACAAAAAACTTAATTATTATAAAATGTGTGTGATCTTGTCTTTTTTTTTAAATGATCAGTCGAAAATGTCATAAAGCCATTTCTGACCTTATGTGTCTGCTTAAAATTCAGAAAGAAAAGTGTGTATAGAATAAATCCAAAGAAACAACAACAACAACAACAACAACGACAATAATATTAATAATAATAATAATAATAATAATAATAATAATAATAATAATAATGGAATATGAATAATAATGAATTAATAATGAATTAATAATTAATAATGAATTAATAATTAATAATGAATTAATGAATTAATGAATTAATAATTAATAATGAATTAATAATTAATAATGAATTAAATTCACAGAATAGAGTTATGGCCATTAATAGCCTTGCAATCCCAGTTGTCCAATATAGCTTCAACATCTTAAACTGGACTCTAAACGACATCAGGCGAATGGATACTAAAACAAGAAAGCTTCTTTCTAAGCATAGGATGCATCACCCAAAGGCTGATGTAGACCGTCTATACATACCCCGTAAAGAAGGTGGAAGGGGTCTTATTCAGCTGGAATTGTCATACAAGACAACAACTATTGGCTTACTAACATACATAGAAACAACAAAGGATTGGATGATACAATTAGTAAGGCAACATGAAGAAAGAAAGAAAAAATATTCAATAATAAAAGAAGGCAGTAAATACAAACAAGAATTACAGTTAGTAGATTCAGTAGAAAAGCAAAACAGTAGCCAAGAACCAACTATTGCGGCAAAAAATATGAAAATGAAAGCCAAAGATAAAGCTCTTGAAAAGATGAAACAGCGCTGGCAAGACAAACCTCTGCATGGCCAATATCCAGTACGTGCCAATAAATCCAATGTTGACAAAGTTAATACTCATCGATGGTTACGTGCATCTGGATTAAAGTCTGAAACTGAAGGATTTATACTTGCAGCACAAGACCAAAGTCTTTTCACGAGAAACTTTCAGGCAAATATTATGCATAATAATATGGATCCAAAATGCAGGTTTTGTGATAAACACCAAGAAACAATAGACCACCTAATCTCAGGCTGTTCTGTGCTTGCCCCAAACGAATATAAAAATCGCCACGATAGAGTTGGGCAATATTTACATTGGGCAATGTGCAAACATTATGGAAAAGCTGTAAACAAACACTGGTATGAACATCATCCAGCACCGGTTACAGAAATAGAAGATGTAACCATTCTATGGGATTACACCATCTACACAGACAGAAAAATTGAAGCAAACAGGCCAGACATTATTGTTAAAAACCAGAAGGAGAAAACTTGTCTATTAATTGATATGGCTTGTCCAGCGGATTGTAACATAGCAATCAAGGAATTTGAAAAACTGTCAAAATATAAAGACCTGGAAATTGAAATAGAAAAAATGTGGAAATTGAAAACAAGAGTTGTGCCAGTGATAGTAGGTGCACTTGGAATGATAAAAAATGGAACAAAACAACACATTGAAAGAATCCCTGGAAACCCCAGCTTAAGAGATATACAAAAAATTGTATTATTAAGTACAGCCCACACACTAAGGAAAACGTTATCTATGTAATGCTGGGGATGATAGGGAGGATAGAAAAACATGAAATGGAGTCATAACAACACGCCACTACCTGCCTTAGGTCTCCCCGCAGACTTGGTTGGTAGTGAGACCAATGCAGAAATCTAAATATGATGAAAAATGACATAATAATGGTAGCAATAATCACACATGACGAAGAAATTTATCTATGTAAAATGTGTGTGATCGTAGATTCTTAATCAGTGACAAGTGTCATGAAGCAATTTCTGACCTAAAGTCTCTGGTTGGGAACCAGAAGGAAATGTATATACAAAATAAATCCAAGGGAATAATAATAATAATAATAATAATAATAATAATAATAATAATAACCAGCGTCTCTCTCTTTGAATTTTTCTTTTTCTCAATATGAAATTCTGTTTTAATATAAACAGGATTTTTTCTTTAGATATTAGGGAATAATTTTTTTTTTTTTTTTTTTTTTTTTTTTTTTTTCATATTAAATTAAATTTTGAATTTTTTTTTTTTGCAAGGACAAAGGTTAATATTAGCAATAAATGTTTTTTTTTTTTTTTTTTTTTTTTTTTTTTAACAATACTCTCTAAGTGCAGTGATGTTTTTTTTTTTTCTCCGATGAACGGCCGTTACATCCAAGTTTGTTTGTTTGTTTTTTTCAACCAGCGTCTCTCTCTTTGAATTTTTCTTTTTCTCAATATGAAATTCTGTTTTAATATAAACAGGATTTTTTCTTTAGATATTAGGGAATAATTTTTTTTTTTTTTTTTTTTTTTTTTTTTTTTCATATTAAATTAAATTTTGAATTTTTTTTTTTTGCAAGGACAAAGGTTAATAGTAGCAATAAATGTTTTTTTTTTTAACAATACTCTCTAAGTGCAGTGATGTTTGTTTTTTTTCTTCTCCGATGAACGGCCGTTACATCCAAGTTTGTTTGTTTGTTTTTTTCAACCAGCGTCTCTCTCTTTGAATTTTTCTTTTTCTCAATATGAAATTCTGTTTTAATATAAACAGGATTTTTTCTTTAGATATTAGGGAATAATTTTTTTTTTTTTTTTTTTTTTTTTTTTTTCATATTAAATTAAATTTTGAATTTTTTTTTTTTTTGCAAGGACAAAGGTTAATAGTAGCAATAAATGTTTTTTTTTTTTTAACAATACTCTCTAAGTGCAGTGATGTTTGTTTTCTTTTTTTTTTTTTTTTTTTTTCTCCGATGAACGGCCGTTACATCCAAGTTTGTTTGTTTGTTTTTTCAACCAGCGTCTCTCTCTTTGAATTTTTCTTTTTCTCAATATGAAATTCTGTTTTAATATAAACAGGATTTTTTCTTTAGATATTAGGGAATAATTTTTTTTTTTTTAACAAAATTCTGCTTTGTTTTAATTTATCTGTTTGTTCTTTAAA
Organism: Ascarosepion bandense; assembly: GCA_037127315.1. NCBI lineage: Eukaryota > Metazoa > Mollusca > Cephalopoda > Sepiida > Sepiidae > Ascarosepion > Ascarosepion bandense. Next base: position 764,742 of record JBBBDQ010001555.1, on the reverse strand, counting down.
TTAACCTAAATAAAATCATCCGTATTATATTTCCTTTAGCTGTCGATATTTCGTGTAAATTATTTTTTTTTTTTTTTTTTTTTAACTATTATAATTTTCTTAAAAACCAAACAAAACAAGAAAATAAATTAAATCCGATGAAAAACAATTTATATGGTATTATTTTATAGAAAGTCTACGTATTTTTTTTTTTGATAAATTTATTTTTATTTATTTATTGTTTTAATTTACTTATTTAATTTATCTTATTATGATAATCCAATATTGACCAACGACTTTGTTGAAAAAATGAAAGATAAAGTGGACGAACAAATTATTACATTTTTTTTTTTTTTTTTCAACAAACGTCTCTCTATTTGAATTTTTCCTTTTCTCAATATGAAATTTTGTTTTAATATAAACAGGATTTTTTTTTCTTAAGATATTATAATTTTTTTTTTTTTTTTTTTTTTTTTTTTTAAACAAACTACTCTAGTAATATTGATGTTTTGTTTCGTTGAGCCGTCTTTCTCCTTGAATTCCAATCGCGTCTATGTCAGATGTTGCTTGGCAGCCCATTTAGGAGAAGGAAAACTCCGAACAACAACCCGCAACTCAAGGTGTTAATCGTGCCGAGGAGTGAATGGCTACTGCGTTATGAGGTCACAAACGATTCCCTACAGGCTTCGGGACCCTGTTTGTAAAAGACCGTTACCCAACGTGCCGGGCAACTTTGGGTGGACTTTTGGACCCGTGCGTCACTCGTGGGAAAAACATGAAAAACACAAATAGAAATAAAAAGTCCAGTATGGCTCTTCCAGTGGATAAACAGGGAGCCCGTCCTTCAGGAGGGAACCTACCTGAGGTCGAAAAATCTGCCATAGGAACAAACTCCTACACAAAGAATGTATCTTCAGGTCCCCACAACCAGGATAATCCTAATGATGGTCCTGAAAATTCACCAGCTAGATCTACAACCGTATATTTAAAGAAAGAAAAAATAAAATGGTCTCGTGAGGAGTACAAAGTCGTTATGACTGCATTTCATGAAGCGTTACTCAAACCTCAAAAAAACATGACTCGCCAAACATATGACATTTGGCGTGAAAAAGTTGGTCAAACAAATAGAAAGTATATTGACGAAAATAAATTGGCCAATGTACGTAGGTACATTATTCGTAATAACCGACTGTCAGAGGCTGAGATTCACGAAATTAAAAGAATTGTAACAAGAAGAGTCGAATCAACAAAATATGAAAAGGAACCGGAACCAGAAATAAAAAGTAATAACATCAAACAAATCACAGGTCATAATGTAGAAACCGTGAAACACGCAAATCACTGCGAAGATAATGATGTAAGTCTAAAAGTGCTGGAAAGGTGCGATCTGAGTCTGAGTCAGTTAAAAGACAAAAATAAAATTAGTTCAGAACACATCGAAGATAATTATTTGACCGAAAATAACAATATACAGGAAGCCAAGATAGAAATAAAAAACCAGCTAAGTCAAATACAAAGTATTACAATGGAGGAACGTGAACAGCTCCCAAAATTCCAACCAACAAAACAAAACCTCCGAACTATTAAATTGTACAATGCAGCACTGAAATCAATACTGGATGAAGACCCGAATACAAATCTTAACGAAGTAATATATGCATCAGCAACAGCAGCAACAAAAAAATTAAACATCAAAATAAAAACAAGGCAGTCACGCAGACGTGAAGATCCACCTTGGAAAAGAAAAATCGAAAAAGAAATCGAACAACTAAGAAGTGAACTGTCAGTACTGGATGAACTGAGTAGAGGAATAAATGTAAGAACTAGGAAAAGAAGAAGAGCCGAAAAAAAATATAACATCAGGAATGAAAATGACGTCTTATCAAATAAAGAAAAAATAAAGCAAAAAATCCAACTGAAGGCTCAAAGAATAAGACGCTATGAAAAAAGAGCAAAATTTTACAGACAAAACAAGATCTTTCAGACTGATACAAAGAGATTTTACAGGGAAATAGGTAAAAAAAGAATTGAAGTGACAGTACCCCCCAGAATGGAAGAAGTCACACAGTTCTGGGAAAAGATATGGGCTTGCCCTAAAGAACCTAGCAAGGAAGTACATTGGATTACGCAGGAGATAGAACGAATGAAGAATAAACCCGAACAGACATGGTCTGGAATTACAGAAGATGATATTAAATTTGCACTAAAAAAAGCACACAATTGGAAAACTCCAGGTATAGATAAAATTCCTAACTTTTGGCTATATTATTTAAATGCAGCACATAAAAAATTAGCCAAAGAACTCCAAGAAATGGTTGACGATCCCACTAAAATTCCTGCATGGATGACAAAAGGAATTACATTTCTTCTACCCAAGAATGGTGACACAAACAACCCGAAAAACTACAGACCAATTACATGTCTTCCGACAACATATAAACTACTAACATCTATTTTAACAAAACAAACATATTTATTCTTAGAAAGAAATGACATGATACCGCTTGAACAAAAAGGGTGCAAACGTGGCTGTTATGGCTGTAAAGACCAATTGCTAATTAACAAAATGATCCTGGAAAACTGCTACAAGACAAAGAAAAATCTTAGTACTGCCTGGATAGACTACCGAAAGGCATTCGATAGTGTGCCACATGACTGGATTTTAAAGACTTTAAATATATACAAGATATCGCCCGTCATCATCAATTTCATCAAACAGTGCATGTCTATATGGAAAACAACCCTTTACCTCAATCATATAAATGGAACCGATAAGTCTGATGAAATAAACATCAAAAGAGGTATATTTCAAGGTGATTCTTTATCTCCCTTACTATTCTGCATATCATTAATAGCACTAACCAGTCAACTTAATAAGACAGAATGTGGTTATAAAATAGGCCAAAAGAAAATAAGCCATCTATTTTACATGGATGACTTAAAGTTATATGCTAAGAATGATAATGAGCTGGAAGGTCTTCTGCAAACTGTAAAATGCTTCAGCGAAGACATTGGAATGAAACTTAATTTGAATAAATGTGCTAAAGCTACAGTTTTACGTGGATCAATACAAGAAACATCCTCAATTAGCCTAGACCCTGCTGTAACAATAAAAGAATTGAAACCAGAAGAAGCTTATAAATACCTAGGTGTAAATGAGAGCGAAAACATTCACCATAAAAAAATGAAAGAAATAGTGCGTAAAGAGTACTATAGAAGGCTACGAATGATATTAAAAACTGAATTAAATTCACAGAATAGAGTTATGGCCATTAATAGCCTTGCAATCCCAGTTGTCCAATATAGCTTCAACATCTTAAACTGGACTCTAAACGACATCAGTCGAATGGATGCTAAAACAAGAAAGCTTCTTTCTAAGCATAGGATGCATCACCCAAAGGCTGATGTAGACCGTCTATACATACCCCGTAAAGAAGGTGGAAGGGGTCTTATTCAGCTGGAATTGTCATACAAGACAACAACTATTGGCTTACTAACATACATAGAAACAACAAAGGATTGGATGATACAATTAGTAAGGCAACATGAAGAAAGAAAGAAAAAATATTCAATAATAAAAGAAGGCAGTAAATACAAACAAGAATTACAGTTAGTAGATTCAGTAGAAAAGCAAAACAGTAGCCAAGAACCAACTATTGCGGCAAAAAATATGAAAATGAAAGCCAAAGATAAAGCTCTTGAAAAGATGAAACAGCGCTGGCAAGACAAACCTCTGCATGGCCAATATCCAGTACGTGCCAATAAATCCAATGTTGACAAAGTTAATACTCATCGATGGTTACGTGCATCTGGATTAAAGTCTGAAACTGAAGGATTTATACTTGCAGCACAAGACCAAAGTCTTTTCACGAGAAACTTTCAGGCAAATATTATGCATAATAATATGGATCCAAAATGCAGGTTTTGTGATAAACACCAAGAAACAATAGACCACCTAATCTCAGGCTGTTCTGTGCTTGCCCCAAACGAATATAAAAATCGCCACGATAGAGTTGGGCAATATTTACATTGGGCAATGTGCAAACATTATGGAAAAGCTGTAAACAAACACTGGTATGAACATCATCCAGCACCGGTTACAGAAATAGAAGATGTAACCATTCTATGGGATTACACCATCTACACAGACAGAAAAATTGAAGCAAACAGGCCAGACATTATTGTTAAAAACCAGAAGGAGAAAACTTGTCTATTAATTGATATGGCTTGTCCAGCGGATTGTAACATAGCAATCAAGGAATTTGAAAAACTGTCAAAATATAAAGACCTGGAAATTGAAATAGAAAAAATGTGGAAATTGAAAACAAGAGTTGTGCCAGTGATAGTAGGTGCACTTGGAATGATAAAAAATGGAACAAAACAACACATTGAAAGAATCCCTGGAAACCCCAGCTTAAGAGATATACAAAAAATTGTATTATTAAGTACAGCCCACACACTAAGGAAAACGTTATCTATGTAATGCTGGGGATGATAGGGAGGATAGAAAAACATGAAATGGAGTCATAACAACACGCCACTACCTGCCTTAGGTCTCCCCGCAGACTTGGTTGGTAGTGAGACCAAAGCAGAAATCGAAATATGATGAAAAATGACATAATAATAATAATAACACGCCAAGACCTGCCTTAGGTCTTCCCGCAGTGCGAACATAGCAGAATTGGAAATATGATGAAAATGACATAATAATAATTAATGTGGATCTAAAATGCAGGTTCTGTAATAAATACCAAGAAACAATAGACCATCTAATCTCAGGATGTTCTGTACTTGCCACAAATGAATACAAAAATCGTCACGATAGAATGGGGCAATATTTATATTGGACAATGTGCAAACACTATGGAAAATATATAAACAAACACTGGTATAAACACCACCCAGCTCCGGTTACTGAAATAGAAGACATCACCATTCTATGGGATTACACCATCTACACAGCAAATAAGCCGGACATTATTGTTAAAAACCAGAAAGAAAAAATTTGCCTATTAATTGATATTGCTTGTCCAGCGGACTGTAACATAGCAACCAAGGAATTCGAAAAACTGTCAAAATATAAAGACCTGGAAATTGAAATATAAAAAATGTGGAAATTGAAAACAAGGATCGTGCCAGTGATAGTAGGTGCACTTGGAATGATAAAAAATGGAACAAAACAACACATTGAAAGAATCCCTGGAAAGCACAGCTTAAGAGATATACAGAAAAATTTCTTTTTAAGTACAGCCCATGCACTAAGGAGAACTTTGTCTATGTAATGCTAGGGATGATAGGGGAGATAGAAAAGACATGAAATGGAGCCATAACAACACACACGACCTGCCTTTGGTCTTCCCACAGACTTGGTAGGTAGTGCGACACTAGCACAAATAGAAATATGATGAAAAATAATAATAATAATGATTTCTCTTGTAAGATGTTCCGAAATCGAACCCTGATTCCGCGTACAACTTTCCTTTTGTGAATTCACTGTTCTGACCGCTACGGAAGGGAGTTTATTTTAAAAATGCTCGCCAGCTTGTGTAAGTTCGCATATTGTAGGTTTTCAGATAAAATATTCCGGCGTTATCTTTTGATATGGGACAAACTTTGTGAAACGATTATCTTTTATTGATTACTCTTTCGTGTTGATGTATATTGCTGGAGGTTTAACTCGGTCTATCTCTATTGAGCTTATTAGTTTCACAGAACAGGTATTTGCCTGCCTCGACTTTATCTGTGATGGGGCTAAGTGCTTAAAGAATAATCACACTACGTTGATTTATTCTCTCCTTGTCGTAAATTTCAGCGCCGCAAACCAGGTAAATAAACAAAAATGTGCCGGGTAGAGCAATCTCTTAACCTGCTACTTCTTTTACAAAAGTTAAGAATGACTGATATTACGGCGTATCAACGTTTAAAGACAGAAAATATTTTTAGATTGTAAGAACATTCTGGAGATAATAAGGATTTAATGATACAAATGCTATTAATTAACCAATATTTGGAGGGACAGTCGGTGGATTCATACCTTTTCCAAGGATATTTGCATTTTAAGTGAATACCACAAAGCGGACTAGAACTAGAACGCAGATCTCCGATTTCCAATTCAGCGCCTTATCGATTACGCCATCCGCATGTCAAAGCTTACGGCAGAATGGTATTCCAACTACCTACTGACCAGGCTCGACGTTTGCTTATTTCGGTGATCCGACGATAACAGGTGTTTCTACATAATATGGCCGTAACAATTTACACCGTCTACCATCCTAGTTTACAGAATCTGATATTCTCAAGCAGTTATCCATCTAGATACTGCACAGACTCTACGCTGCTTAACCCTCTAGGGCCATTAGTATCATATTTGATACAGTATTTCCTATAAGGAAACATTTGGTATTTCCCTATAAGGAAACATTTGGTATTCATTGACTGAGCAGTCAGTACTGCTTTCATTTGAAATTTATAAAATATTTCTCTTAAAAAATTTTTCAGGAAAATATTTCTTTCAAGGCTTGTTTTCATACCTCTAGGGCCATCAAATATGATACGAATGGCCCTAGAGGGTTAACTTCGTTGATCATACGTGAACCGGTAGTTCAACGTAATATGGCCGTAAAAAGACAACGATAAGAATAAGTTTTAATTTTAAATGGTATCTCTCAGATCTGTTCAGTTTTTTTAATTTTTTAAAAATCATTTCCCCCAAGCAAGGCAAGACCACCACTAGCGCGCAAGGATTAAAGTGAGAGAAAAGACTGGTTACAGGGGCTATTGAAGAAAGGATAAAGTGGAAGTCCATGATCGCCTACGTCCTGAAGGAACACTGCATATAAAGAATTCAAGAAGATAGAAAATGGCAATTAACGTTGTATTTAAGGTTTTTAGAGTGTAGCTATAAAGAAAGTAAGTAATTGGAAGAGAATTTCACAGGTTGGAAGTGCAAGAAAAGAAACTGATGTAGTAGAATTAGAGGTTACCTTTGACAGTTTTAACGATAAAAGTGTGGGACCCAGATGCACACTTAAATTCACGTAGTCGGGGAACCAGAGGAAAAACCTTGTCAGAGCAGTTGCCATGAAAATATTTATAGAAAAGGAAGCAACGTCACATCAGTGAAAAAGTGATTAAAATCGAGATGCCAAATCACGATCGATTACATTGCTGATATTTTGGATTTTATCGAGAATAGCAGGAGCACCCGAACAGCTATCGCAACAGTATTCAATGCAAGCGGATGTATGTGGTGGTGGAGTGGATATCGACACCTAACGAGAAATCAGCGAGTCGAGTTCCAGTTGAATTCACTAATGCTCAAATAATCTTTTGAAAAGTGTTAATCCGTTACTTCTCCTACTAGCTATGGATTAAATAGCAGGATAGAATTGAATCTATAGCCTTGGTTGGCAACCAGTCTACCACAGAAAGTAACAGTAAACTAGTGCTGGAAAATCTTCCAGTCATGTCTGTTTTGAGACATGAACCCCCAAGCGCGTATCACATACGGCACAAAACTGATTCAACGGCGGAAGAATAGTAGATTTATAAATGTAGAAGATGAATTCTGAGGAGAAATATTTTCTGGCCCGAAACAGAGACCCAACTAGGCCCGTTACTTTACCAGAGTAAAAAGTGAATCTCTCTATATAAAAAAATAATAATAAAAAAAACATTCTTTCTTTCTTTCTTGAGATGTCAATTTTTAATCTTAATGGTTTAATAGACTTCGTTTAATATATGAGTATACTAGCAGTATAGCCCGGCGTTGCTCGGGTGTAATGAAAGCTAATCCATGGTCCTGGAGCTCAGACTCTTTGGACGTTGGCACAAAAGATTTAAAAAGCAATTGTTGTTTCCAGTTAAAGCGAAATCGTAGACTGAAAGAAAAATGAATGGATGTAAGTCAAATTTTGATTTCCTGGTATCGATATCAGATAAGTTTTTTTCGTCGTAAACTGAATTTTGAAGGCTAAATAAGTCCTCTGAGTAAATGGCTGAGACTAAGAACTACAATTATACCTACTTAGAGCCAAACCCGAAGCACAAACTAAAATAAAAGGGCTGAAAAAGTACAAACATACAGGCAGATAAACGGACACACACACAAACATCTTGCCTTATATATATATATATATATATATATATATATATATATATATATATATATATAATCGATTTTCTGCACTATTTTAAGAACTGCAACCTTGAAACTTCTGAATATCGTTTATGTCTTTGTCTATGAGTTTATCAGATTTGATTAAAATCGGACCACTTCTTCTATAACTCGATTTTTTCGATTTTCGACATTTATTGGGGGTACCTCGACACAAAACCTAACTAAGAACACTCGTAGACGCTTATAGTACAACTGTGTAAAATTAAAAAAAATCGGTTCAGCCGTTTCGGAGTCTATAGGTAACGGACGCACACACAAACACACACACACACACACACATACACAGAGAGAGAGACAAAGTTCCATTTATTAATAAGTTTAGATTTGAATGATAGATATATATTTTTCCAGGTATAGAAGAAGCGAGTTCAAATCCAGTTAGAAGCTACTCTTTTTATTTCACGCTGCTTGTTTTCAGGCCGTAGAATGTTAAAAACAAACTGTGTATGCGTCGCAATTAAGCGCTTCAAAGTTAAATTAAAAAAATATATATTAATTTCAAAAATCAATAAAAAGAGCAGGTAAAATATTACTCCTCATAGGATTAAAAAATGAATCTAATTGAAAATATAACTTTTGTGAGACGAAAAGACTTTTAGAATCGTTATTTCGTGAGGAAACTTCATATCTATGTTATAATGAACTGATTTCTGTTTCTGACCGCTTTTTTAGGACAATACCGTTGAGGGGTAAATCAATTTCAACAGCAATTTATAACATAATAATATTCATGTGTGATTATTTTCGTGCTCGCTCCGAAAAGCTATAATATAAAGCTTCCAATTTTCAAAGAAAATAACATCAGGTAATTATTTATTTGCAAATATCACGATCACAAGTCCCATAAACCCTGAGGCTCATAGGGCAACCACATTTGCTGCAGCTGTAGCAGCATCGGTGTTTTGTGGTAAAGATAGTCAAACTGAGCCCAACCTTCTGCGGACTGTTTTGCAATTCCGAGTTTTTCTTTCTCGTCGGCTAATAGTCAACTAAGACTAAAAGAACCAGTATGTCTTGTTATTTATCCATAGCTGGGGGGGGGGAGAAGATATGAATTCATACATTTTGCAACAGAATTAGCATGTTGTGGTTCAGTAGATATTGGCTCAGAATAAGAAATCAGGGAGCTGAGTTCGAATTCCAGTTGAATTCCTTGTATTCACTTACGCGCAATTACCCTTGGGAAAGGTATTTATCCGTCTCGTCCCTATAGTTATGGGTTAAATAACGGGACAGATTGGGTTCTATAACCTTGGCTGGCAACCAGTCAACAGCAGAAAGTAATTGCAACCTACTACGGGGTAATCTTATGCCCAGTCAGTCATGTCTCTTTCGAGACATGATCGCCCAAGCGTGTATCACGTATGGTACTTAACTGACTGACTGATTAGCACGTAAGTAAATCTAATGAACTGGATTGCAATTCAAATTCGGTTCTCACATTCCCCAATCCGCACCTCTATACATTTTTCCACCATTTGCAAATAACTTTTAGCTAAATAATGTAAGTATTTCTGTATCTATGTCTGTTTAAAAAAAGAACGGCACATAGCAGCGGTGTTATTGATAGCTCGATACTGTTGAAATATTATCACTTGAAGAATAAAAAAAAACTTCTTCTTCAGTTTGCTTGGGAATAGTTTGAAGTTTGATATTTCAAAAGAAGAAAACTACAGGTTTATTAAATGCTATTAATAAGGTAGTTTTTTTGCTTGTTTAATTACTGAAGTTTTTTTTGTAATATAAAGGTGATTAATAGGAAGTAACTTGGTGTCGATGGACATCTTGCTTGTTTGATTCGTGGCTATTTTGATCCTAAATAACGAATTGAGTTTTATTTATCTGATTTATTTGTTTATAATAGACAGTGACGGCTGGTTTTTGAACGTGCGTCAGTTAGATAAGTGCCATATGTGATACACGCTTGGGCAATGATATCTCGAAAGAGACATGTCTGACTAGGTAGAAGATTTTCCCGCTGTAGGCTGCCATTACACTTTTACTTCAGTAGACTGGTTGCTAATCTGTCCTGCTGTTTAACCCATAGATGGTTGGTGAAACGAAAAATGAATATATTTTCCATGGGTATTTACGTGTAACTGAATGCAACAATTTCAACTGTGTTTCGAACTCAGCTCTCTGATTTCTTGGTCCGAGATTATATCGTGTGTAGAGAACTAAAAATTTATTCTCACACACTTCTCGTATGTGGAAATCTCTTTTGGGTTCCTGCTTCCCATTTAACATTGCTAAATGTTGTGGAGTTGTTGCGTTGAAATCTTCGTCGCCAAGTTGTTGTGGCCTATTTGCTTGAGGCTGAAAGACAAGGAAAACAAGAAGGCAGGTTCAAACATTGCATTAGAATAATAAAACAATATATACAATAGTAAGTGTTAGAAATCGGCAAAATAGAAGTTCGAACGGTATAGTTACGCTGCGTCTTGACTGCCATACGACTGCGTCACAGCTGCGTCCTGACTGCGTCACAGCTGCGTCCCGGGAAGTCACGCAGGTAGTATTATATTGACGAAGAAAGAGTCCATTCTTATAGATAGGGCACCATAACAATAAAAAGAAAAATAAATTAAATGCAATGCTAATCGTTATCTTCTGTTTTCTTAATACTTGTTTTTGTTTATTGTTCTATCTCCTTAAAAGTATCTTTTCTCATATTATCTACCGCTCAGTAACCCTATGCGTCTTAGTGGCTTTATTACATTGCTTGGGGTGAAATAATTAAAAAACTGACTATTGCTACCATATCAGGTCTAGAGATGCATAATCCTTAATTATAATTAAATAAAATAATAATAAATAAAATAAAATTCGGAGTATTTTAACAAGTTTTATTGGTAATGTTCACAGAGTCACATCGAATGTGTTCTAAGCAAAAGTCAAAATTTAAGATTCTGTCAAGTCGGGAAGTATCTGACTCTTTTTACAATGCTTTATCCTTACAAAAGTCAGATAAAACCAAAAGATGGACTATTGCAGCCGTTCAGGGGCTAGACCTGCTGAACTCTTATTTTCTGTCCTTGATAAAATTGAAAATGTTTTTATGGGAGATGACTATGGAGTTAAATAAACCTTATTTCACACATATTTAAATGATAAGGAAGAGGTTCCATTCAGAGAGTATTTTTCTCTAACAGGCTCCTCTGTGGTTGCGCCCTTAAACAGTACAATCTTAAAGTCAAAGGTCAATAATTATATATCCGCCTTATCCTCAAAAACCTCTAGCCCCTTTTATATTTATATCACATCTCATGTTCAGTAACCGATTATCTTGAATGGCTCTTGAACCTTATGTTCAGTAAACTCTTTTTAAAACAAAAACCAGTCAACCTCTGACAATATTTGTAATTAAATTCTACAGCATAGAAAGTATTTCTAGCTAATTTAAACACCCATCACTTTAAATATGCGTGCTACACTCTCTTTAAACAAGAATCAAAACGAATATATGTAAGGTAAAAAGAAAGAAGAGAAATTGCTTTTCATGTGACCATTTTGTTAAAAAATATCGATAAAGAAAAATAAATGAAAGTAGATAATGAGCAGTTTTAATTTCAAACCTGTATTCTTTTGTATCAGAATAGATTTAGCTAATATCGTGGGATGAGTTAAAGGGAGGTAAGTGCTGAGAGATATTCCACATCGGAAGTTCATTAGTTTTATGCCCAAAACATCTAAAAGATAAATTATTGCGCTTAATTTAGAAAAAAAAAAATGAAGTTAAAACAGAAATGTACAGAGGTTGGAGAATCACACAGAGAAATGGCGGAGGGACTAATTATTTAAAAAAGAAATACATTGCTTGAGAATATTGAAAATAAATGATGCTACGTTTTCATAAAACGTTGATGGAATTTGACAGATAATAAAGCAAAGAAACATTTTAATAAAACGTGTAGCTACATTGCATATTGATTCCTATATATCGGTCAAATAACCAGTGAATAGATCCGCGTAATCTTAAATTAAACAATAATTTTAAAAAATATGAAAAAAACTCGAAACAAAACAAAGTAAAACAAAAGAAAAAAACGCGTCAGTATCTTTTAGAAAAGATTGTAAGAATTACTCACTTGGTTATATCAGGTTTGCTAAGACGCCGTTAGATGGCACTGTTAATCAGCTATAACGAACGGGACATATGTTTGTTTTTTTCTGTTCTCGCTTTTTCTTCTAGCATGCGGGACTTGTTCCAAGTATAGGGATATATTTCCCCTGATTGAATAAATCTTTCTTTCTTTCTTTGAACTATCTTTCTTTGAATCTTTCTTTCTATTTTTAAATCTTTCTTTGAATCTTTAAGTCTATCTTTGAATTTTTTCTTTCTATTTTTAAATCTTTCTTTGAATCTTTCTTTCTATTTTTAAATCTTTCTTTGAATCTTTAAGTCTATCTTTGAATTTTTCTTTCTATTTTTGAATCTTTCTTTGAATCTTTCTTTCTATTTTTGAATCTTTCTTTGAATCTTTAAGTCTATCTTTGAATCTTTCTTTCTATTTTTAAATCTTTCTTGGAATCTTGAAATTTTTTCTTTGAATCTTTCTTTCTATTTTTGAATCTTTCTTTGAATCTTTAAGACTATCTTTGAATATTTCTTTCTATTTTTAAATCTTTCTTGGAATCTTAAAATTTTTCTTTGAATCTTTCTTTCTATTTTTGAATCTTTCTTTGAATCTTTAAGTCTATCTTTGAATCTTTCTTTCTATTTTTAAATCTTTCTTGGAATCTTGAAATTTTTCTTTGAATCTTTCTTTCTATTTTTGAATCTTTCTTTGAATCTTTAAGACTATCTTTGAATTTGTCTTTCTATTTTTAAATCTTTCTTGGAATCTTGAAATTTTTCTTTGAATCTTTCTTTCTATTTTTGAATCTTTCTTTGAATCTTTAAGTCTATCTTTGAATCTTTCTTTCTATTTTTAAATCTATCTTGGAATCTTGAAATTTTTCTTTGAATCTTTCTTTCTATTTTTGAATCTTTCTTTGAATCTTTAAGTCTATCTTTGAATCTTTCTTTCTATTTTTAAATCTTTCTTGGAATCTTGAATTTTTTCTTTGAATCTTTCTATTTTTGAATCTTTCTTTGAATCTTTAAGTCTATCTTTGAATCTTTCTTTCTATTTTTAAATCTTTCTTGGAATCTTGAAATTTTTCTTTGAATCTTTATTTCTATTTTTGAATCTTTCTTTGAATATTTAAGTCTATCTTTGAATCTTTCTTTCTATTTTTAAATCTTTCTTGGAATCTTGAAATTTTTCTTTGAATCTTTCTATTTTTGAATCTTTCTTTGAATCTTTAAGTCTATCTTTGAATCTTTCTTTTTAATTTTTTTTTAATCTTTAAGTCTATCTTCGAATGTTTTTTAATTTTTGAATTTATGTTTCAATCGTTCTTTGAATCTTTGAATCCTTCCTTGAATCCACCTTTCAATCTCACTTTGAATCTTTGAATTTATCTTTGAACCGTTCTTTGAATCTTTGAATATTTATTTTAATTTTTGAACATACTTTTAAATCTTACTTGGAAACTTTCTTTTAATCTTTGAATCTTTTTTAATCCACATTTAAATCTCTCTTTAAATCATTTAATCTTTCATTGAATCTTTGAATCTATCTTTAAAACTTTCTTTGAATCTTTAAATTTTCTTTTTATCTTTGAATATGTTTTTAAATCTCTTTCATTTTTTTAAAACTTTGAATCTTTCTTTTAATCTGTGAATCATTCTTTGAATCTCTGAATATTTGAGTCTATCTTTGATTCTGTCTTTGAATCTATCTTTGAATCTTTCTTTTAATCTGTGAATCATTCTTTGAATCTCTGTTCTTTGAATCTTTGTTTCTTTCTTTGAATCTCTGAATATTTGAGTCTATCTTTGATTCTGTCTTTGAATCTATCTTTGAATCTTTCTTTTAATCTTTGAATCTATCTTTGAATCTCTGTTCTTTGAATCTTTGTTTCTTTCTTTGAATCTCTGAATATTTGAGTCTATCTTTGATTCTGTCTTTGAATCTATCTTTGAATCTTTCTTTTAATCTTTGAATCTATCTTTGAATCTCTGTTCTTTGAATCTTTGTTTCTTTCTTTGAATCTCTGAATATTTGAGTCTATCTTTGATTCTGTCTTTGAATCTATCTTTGAATCTTTCTTTTAATCTTTGAATCTATCTTTGAATCTCTGTTCTTTGAATCTTTGTTTCTTTCTTTGAATCTCTGAATATTTGAGTCTATCTTTGATTCTGTCTTTGAATCTATCTTTGAATCTTTCTTTTAATCTTTGAATCTATCTTTGAATCTCTGTTCTTTGAATCTTTGTTTCTTTCTTTGAATCTCTGAATATTTGACTCTTCTATGAATCCGTCTCCTTCGAATCTTTGAATCTTTCGTTGAATCTATCTTTGAATCTATTTTTGAATCTATCTTTTATCTTTATTTGAATTTTTGAATCTTAAAACTTTGAACCTTTCATTTAATCTTTGAATCTATTTTTCAATCTCTCTTCGAATCTTCGAAAATTTCTTTGAATCTCTGAATATTCGAATCTATCTTTGAATCTATTTTTTAATCTTTCTTTGAATCTTTGAATCTTTTAAAATCTTTCTTTGAAACATATCTTTCCTTGCATCTACCTTTGACTCTGTCTCGGAATCTTTAAATCTTTAAATCTTCCTTTGACTCATTGAGTCTTTTTTTAATCCTCCATTGAATCTGTCTTTCTTTTTTCTTCATTTTTTACTTTCACACACACAAACACAAGCACACACACACACACACACACACACACACACACACACACACACACACACACACACACACACACACACACACACACACACACACAGACAAACGATTCTTATTTGCGAAATTGTAATGTTTTCTTTTTTGAAGTTATATTTACAAGCATGCTAGTGTGATTTCTCTTCTTTGTTAACCAGTCAATTGTCGCATAAACACACAAAATTATTTCCCTGTTGAAATTTAGTCCATTTCTTTCCGCTTCTTTTGACAATGATGACCTGTCATTTACATATTTTGTTTGCTAAATGCTTTTAGTTAGACTCAAAGCAAATAAACTCAATGGTGTCAATATATAATTTCTACAACAGAAATAGGAAACTTTTTTGGGTGTGGCCTGCATGATCTATGATTACAAGCCGAGCCTCACTACTAAACATTTCAAGGTAATTTTTCATTGAGGGTAGATATTTACCTCTCTCCAACCCAACTAGGAAGTGGATGTGACACAAGGTCGAGGTTTAATGAGGGGGAGCCCGGACCCATAAGAGCGGGCAAGGTGCAAACATTACCCAGTCCTTGTAACCGCCGGTCGCGATAGCCCCGGTGACGAGCACGTGGTCCCACCAATTTGGTGCAATGAGGTGGCACGGCCTTGGGACATTGTTCCCCGGAACCGGGCATCTTACATTATTATTTTTCTCAGTTTCAGGCCTATCCTCGGACAGAGATACAGCTGAGCCGCACTCTGTCTATTTTTTCATCGAGGGTATCTCAGCTATTTTCCCTACAGAAGACAATATGAGGAAGAATATACGTCAGTAATGTGGGAAAAGGAGCCGTTTTTCTCTAGAGAAACGTTTTCTCTAAAATATCCCTGATGACAATGTGATTAATATATGCCACTGCGTGTAATTTATTTCGAATTTATTCATTTGAAAAAAAAAACATACATGTCTTCTTGCGAGAATAAATATGAACTTTTCTGTTTCGAAAGAAAACGATGTTTAAACGTATAGTGAAAACCGCCAATGGTTTAGAAATTAAGTGATCGTTATTTTTAAAAATAAATTATATAAAAATTAAAAATTAAAAATATTAATTAAATATAAGATTAAAAATATTAATTAAAAATATTAATTAAAATATTTATTAAAAGAATAAAAAATAAAAGATAATTATAAAAAATTAAAAATATTATTTAAATAAAAACTTAAAAATATTAATTAAAAATATGAATTCCTTCTGTTTCCAAAGCAAACGATTTTTAAACGTATAGTGAAAATCGCTAATGATTAAAAAATTATGTGAACGTTACTTTCACCAAAAGTTTACAAAATTAAAGAAACATTGTTTACAAAATTAAAGAAACATTGTATGTATGAGAGAGTATGTGAGGGAACAAGTGAGAACGAAACAAAACAAAAATTGAGGTTGCCATTCAGAAAGACTAAAATGGGATACGGTTTGCTAATGACATCCATATAATACATATATATATATATATATATATATATATATATGTATACAAGTTTTTGTTCATTATTAAATTAGACCAGTACTCAGTCGTATTAAGAAGTGTTCAATGCATTTATGTTGTAGAAGTTTTGAATATTTTTCATTTGGAAATGAGTTATTTCCTCAACCTAGGTTTCAACGTTTCGGTATCTTCAGGTAATTTATAATAACTGATTTTCCGTTTTTCAAACAGGGATCTTTTTATGAACTCGTGACTGGAATCTTTAAACACCCGGGAATTTTAGCAATTAGGGAGTAGTTACTTAAGAATTTTAAAACACTTTCATCTATGTTTGTATGAAGCTAATGTGTATTTATAGGTGTGCTTACTTCTTGACATTACTTCTGATCTTTCATTTAGTAATTTTTGTTCTGGAAACAACATAATGGCTAACTGTTCCTTATGGCACAGTCTGCAGACATCAGCACCGTTGTATGGTTTGACTTTTATTTTTACTATACTCCATGTTATATTAGGGTCTCTTCTATTTTAATCTCCATACGTGGCTAGCCAGGTTGGTACAATTTTTAAGGTTTTCCCGTTTAAATGTAGATTTGTTATCATTCCATCTGTTTTTAAAAATTAATTTTAAAGACCCCAAATATATTTTTCTTTGTCCATATATATCATGTATCTCTTCTTTGCATACGCTCTCACACCCTGATTGAACACTCTGGAAGAGTGGGAGACTTTGAAAACAGTAGCTACTCCGGTACATACACATCGTTCATTCAATACTTAATTAGAGCACTCTAGCTATTGGGCGTGTGTAATGATATACTCGATAAAAGGTATGCCTCCGTCTACCGGACGCTCGTGGCCCAGGGGTAAAATCGCCGACTGACGCTGATTTGGGCGGGTTTCAATCCTGGGTTAGGAAGCGATCGGAGTCTAACCGTACTGATGAGCTGTGATACAGCAAAACAGATCTGTCTGCGGATAACTAGTGTGTGTATATATATATAGTCATCCGCAGACAGATCTATTTCGCTGTATCCCAGCTCATCAGTACGGTTAGATATCCGATTGCTTTTTACCCAGGATTGAAACTCGACCGAATATATATATATATATATATATATTACTTCAGAAATCCTTTCAAAATTTTCTTTTCGAATGTCTTACAATTTAAAAAGTAATAATCAACTGCTAAAATTATTAAACTTAAATTGGATTTCTTCTCAATTTTAAAAATTAAACGATGCGCATTATTGCACCTGAATCTTTCTATTTGTATCCTCTTACTTCTTCATATAATTATCTTCGTTATGATTGTTATTGAAATATTTTGTTAAATTTACTAAGCTCCGATATTTAGCGAGGCAAAAGAGGAATTTTCACAGTTATTTGATAATCGTAGAACTCGCAAGGTGATTGTTTAATCATTACATTTATAATTATGACTCATAAAATGCGTTTAGTGTAGTCTTTGGTTGCAGTTCCTCTAATACCAGCCCTGCACCACAAAATCAACGATAAGGTATTTTCTTTTTACTCGCTTTATTTCACGAGGTACAGAAGTCGTAGCACTGTTTCAAAGAGAAAATCAGAGAGATAGCAAGGGAAAGCGAGAAAAAAGGACTAAATAAAAACATCAAGGCAACTGAATGCGTAATCATTAGCAAAAAGAGAAGCCCAAAATGCCAAAACACAGGTCGGGGATACTAAAATTAAAAAGGTGCAGAAATTTAAATACACGGAAAGCATTCTGACTGAGGACGGTAAGTGCGACATCAGGTGGTGTATTGGCATGACCAAGGATGCATTTCAAAAGCTAAGCAGAGTATTTATAGACATGAAAATTTTGTTGGAAAGAGGGAAAAGAGTCAGTCAGTTAAGTGCCATACGTGATACATGCTTGGGCGATCATGTCTCGAAAGAAACATGACTCACTGGGCAGAAGATTATCCCGCAGTAGGTTGCCATTGCTTTCTGCCGTAGACTGGTTGCCGACCAAGGCTTCAGAACCCAATCTGTCCTGTTATTTAACCCATAACTGGAAGGAATAGACGGATTAATACCTTTCCCAAGGGTATTTGCACGTAAGTGAATGCAATGAATTCGGCTGGAATTTGAACTCGGCTCCCCGATTTCTCGTTCCAAGCCGATATTTACTGCGCCACAACGCACATCCGGGAAAAGAGTACTGGACTGATATGTCATGTCTATCCTCCTCTTAAAACTTTTCCTCTTGGAATCACTTCAAGCGAATTGCAGAGTAGGGTCTGGGAATGATATTAAAAGAAAAAGTGTTAAAAGTGGCAAGAGAGAGGTGTAAGTGGAGGTCCATTATCGTCTACGTCCAGCAAGGACAATGAAAATGAAGAAGTGTTACTAATGAATGTGCGAGACGTCTTGAGTCTTCCAGTATTTGCTGCCACGTAGACTGAGTTTGCGCCATTTTTGTTTAAAACCAAAACTTAAACAAAAGTAACCTATCACTGGGAGAATTCCACGTACACAGAGTTTAAATCACGCCATACTTCGTTTGAGACATCAGAGTTCTGGCTCGTAGTTTGCCGTTTTATGTCAACCTACGCATTTTATCACAAAACTTAAAATAGAAAAAAACATGAAATTTTTACGAAGTAAATAAAAGATGGCGGCTACAAAAACTCACACTGATACTTCTGATAAAAAAAAAGAACGCTCGAATTTTTTTGGTGAGTGATTCAGATCAAACATTCGGGGTGACATCAAAGGCCTTGAAGAGGTAGGTTGTACTGAGACAAGGGAGTGGCTTCTAGAAGACCCTATGTCTGGAAGCAAGACACTGCACCTTGCTACACATGCAGAACTCAGCGATACGACAAAAAGGCAATGATTAGAATTGTAATAAAACAAAACAAAAATATATAATAACCGTGACATTATACATTTATATTTTGTTCTTGCGATTTTAAAACAAAAATAAACTGTTTATTATATTTTCTGAGTGAAGAGAAATGGGACCAGGTTACAGGGAGTGTGAGAGAGAATTGGTAAAGAAAAGGGTGGAAACACTGTTGTAAAGAAAGCGGCGTAAGAGTAGAGCGAAAAGAAAGTAGGACAAGATACAGGGGGTGTCGGGGAAAGGATGAGAGACGAGGAGGTAAGAAATGGCAACTGACGTTGAATTTGAATTCTTGGATATTATAGGGAAGCAAGTATACGGAAAGGTGTTCTACAGACGGGAAATGCGAGAAAAGAAGCTGAGAGAGTAGAAGTGAACAATGCATTTGGTTGTTTTGACTATCTACCATTCCCTTTCCAGGAAGTATGTCTTCTTCTTCTTCTTCTTCTTCTTCTTCTTCTTCTTCTTCTTCTTCTTCTTCTTCTATGTGCCCTGTTCTTTCAGAACATAGGCGATCATGACCTTCCACGTCTCCCTATTCCTGGTGGCTCTGAGCACACTTTCTCTTGTAACAACCACGCAACACCCGATCTGTCATCCACCTGCTCAGGCCGTTCAAATATATTATCCGCTGCTTTCCTCTGTCTCTTTCCCCTCTATTTGGCCTGTTAGTATCAGGTTATCTAAGCCCTCCTTTTCTATTGCATGTCACAGTAAATTTAGTTGTCTCTTCCTGATTCTCACTATTATTTTCCTTTTTGTTTTCATCCTTTCCAAAACCTCATCATTGCTCATATATATGATCCCTGATATATGCAGCATCCTTCTGTAGAACCACATTTCAGCTGCTTCCAGTTTTTCCTTCATTTTTGATACTGTCTAGCATTCACTGCCATATTGAAGAACTGACAACATATATCAATCTAGTATTCTCTTCTTTGTTTCTAGTGAAAGTTTCCTGTGTCTTAATACTTTACTCAGCTTCTGGAACGCGTCTTTCGACATGACAATTCACCTTCAACATGGATAAATCGAAGAGAAAGACCAGTTCAGCAACCGAGAACAAGACTCCATTCCAAAAAGATCATGTTGAGCAGATGTAATCAAGTTATAGAGAGCAAAGGTTGTTATTGTTGTGAATAAAGCTTTGCAAAAACACACGTTGTTTTCATTTTCAAGATAAATTTTTAAATCGGCAAAAAGTTTTGCAACGAACGGGTATAAAATCAGCAATTTTAATACACTAAGCAACTGGTCAGATAGCGGATGGCAAATCAAAATATTTATTCTTTTCAAACTGAAACAAAAATTGAACTAAATTGAAATAGCAATATTTAATACGATCTCAAGATTCTCTCCAAATAATTGGTATTCTAAATGGCAGTCTTTTTTTTTCTGTTTCTCTCCATCTTGTAATATTTGCTAAATATATTTAACAAACTATATGGGAAATCAAATTAAATATCAAAATATCGTGGTCTCTTAACTTCAACTCCAGAGTACAAAAAATAAAACATTTTTTTTTTTTACTATATCAGGAATGTTTCTTCGCTGGTTATTTTCCCCTCCAGTTATAAATCTACGGATTT
Organism: Ascarosepion bandense; assembly: GCA_037127315.1. Taxonomy (NCBI): domain Eukaryota; kingdom Metazoa; phylum Mollusca; class Cephalopoda; order Sepiida; family Sepiidae; genus Ascarosepion; species Ascarosepion bandense. Next base: position 743,900 of record JBBBDQ010001555.1, on the reverse strand, counting down.
TGCAAAAATGATCAGAATCACTCAAACGTCATCGCTTGGAAGCCATATTTGTTATTGATTTTTAAGTTATTTTTAACTGAAATCTCAGAGCAAAATTAAAATACAAATTTAGGCACTAAAACTATCAATAGAAATCAGTCATGATATGTCAAAGATCTTGCCTGAATGGAAATTTGAATGCTTATTGAAAAATCACTAATGGATGTTTTATGACTCTATCATGCATGCGTAACACGACTGATTCAACGGACTCAGTTCAAAACGACTTATGTGCATTTAATTATCTAAAAGTTTTAGAATACAATGTGATAAAAATACTCACTTTATGCAGTAATGATTTTAGTGTTACAAAAACGTGAAGAGATGATGAAAAATAGATTGCATAATTTGAGATTGAAAATAATTGAAAATATATTGTTATTGGTTGATGTAGTTATATTAACAAGCTGTTTAAAACTGGACATTAAGGAATGTGATTGGTTTTCTACTCTATAAGTAACATGGCGATTTATAGCATTCAAGGTTAGACCTGTTGAAATCAAGAAATGCAGTTCGTGCAAATGCCTTCTATGGTAGTAGCAATAGAGCAGTATGAGACTCGTCAGGTCTCGAGTGTGAAAGAGGCGGGAGAAAAGTAATTCTTCTCCAACAAAGACTCAGAGATGCTTTTGAGATGCTTGTATATGGTCAGGCGCCCCTGCCGCTCACCTCAGTGTTCTCGACAGGCTCCAAAGGAGAATCAGTAATGTGATAGGTACTGACTTGGCGGCTCGACTACAGCCACTTCCCTTTGTCAGTTCTATAAATACTTTCATGGCTTCTGCTCGGACTAACTTAAGTCACTGGTGCCTCCTTAACAGGTGCTTACTCGTGCAACCAGATTGGCAACTGGGTCCCACCCATTCACAGGTTAGGTTAGCCAAATGCAGACGAAAATTCTACTCCTGCAGCTTCTTCTCTCGCATTTCCCGCCTGTAGAACTCGCTCCCATATTCTTGCTTTCCTGACTGCTACAACCTCCAGGAATTTAAATGCAATGTCAATCCTCATCTATTATCCACTGGACTCTAGTTCTTTCCCAACCCCGTATATCCTTTCCTTTCTCTCCATTTTTGAAACTGTTATCGCACCTGCATTCTCATCTTTTTAGTGTTCCTTTCTAACTGGTTCGTCTTCCTCTTCACTCTCTTCTAATTAATCTTTTTACACTTATGTAGCCCTTGCACATCAGTGGCATTACCGCCTTGCTCTGGGTGAAACGATTAAAAAAACAAACAAAAACTCACACCGTCATGTTCCGCAATTTCCCCATCTTCTTTCTGAGAACGAAATTATTATCTAGCTTTTTCTGTAAATTTGCTTGGTGGTCTGCCGAAAACGAAAAGACCCATCCGTGTTCTCTTCTTGTAAAAGAGATTTGATATTACACAGCAGTTCATTGTTTTCCCTGTCTGCTAATATTTTGTTTATTAGCTGAGAGGAACCTTTCCTATATCAACGTCACATTTTTCCGCGTCTGTTACTTCTTCTTCTATGTACCCTGTCCCTTCAGGACGTAGGCGATCATGGCTTTCCACGTCTCCCTATCCCTGGTGGCTCTTAGTACGCCTTCTCCTGTTACACCATGCAATCCTCGTTCCATCATCTACCTGACTATGTCCTTCAAATATGTTATCCGCTGCTTTCCTCGGTCTCTTTTTCCTCTATCTGGCCTGTTAGTATCAGGTTCTCCAAGCCCACCTTCCTCATTGCATGTCCCAGAAACTTCAGCTGTCTCTTCCTGATGCTCAGTATTAATTTCCTTTTTGTTTTCCATCATTTCTAAGACATCATTATTGCTCACATGCTTGATCCATGATATTCGCAGCATCCTTCTGGAGAACCGTATTTCAGTTGCTTCAAATTTTTCCTTCTTCTTTAATGATATTGTCCAACATTCACTGCCATATTGAAGAACGTAGCAATCCAGTACTCTCTTCTTTGTTTCTAGGGAAAATGTCCAGTTTCTTAATACCTTACTCAACTTCTGGAATGCTTCCTTCGCCATGCCAATTTACCTTCGGATCTCTGTGTCGAACTTTCCGTCTATAACACTTCCTAGGTATTTAGATTTTTGTACCTGCTTGATTTTAGTATCCCCGACCTGTATTTGGCACATTGGACTGCCCTTTTTACTTATGACCATACATTCGGTTTTCTTGCAGTTTATTTGTAGTCCATTCTTGTCACTCTCTTCAGCTACCTTCTGTAGGAGTTCTTGTAGTTTCCTTTCTGTGTCTGCTATCAGCACTGTATCATCTGCGTACATTAGGTTGTTTAAATTGTGGCCTCCGATGACAAATCCAGGCATAACTTCTAGGGTCCTCAAAATATTGTCGCTGTACATGTTGAACAGATCCGGTGAAAAGAAAGATGAGGATGGACCGGAAATATTAAAGTGTGAAGTGAAATCTGCAGTAGCCAAACTGAAACTGAAACAAAGCAGCTGGACCAGACGGCATAGTCACAGAGCTGCTGATAGCCCTGGAAGAATTTGGTATAGAGAAAATTACAGAAATAATAAATTAAATTTACAATAGTGGTGTAATACCAGATGACCTCAGCAAGTCTATCTTCATAGCACTACTTAAGAAGCCAGGAGCAAACGAGTGCGAACTCCACAGAACTATCAGTTTAATGAGCCATATAACAAAACTAGAGCGAGAAGCAGAATCAGGCCAGAGATAACAAGAACAGTGTGGTTTCGTCAAAGACGCTGGAACAAGGAACACCATATTTATGATTAGGATGCTCTCTGAAAGGGCAATACAAATGAAGAAGGACTTATACCTGTGCTTTATTGATTATGCGAAGGCGTTTGACAGAAAAATTGATGGAGATGCTCGGCAACCATGACATATTTGGGAAAAACTTGAGAGTAATCAAGAATCGTTACTGGCAGCAAACCGCTTATACACGGACAGGTAATGAATTCAGCAGATATACAAAAATAGAAAGGGGCGTAAGACAAGGATGTGTCTTTCCACCGGATCTGTTCAACTTGTAAAGCGTCTGTTATTACTCTATCTAAAAAGTTTAACTTCTTTCTTATCTACTTTTTGATGTCTCCACTATGTTGATCATAGCTTGGTTTGTCTCTTTTGTTGACAACCATGGATTTTAAAATTTTCAGTTAATAGTGGCCTCTTTAAACACTAGACATCAAATACTATCTCTCAACCATTGACCTGTTTTAACCAAGCCTGTTCAGGTTTTAGAACATTAAATTAATTTACAAATCACAAGAATTTTTCTTCCAACTGGGTAATATTTGGGAGGTAATTTTATTGATGGATCAATATGTCCTCACTACCTATATTTAATAATGGTTTTATATATTGATTTATACCCATTATTGTTTACATTTTTTTATGCTGTCCACAAATGAGGACACTGGATTAAATGTGTTAAAAACCCCGTCACTTCTGACTTCGATAATATCATATAGAGTTGAGTTGTCTTTGCGTGTGTTCAGCCGGTTGTATTGGCGTTATACTGTGTCAAACTTGTCTGGCTTTGTATATTTCTAACGTAGGGACAAAGAGCACAGGGGGTCTATGGATAGAGGTATTAGCTTTGATGTCTGTCAAGTTGTACGTTCGCGTGGACTGGTCCGCAGCCATCTCGAAAATCTCTCATATAATGTTTCCAAGTTGCCTTGGTAAAAGGTTTCAGTTGGTGAGCTAAATCGCGTGAGGAGGTGGTGTTAACACGGCACCGCTGGGCAAAGAAGCTCCCCGACACAGGTCTCTGGCCAGGGCGGAATTGTTCCTCAGCTAAACTACAACGGCCATGTGTTCGCAACCAAGGTGATTCACTTATCCTGAGGACATTGACTGTCGTCTGACCTGGAGGGGGATGGGCCTTGCCAAGTTAAAACGTCTAAGATACGCAACATGACGAGCACACCAAAAGAAAAACAATCGTGGAGACTTAGGCTCTCGTACGCAACCCTGACAGATGGAAGAAAATTGTGGACAGCTTTCCCAACGGCACCTTCTGGGGTTAAGGGAGTGTTAACAAAAGAAGCAGATAAATACGAGGATCTAATATCTATCCTAATTTAATTGTAAGAAAAAGCATATTTTTTTCTCGACATTATTACTTACATTTTTCTCTCTGCTTATATGGGGGATCATCGGTTTCCATCCCGTACCTTGAGATGATATTTGACCTCAAACTCACGCAAGATCTCAAGTGGATTTCCTGTACACGATCCATAGCTAAAGATGCAGGTTAAGTGATCGGCTCCATGTACCGCTCCACTAAGTACTTGACTCTTCGTACTATCCTCTGCTTTTATAAGTGACAGATCAGACCAAAAATGGAGTACTATTGCCATATTTAGGCAATCCCAAGTTGGCATGTATGCCGATGACACAACAATCTACTCTCGCATCGATCAAAAACCAGGTGTGGGCGACAAAGTGAACCACGCTACTTTGCTTGAAAAGCACCTCCAATCCGTAGTGGCCTGGGGTAGGAAATGGCTAGTAAATTTCAATGCTTCTAAAACGAAGCTGTTATCAACTAACCACCATAGACAATCGCATCTACCTCCCATTAGCATGGGACAGGCTAGCCTCCCAGAGAGTAAAATACTACACCTCCTTGGCCTTACACTTTCGGCGGACCTCAAATGAAATGACTATATCGAATTCATTGCCAAATCTGCCGCTATGAAAGTCGGCACTCTGTGCAGGGCCCGGAAGTTTTTCCCATCTGAATCTATTCTGCACATATACAAATCTACCATCCCCCCCGTGTATTGAATATTGCTGCCATATCTGGTCGGGTGCCCCTGCTGCTCTCCTTGGGTTTCTTGACAAAATACAAAGGAGGATCTGTAACGTGGTGGATACTGACTTGGCAGACCGGCTGCAATCACTCTCTCACCGGCGTGATGTGGCTTCCCTGTGCCTCTTCTACAAGTACTTTCATGGCTTCTGCTCCGATGAACTTAGAGCACTGGTGCCGCCTAAGCAGGAATTTACACGAGATAATAGATTAGCAACTAGATCCCACCCTTTTACAGTTAAACAGATAAGATGTAACCGTAATTTCTACTCCAACAGCTTCTTTTCTCGCGCTTCCCGCCTGTGGAACTCCCTTCCACAAGTTTGCTTTCCCGGCAGCTACAATCTCCAAGTGTTTAAATGTAGGGTCAATAGACTATATCACTCTAACTCCCAATTATTCTCAGAACACTCATCTACCCAACCCTCATTCTCGGTATCCTTACCCGCCTATCACCCACCCTCTGACATTTCCTATATTTAATCATCCTTTCTCCACTCTATGTAGCCCCCTGCGCAGTAGTGGCAGTGACATGCCTTGCTCGGGGTGAAACGCTTATAAAAAAAAAGATTCCCAAACCTCACTTTCAAAAGCATCTCTGAGTCTTTGTTGGAGAAAATGACTTTTCTCCCGCCTCTTTCACAATCGAGACCTGACGAGTCTCTTACTGCTCTATTGCTACTACCATAGAAGGCATTTGCACGAACTGCATTTCTTGGTTTCAACAGGTCTGACCTTCAATACTATAAATCGCCATGTCACTTATACAGTAAAAAAAAACAATCACATTCCCCCGTATTCCATTAGCGAGTATTAAGTTCTACTCAAACAAATTCTTCCTGCGAACCACTGTGCTTTGTGTTTTGAACCAACCCTCAATAGAATATTTCTCCAATCACTACAATCTTAACTTATTCAAGTCTAGAATCAAGTGTTATCTTTCCCTCTTATCAACATAAATGTTATGGGGAATCACACCTATTTCTCAGATAATGGATCTCCATCCTATATATTAATATATATAAGGATGGAGATAATATGTCTTGCGTGATACACGGTTTGGCGATCATGTCTCTGACTCATGACTGCCTTGGCTGAAGAATTTACAGGAGTTTACAGGAAGTACTTGGAATGTTCATGGGAGATCTTTAGACTTCTATTGGAGTTCAGTAGAACTACTAGGCAGTTGATATTAGTCGGCAGTTAACCGAATACTAAGGAATCAGCTGTCAGTGGAAGATTACAAAGTTCCTAACATTTTGGGTACGTTAAGTCGATTAGCAACCGACAAAGCACAATTATAAACTTCAGTGCGAAAACTACTCTACAACATACTCTTTATTTCTTTTTTTACTACTTAACGTAACCCTCTGCATCGAATGGCTCCCCCGGGCTTTGTCCAGGGTGAAAAAAATTCTAATGCAATAGCATTTTGTGTCTCTAGGTATCTCGGTAAAACTCTACTACACAAAGTGTTTTAGGTGTCTTGCGTGATACACGGTTTGGCGATCATGTCTCTGACTCATGACTGCCTTGGCCGAAGAATTCCCGCAGGCCGAAGGTATGGGGTACCCAGTGAGGATCGAACTTTCTATTCAGTTTTAATAAGTTCTAGCGAAACAAATTTACTAATCATAACACCACGTCGGGGTGCCCTTTTTCTAAGCGCAGTGTAGAAGATTTTTGGTCCTTTAAGATTAAAGGATTAATCTACGATTCGTAGATTAAAGATTAAAATTATTAATTCTTTAAGATTAAAGATTAAAATTATTAATCCTTTAAGATTAAAGGATTAATATTATGATTCGTCTAGCATACGATTCAAGAAAAATAAAGACAACAACTCCAATTTGTAACTGATAAATTAAAATATATTCAATAAACAAAACATGTAATAGCAGTATATATAGAGTAAGAGGAAAGAGTTGTTCCCCTTTAACTGTTATTCGACCAAAGTAAAATGAAGGAAGTTTTTTCTTGCGCTGAAAAGATTTGTTACGGTTGTTAGCAAGATTTTCATGTAAGAACAAATAACTTAAAAAAATACAATTATTTTGAATGTAACTGTAAATGATACAAATTTTGGTCAAGAGTTCCAAGTTTAAAAGTTCTTGGCGAAAATATTCAGACAGAAAACAAAGTTCTGTGTCTGTGTGTGTGTAAGGTATGAGTAGAAAGACAGAATTACGTCGAGTCCTTTGGCCAGCCTGTTGGTCTACTGTCAAGCTTGCTGAAAGTCACCGCTTATAAGAGGGGAGAGCGGATCAAACAGCAAGCGCGGAAAAACTTTGTTTACATAAAAAAATATGTGATTGGCTAAAAATTAACCAATCACCACACACACATGAAAGAGCTGCTTCAGAGCCGAAAGATTAAAGGCGACTGCGATTGCTAAATTGTCCTATACAAGAAAGGTAGTGATTTATTACCTAATCGCGGACGTATAAATGACATGGACGGAATGTGGGTAAGAAAAACTTAGTAACCGCTATACGCAGCTTAGATGTAGCAAAGGCCGAAAGTATGGGACATCCAGTGAGGATCGAACCCACTAGTAATGCTTCTAGCGAGACAAGCTTGCTAACCATTACACCACCTCGAAGGTGTCCAATAATAATAGTATAATAATAATATAAAACACAGAAACTAATAATATGAAAATAAGAACATGAGTAAAACAATAACAATAATAATAACAGTAATAATAATAGCAATTGAAACATGAAAAACAAAAATAATGATAATATGAAAAATAAGAACAACAACAACAACAGCAGCAACAACAACAACAACAACAACAATAATAATAATAATAATAATAATGAACTTGAGAAGAAGAAGACGAAATAGTTAGGAAATAATAAAAATTATTCTGTCATGCAAAGAAGACACCTTCTTTGTCTGATTTTAAAAAAAATAAAATTTCATTGCTTTCTCTTAGATGCCACTTTTATCTTTGCATTTATCCAAAATTAATTGCAGATCCGTTGCTTGTGTTTAACGGTGTGCTAATATAATTAATACCTTTCAAGTTTTCTTCTTTTTTTTTTTCTCGGCAGATAAAAGAACGTTGAAAGACGAGAGTTGACGAGAAAACATGAAAGACTGGTTAAAGGCAAGAGAAAAGAAATTACGCCATTATTTTTTTATTGTTTTTTTTTAAATAATTAGACTTATTTTTGACGAATTAATCATTCATATATGGGAAGTTTAAGCTATTTACTGCTAACAAACACTTTGATAATTCATTTAGAAATCGACTCTCTGTCAAACTATAAAATTACCTGAAAGAAATGTCGGCATTTCTAAATTAAAGTTATCGACAAAAATTATGTTACTATATGATAGAAAAGCAACAATAATAATTTCACGCCATCTGTAGGAATGCTATATGTTGTCTAGAGCTACTACAGAAAGGAAGCTGTGGAGAGATGTAACTGCTGAATTCCTGTAAAGACAGAGCAGATGAAGGAACGAAATGTGTTTGGTTACGATTGTTGCTTTCTAAGCTGAGATAAGATTCTATTTGTTTCCACCTTTACAATATCATTAGAATATCGTTCGCGATATCTTTAAAATGTTATCTTTGCATTAATTATGATTTACTTAGCGTAAATCAGGAAGTGGGTTATACATAATTGTTAGGATATTCTTTATTTCTCTCAGCTCTTTCTCGTATTTCTTCTGCCACCTGGTTAGAAAATTGTGTTAAGTAGTTAAATCGCTGTTTGTCTGCTCCTATTCGGGTTTTTTTTGGGGGGTGGGGGGGCGGGGTGTCACCCGTTTACACAATCGTGTTCAGTAGCTGATTCGCTGTTTCTCTCTTCATTTCTCAAGATTTGTCCTGCCATCCGTTTACACAGTCGTGTTATGTAGGTTACTCTCAGATTCTCTCAGCGTTTCCTAGTTTTTGTCCTGTCTCCCGTTCACGCAATCGAGTTAAGTATGTTACTCGGTGTTTCTCTCTGCACCTCTCTTTTTTTTGTTAGCTCACCCGTTTATATATGACACCCTAACCCCTTTCTGGTTTCAAAATTACGTTGCGTGCGCTAAATGGCGTAAGTTACTCGCACCTGAGTCTGAAGCTTTTCGCTTCTGTTTCGTCCTAGGTGATCGAAGATGTCAAATGAACAGTCGAAAATCTTTCACCTCCCCTGCCACGTAGTGATTTCTGATTTCAGAGGAAATTACGGATATTCGAAAAAAAGGAACGGTTGAGTCTTTATGCTGTCTTCTCAACAACTGAAATCAAGAGGTGGTTGGATGCACATGCAGAAATAAAGGAAACAGGTCAGAACAAAATAAACAAGGAAGAAATGAATGCCAGTCTATGTGGACTAATGATTATATTGTAATTCTCTGTACAACGAGAGAAGGAGAGAGGGAGAGAGAGAGAGAAAATAATAAAAATAAATTAAACCAAAAAAACTAAAAATAAAATACAATGAAACTTTTACAAAGTTCACAAATTACTGCGGATGTTATATTGTTTTTTTGTTAGAAGTAATACACTCGTATTGCTTCTCTGCCGGTAAGGGGTGTTCATGCCGCTAGCATGGAAGAGAGAGAGAGAGAGAGAGAGAGGGAGAGAGAGAAAGAGAGAGAGGGTGTATTTTTTAACGTCTTTCATTTTCCGCGTTCTTTGACTGTCTGACGTACACCTGCCAACCTCTTGATTTTCAAATCCGTTGTGGCTTTGTTGAAACTGTTTCAATATGGCGTGGGTTGGGGATGACATCGGAATGTCTTCCCATTAAAATATAACGTCAACTTCGTTTATCTGGTTCAGCTCAATTGCGCACAAATCCTGTCATGCTGGCTCTATTTTGTTGACTTTATACATTAACCTGTCAGCGCTAATTGCAATTACATCCTTACGTGGGCAGTCTTTTTCAAAAATTTACTGATAATTTTTTCTCTTCCGTCGATCATTTATTTTCTTTCTCCGAGAGAGGCGAAGGGGAGAGTAACAGACAATAGAGAAAATTGGAATAACCAGGGTTTCCTCCCCTCGCAGGCCATTTGTGTTTTTATAAAATTATTATATCAGTTGACGTCCCTCGCAAACACCGTGTTTCGCCTCTCTATCTCTCTCGGCCACCCCAGCATTTGTTTCCTTTCTCCTTTCTCTCTGTTTCTTTCTTTCTCTCTCTCAAACTCCTCTTAAGAAAAGAAGAAGTTCTGGGAAGAAAAAATATATACACACAGAGATATTTTCCAAATGTCTATTCCTGGTTTCGAATCCATGGTCCGTCGATGTCTGTTTAACGTGTATGCATAAGGAACACTTAGAGTGTTACAGTGTTACACAACCGTGTTCACTAGGTTACTCACGGTTGCTCTCTGCAATTCCCAACATTTTTCTTGCCATCCATGACAAAATAATTTCTATTATTTCCTGATCATTTCTTTTTCTTCTTACTATTATCATTATAATTATTGTTGTCATTGTTGCTGTTCGTATTTTTCATATCATTATTGTTGTCGTTTTTAATATTATGATAATTATTATTGTTGGTATTATTGCTAGTTCTTCCTTCCCTATTTAATTTAGATTACTCGCCAATTCTATTGTCTCTTTCCAGTCTTTGTCCTGCCAACTGTTTACACAATTGTGTTAAGTAAGTTAAACGGTGTTTCTTCCTGCCTATCTATTGTCTTTGTCCAGTTACCTGTTTACGCGGTATTCACTGTTTCTCTTCTCTTCTCAGTCTTTCTTCTGCAATCCCTTTTTACACGGTCGTGTTTCTCTCTGCCTCTCTTCGATCTTTGTCCAATCACCAGTTTTCAAAATTGTCTTAATTAGATGATTCGCTGCCTCTCTCTCTGCACTTTCCAATCTTTGTCCTGTAACCCGTTTACAGAATCGCGTAAAGTAGGTTAATCGGTGTTTCTGTGCGCTCCTCTGAAGTTTTTCTCCGTCACCACTTTACACAGTCGTATTATGTAGGTCATTTCTCTCTGATCTTATCTTCAATTTATCTTGTGACTGTCAAATTCTTCGAAACTAAATTCTTCTTTATGTGTCCCTAAAGCTTTCAACTGTCTGTTTCTAAATCAAAAGAAAAATCTCATTAATATTATTAATGAATAGAAATAGCTATCTTTTTCCTATTTTATATGCTGTTTCTCTTCAGCACGTCGGCCATGATGAATCGCAACAATTTCCTATCAGCTGCACCCCAATTCAACGTCTGTCCCCTAACCCCTGGTTTATCATCTTTTTCGGACAAGTTCTTATGTATGCCACTTACTGTTTCGCTCTGGTCCTCTCATCTTCATGATTACGTCTTTTGAGTTTTGAATTCTCCAAAACCGCTTTCCTCATTATGTTGTATATTCGTTGTGTTGGTGTGAAATAATGCCAAATATCATTCATAATTAGCAGTGAAAATGTCAGAATTTTGCTGAATTGTTATATAATATCTTGGTCGGTGTGGAATTTTGCCAAGACGTGTATTTTGCACTGGGTAACGCAGGAAGATGTGTTTGGGTGTAGAACGTCGCTAGCGAAAGCAAATTTTATTTTGACGAACAGAGGTCAAGGAGGTCAGTGCCTGAGAAGGGACGGAGTACAGCGGACGTGCAACGTGCTAGGTAGCAAAATGGCGATAAATGTCACAGAGAAGAGTTAAGTTTAGATTTGAATCAAGCAGTTGCAGAGAGCAGTTGAGTGGAGAACAGCTCAGAGAGGAACCGGGTGAAGCTGGATGGACATGCCGGTGGCCGCTGACTCCATGCCCGTGTCTTGGCAACCCCGATGGAACCACTCCACTCTACGGTCAAGTCATTGAAGAATGCGATATAAAAGTGCTTGTTAATGTCAGTCATTTTAACAATGAAAAAGGGCGCCGATTTTGTCAGTCGGGAAAAAGCAAGTCATTTTGATTGTAGTTTATTTCGTCGATTTATCTTGTGACAACATAATCAACATTTTGTTTGAGCGTATTCTCGCTGAATGGATTGCAAATTTAATCTTCGCCTAAAAGGTTGCAGTGGTTTGAATTGATTCAAGTATTGTATTCTCATCATGTCGGTAGCAGTTGGATTTTCGCAGAATGGTTTGCAGTTTGTTTTCGACAAAGAAGCAGGGGGTTACACGTTAATCTTAATTCAAGTCTGTATACTCAGGGAAGAGTATACAATATCTATTAAAATTAGTGTTCAGTGACTTGCTATTTTTGAAAAGCAAAACAGGTTGATCTATTCTTGGTTATCACGGCACAGAAAAAAAAAAGAATAGACAATAGGGATAAAAACATTAAGTCAAGGTAAGCGACATTTTTTGTTTGCTTATGCTCGTGTTTTTGTTCTAAGAAAAGTTGGTATTCAGCCGAAAATTACTATGGAAAAGCATACTTTTTACACTTTTGTGCAGAATCTTACTTTGGGGTTAGGGGTGCAGTTGTTTCGGGTACGTTTAAGAAGTTTAGGAAATGCATACCTTGGAGGTACCGTTGTCAGATTAATTAGAGTTGGAAAAAATATGAAGAAATAGTCAGAGAAAGTAGAGCTTTTAGAAGAGATAAAGTCGTCGTAAAATGTGAAAATATTTTTCAAACTCTTCCGGTCGTTTAGTTTCGGTCCCAGTTGAAGGCAGATGAAAACTATTATTGCAACTAACTCCTATCTCAGCTTTGTGAGAAAGAACCTGAGGTAAACCGCAAAAGTTAACTTCTGTGAGATTAACTGGGGATTTTATAAGAAACACAAAGGAAAAAAGTAAGTTAGACATTCATTGAAAGTTTCTTTGGAGATTAAGATGTTGGAAAAGAGAACAGCGTTCGTAAAAGGACATTAGCTTCCTTATGGCATTGTGGGTAGTACGAGGCAGTCCGTTTATATGAGGTGTTTATAGTAAGACGGATCCATTTTTAGACTAAGTTAGTAGGGAAATTAGAACTATAAGAGTAGCAAACTAATCCTTTGATTGAAACATATCCCAGCATCTTCAGATACAATCAAACATTTGTTTTCTTGTTTTTTCTTCTCACGTTTAGTTGTGGCTGTTGTTGTTCAGGCAGACTTGAAATTATATGCACTGCTAAAAAGGGGAGACAGGTTTACGTGTCCAATCATTGTATGATTGGAATTATAAGAAATTTAATGTGTGATGGAAACGCGAATGGGGTTTCACATGCATATGCGAGGTCATTTACCGGTGTCACTTTGTGAATTGAAGATGCAGTTACCGTCTATGACGTACGGTCGTGCACCGGAAGTGTCTGGGGGTGAGGTGAATTGTTAAAGTAGACGGAAGGGACAGAGAAAATGAACTTCTGAAGAGTATAAAATATTATTGACGTGTGTGTCCTTCGAAAAAAGAAAAAAATGAACTTTTTGAATATTATAGAAACTTTCTTGTTGTATGCGTTTTTCGAAAAAAAAAAAAAGAAAAAAGAAAAAAAAACGAACTTTTCAGACTTTGCAGAACTCTCTCTGACGTTGCGTTTTAAAAAACAAAAATACTGAAAAACTGAAAAACTGAAAAACTGAAAAAGAGAAAAAGAACAGAGAAAATAATAATAATGGTGACAACGAAAAAAAAAAGAAAGATTAACTACTGAACATTTTTCTCTTTCAGTGCATTGTGCGTTCATTTTTTTACGGATGGTTTAACGTTATGTGGGTTGTCATTGGCTCTTCAATAAAGTCGAGCGTAGAATGATGAAAGTGTTTGTATCAGAAGCAAAGGTTAGTAAATAGGTCAGTGACGAATGTTTGTCAAGAAAGGGTCAAGAAGAACGTAACGAACGAATCAACGTAACGAATTAGTTAGCAAGTGTCGTCACCGGAGCAGATGTAAACTCTATTAGTTATCACCTCCTCCTATTTATTCATAAATAAAAGGAAGGTGATTACATAGATTAGAACTTAAATTTAGAGTATCTGAAGTTTTTCCTGCCTACTACCCTTGACCCAATGGACAAATTTCCTGCCTTCCACTACCAAAGATAGAATACTATTATTTTCTCCTATTCTAGACCCTTTCCTGACCAACATTACCCATCCTTCTCTTTATTAAACTTTGCTTCCGGAACAAGAATTTCCTTCATTCTACGGTCGACTGGGGTTGACAATGCATGTCTCGAATTGATATGTTGAAATAGCTATAACCCTAAATGTGATCTGAAATTACAAATGATATATATATATATATATATGTATGTGTGTGTGTGTATGTATGTATATATATATATATATATATATATATATATGTATGTATATATATATATATATATATATATATATATATGTATGTATGGTTGCGGTTGAGTTATGATAATTTAGCTCTGATTGCTGTTTCTTCAATAGTTTTAATGAGAAAAGATATTTTGGCAAGCAGTTTTTTTACATTAAAGTTCTTAATATCGAGGTAAAAATAGAGTGTTGATAGTTTTAGTGCAAAGAATTTAACCAGCCACGACGAGAGAGAACATCATAACGTTGTCCTCACGAAACTTTGACGTCGGTATTAAGCTGCTAAGTGACAAATTCTTTGCACTGTATATATATATATATATATATATATATATATGTGTGTGTGTGTGTGTGTGTGTGTGTGTGTGTGTGTGTGTGTGTGTGTGTGTGTGTGTGTGTGTGTGTGTGTGTCGAAAGAGAGAGAGAGAGAGATAAATGAACAGATAGATCAATGGGAAAAAAATTATGAAGAAATGGAAAAAAATCATGTTTTGAACTTCATTCTGCAGGACTTCATCACCTTTTTGTATTGCTGCAACTTCGCATGCATAGAAAGGAAAGACGCTGGGAAATTCAAATTATTTTTTATGAATTTTGGATATACAATCTAGACGATTTCATTTAGTTTCTTTTTCTTTTTGTTTCCATTCCTTTTGTTATTGGGTATTGATATGTTGAAATTGATAATAGAAGATCTTTGATAATAGAAGATCTTTGATAATAGAAGATCTTCCAGGAATGGTGAAATTCAAGAGCCAAGGCACAAGTTTGTCATACATTCTTTTATTAATATAATCTAGCCAATTAGATTTAGATTCGTTTCTTTTTGTTTCCATTCCTTTTGTTATTGGATATTCCATACTGTGATAAAAGATCTTCCAGGAATGGTGTAATATAAGAGCCAAGGCACAAATTTGTCATACATTCTTTTAATAATATAATCTAGCCGATAATATTTAGTTTCTTTTTCTTTTTGTTTCCATTACTTTTGTTATTGGATATTCCATACTTTGATAATAGAAGATCTTCCAGGAATGGTGAAATTCAAGAGCCAAGGCACAAGTTTGTCATACATTCTTTTATTAATATAATCTAGCCAATTAGATTTAGATTCGTTTCTTTTTGCTTCCATTCCTTTTGTTATTGGATATTCCATACTGTGATAAAAGATCTTCCAGGAATGGTGTAATATAAGAGCCAAGGCACAAATTTGTCATACATTCTTTTAATAATATAATCTAGCCGATAATATTTAGTTTCTTTTTCTTTTTGTTTCCATTACTTTTGTTATTGGATATTCCATACTTTGATAATAGAAGATCTTCCAGGAATGGTGAAATTCAAGAGCCAAGGCACAAGTTTGTCATACATTCTTTTATTAATATAATCTAGCCAATTAGATTTAGATTCGTTTCTTTTTGCTTCCATTCCTTTTGTTGTTGGATGTTCCATACTGTGATAAAAGATCTTCAGGAATGGTGTAATATAGAGCCAAGGCACAAATTTGTCATACATTCTTTTAATAATATAATCTAGCCAAGTAATATTTAGTTTCTTTTTCTTTTGTTTCCATTACTTTTGTTATTGGATATTCCATACTTTGATAATAGAAGATCTTCCAGGAATGGTAGAGATTCGAAACCCAAGGCACAAGTTTGTCATACATTCTTTTATTAATATAATCTAGCCAATTAGATTTAGATTCGTTTCTTTTTGCTTCCATTCCTTTTTGTTATTGGATATTCCATACTGTGATAAAGATCTTCCAGGAATGGTGTAATATAAGAGCCCAAGGCACAAATTTGTCATACATTCTTTTAATAATATAATCTAGCCGATAATATTTAGTTTCTTTTTCTTTTTGTTTCCATTACTTTTTGTTATTGGATATTCCATACTTTGATAATAGAAGATCTTCCAGGAATGGTGAAATTCAAGAGCCAAGGCACAAGTTTGTCATACATTCTTTTATTAATATAATCTAGCCAATTAGATTTAGATTCGTTTCTTTTTGCTTCCATTCCTTTTGTTATTGGATATTCCATACTGTGATAAAAGATCTTCAGGAATGGTGTAATATAAAAACCAGGCACAAATTTGTCATACATTCTTTTAATAATATAATCTAGCCGATAATATTTAGTTTCTTTTTCTTTTTGTTTCCATTACTTTTGTTGGTGGATATTCCATACTTTGATAATAGAATCTTCCAGGAATGGTGGAAATTCCAAGAGCCAAGGCACAAGTTTGTCATACATTCTTTTATTAATATAATCTAGCCAATTAGATTTAGATTCGTTTCTTTTGCTTCCATTCCTTTTGTTATTGGATATTCCATACTGTGTGATAAAAAGATCTTCCAGGAATGGTGTAATATAAGAGCCAAGGCACAAATTTGTCATACATTCTTTTAATAATATAATCTAGCCGATAATATTTAGTTTCTTTTTCTTTTTGTTTCATTACTTTTGTTATTGGATATTCCATACTTTGATAATAGAAGATCTTCCAGGAATGGTGAAATTCAAGAGCCAAGGCACAAGTTTGTCATGCATTCTTTTATTAATATAATCTAGCCAATTAGATTTAGATTCGTTTCTTTTTGCTTCCATTCCTTTTGTTATTGGATATTCCATACTGTGATAAAGATCTTCCAGGAATGGTGTAATATAAGAGCCAAGGCACAAATTTGTCATACATTCTTTTAATAATATAATCTAGCCGATAATATTTAGTTTCTTTTTCTTTTTGTTTCCATTACTTTTGTTATTGGATATTCCATACTTTGATAATAGAAGATCTTCCAGGAATGGTGAAATTCAAGAGCCAAGGCACAAGTTTGTCATACATTCTTTTGATAATATAATCTAGCCAATTAGATTTAGATTCGTTTTCTTTTGCTTCCATTCCTTTTGTTGTTGGATATTCCATACTGTGATAAAAGATCTTCCAGGAATGGTGTAATATAAGAGCCAAGGCACAAATTTGTCATACATTCTTTTAATAATATAATCTAGCCGATAATATTTAGTTTCTTTTTCTTTTGTTTCCATTACTTTTGTTATTGGATATTCCATACTTTGATAATAGAAGATCTTCCAGGAATGGTGAAATTCCAAGGGCAAGGCACAAGTTTGTCATACATTCTTTTATTTTAATATAATCTAGCCAATTAGATTTAGATTCGTTTCTTTTTGCTTCCATTCCTTTTGTTATTGGATATTCCATACTGTGATAAAAGATCTTCCAGGAATGGTGTAATATAAGAGCCAAGGCACAAATTTGTCATACATTCTTTTAATAATATAATCTAGCCGATAATATTTAGTTTCTTTTTCTTTTTGTTTCCATTACTTTTGTTATTGGATATTCCATACTTTGATAATAGAAGATCTTCCAGGAATGGTGAAATTCAAGAGCCAAGGCACAAATTTGTCATACATTCTTTTAATAATATAATCTAGCCGATAATATTTAGTTTCTTTTTCTTTTTGTTTCCATTACTTTTGTTATTGGATATTCCATACTTTGATAATAGAAGATCTTCCAGGAATGGTGAAATTCAAGAGCCAAGGCACAAATTTGCCATGCATTCTTTTATTAATATAATCTAACCGGTTATCTTTAGATTCACTTTTTTTTTTTGGTTTCCATTAATTTTATTAAATATCTCACCTCATGATAACAAGAATGGTGAAAGATTGTAAGAACCTCGGCGCAAATTTACGGTAGCTGAACAAGCGATGAAATCATTATCTAAACATTTTGATCCTAGAGAATCGTTTCCTTTTTTAATCAGAGAACCATTTTTTTAATTAAAATTGGAGTAAGTCTTTAATTAACTAATACCTTTGATGTGTTGTTTTGCAAAATATCCCTTTTGCGTTCATATAATCATTTTTTAAACTTCTTGAGGTTTTTCCGATGCATTTTTCTGGCAATCATTATCGGTGATAGAGTAAATTCCTCCGTTAAGTTTTAGCCTTTGTTTTGTATCGATTAAGTCTTTTATTATTTTAGATGTAGTCATGATACATCTTATGCTGAGCTTATATAAATTGTCTTCAATTTTAGTTGTGATAGAGTTAGTGGATAGAACAATATATATACATATAAAAATTTATATATCGTTATTCCATATATAGATATATATCTATATCCCCCGTAAAACGTTTTGACCAAGGTATTGTAATACTTTTATACACTAATACAATAATAATAATAATAATAATAATATTTTATATCATAATGTTATAATAGTATTAGTAACATCATGAATTGTAATCCATAATGTTACTATTAACAATAGAAGTGTTAACGATATCAATCCTACGTATATAATATGCGCTTCATAGTTCCTACTTCTTACAACAAGCTCACCCAGTAAACCACTACTTTGAGTGGCTCTTACGCCTTGTATAAGCTGTTTTAAGAATTAAAAGAGAAATATCAGAAAAATAATGGTTAAATGAAAGACAAATATAAAAAATGATTACTGAAGCATTTTATTTCGAGTCTTAACTTCTTCAGAGAAATAACGTATTTTTATTTATGATCAGAAATACATAAATTTACTGTAGAAGTAATAAATTTTAATTATAAAGAAAGTACATTAGTTTCTGAATACACATGCGGAAATATAAGTCCAGATCCATACAATATATATTTACCCCGTTTCTTGCAAAATTACTGCGGATCCTATGTAGAATAATAAAACACAATTACGATAAACAGAAAAGCGATAAAATTTAACATCTAATTCCATCAGATATCAGATTTTAAATTTAAATGACGGGCTTCCATCTATGTTAGCATCACGATATAATCCGTAAGCAGCGTTTACTGAGTTTCTTA
Organism: Ascarosepion bandense; assembly: GCA_037127315.1. NCBI lineage: Eukaryota > Metazoa > Mollusca > Cephalopoda > Sepiida > Sepiidae > Ascarosepion > Ascarosepion bandense. The sequence continues at coordinate 725,009 of JBBBDQ010001555.1, read as the reverse complement.
TTCCCCAGCATTTTATATTTCTTCATTTTTTTGTACATAGAGAATTTGATTCCATCGTTAAAGCCGTCATATGCTTCAAGAAGTTCTTCCTCTGAGAGAAGCATGAAAATACAATATTTTCTATTACTTAAGTTCATTTTCGCGAGCACACACATATAAATACACACACACACACACACATACAAACACATATACACCCTCCAGCACTCACGCACGCACTTATATATACAGAATCCAAAATCGGCGTCAACGTTCATGACTGTTTACTAACTTAAAAGATTTATACATAGAGAGATATTGACAAATGTACGTTGTGGTGCAATCGAAGGAAAAATCGGAGAGCTGAGTTTGAATTCTAGCCGAATTCGTTGCATTCACTTACATACAACTATTGGATGAGTCCAATGGTGATTACGAAGGCAAATCAGAAAAGAACGCTCGAATTTGTTAGAGTCTCATACTCAACACAGAAGCCTACATCAAGTGCTAGAGGAGGTAATGCCGCCCTGGGTCAAGAGGGTAGCTACTGGAAGATCCTATGTCTGGGAACAGAACTCTGAGCCATACCACACAAGCAGGAGAACCTAGTCATGGTTGTCAGACAATTTCTGCGACCACATCGACCCTTACATAAGACCACCTAACTCCCCAGACGGCAACCTGCAACATAAACCCCATCGCTTCCACGGTAGTATAGACCATCGGTAAAATTCTCGCCATCGACGAGGGGTTCGCCGATTTTTCTGTAACTTCTTTTTTACAGCTAAGTATGTTGACTCTGCGCAAATCCCATTATTTCCCCATCAAGATAGACTTGTTGCCAACCAAGGCAATAGAATCTAATCCGTCTTGCTATTTAACCCATAAGAGAAGAGAAGAGATGGATTATAACTTTTGTCAATGGTATTTGTGCGTAAGCGAATGCAAGGAATTCAATTGGAATTCGAACTCGGATCTTTCTGAGCTGATATCTACTGTACCACAACGTATATCTCAGATCTGCAACGCTCTTGATTATCGTGTGTAGGCGCATTTGAACGAGAGACTAACAATACTCCCAGTAACACTAAAGATTAACTGAAGGTAAGGATTATGGCAGTATTCACCCACTTAAACAAAAGGACCGTATAGAAGAGTATAATACAGGAGTAGCTACTGTTTTTAAAGTCTACCATTTCCTCATAGTGCTCAATCCTAGTGCGTTATATATATATATATAGTAGACACTGAAGTCACTACCCAGAGACGACACCTTGTTTCATGGTAAACGCAATCGTCAGGCAAACTTCATATTTACATACGCACTATCCATAATTTTGAGCACTTTAATCTATAAATATAAAATAGCGTCAAACTATATATACATATAATGAAATAATCTTATTTATTAATCCGACATATTTCTAACAATTTAAATGTTTTTAGTGGCAATCTACTTTTGGAAGAATTATAATACTGTTTAAAATAAAAAAAGCGTCTTCACAAATATGAGTACCTATTAAAATTATGTTTAATGGAATATATATATATATATATATATATATATATATATAATTTTTAAAGTTTATATATATTGTTTACATAATATGTTTAATGTTCAAACATTATCATAGTGGCGAAGGTCAATAGACACCTCCTAACAAACTAACTTCCATTCTTTCAAACACTCTTCCCTCCCACCCAACTATCTATTATCCCCCTTCTGACATTTCCTATATCTAACCACTCTTCCTATTTACCTCCCACTATGTAGCTTCAAGCGCAATAGTGGCAGTCGAATGCCTTGCTTGGGGTGAAATGATTAAAAAAAATGTGCGTCATGCTTTAATGGATATTTAGAAATGAGAAATCGGAGAGCAGAGTTCGAATTCGTTTCATTCACTTAGGCACAAATAACTTTCAATATCCATCTTTTCTTACTTCAGGTATGGATTAAATAGCAGGACAGATTAAGTTCTATAGGCTTGGTTGGCAACCAGTTTACTCCAGAAAGTAATGGCAATATATTGTGGGAAAATCTTCTGCCTAGTCAGTCACGTTTCGAAAGAGATATGGTCGTCCAAGCGTGTATCAAGTATGACAATTAACCGCTATATATACATATATGTGCGTGTATGTATGTGTGTGCGTTTGTGTGTGTGTGTGTTTGTGTGTGTGTGTGGAGAGAGAGAGAAAAGTTAAGAAAAAGAAACGAAAGAGAACGAAGAAAACGGAATAAGAAATATAATAGGCATTACAGATAGATATGTTCAGGTGCCGAGTAATAGATATAAAAATATAAGAGTCTAAGGGAAAAAATAATCCAGACATTTCTATGTAGTTCAAAAGCATATGTAATATTTAAGATCAATTTTGAGATACGGCAATGTTTCGTGCTTCTTAATACAACATTTGAAGATACATTCTTTGTATCTAAAGATAACTCTCTAGTCTGTTCTATCTCGTCATGTTTTATTTACGAGAATACAATATTTAGACTTCGATCTTAGTAAGGTGTTAATTTACCGGTTGTTGATAACGAAAGTAAAAAGCGGTTCGTTCTGTGTGATTTCCTGTTATGTCGGGAAAGACGTGAATGTGAAGAAGTCAGGAAAAACTAGTGTGGGGATGAGACTTCAATGAGTTTATCGTTGCGTATGTCTACAAATATATGCACAAAATGTTGTCTTTCTATAGATGGCTTTGTGTTTAAACATTAAAATGAATCTACAAACAAGATTACTGTTTGTGCCTCGCATATATGCGTGTGACGGTAGATTCAATAAAATCGGATTTAACATTACTGACGTGAAAGATATTTTAAAAGCTGCCAGTGCCATTTTTAACATAATCTTACGGAATTGTAAGACTTTTAAAGTTGCTCAGAACATTATTATTGTACACATCAGGCGACTGCAGATTATCATATAAATTAATCGAGAGAGATTTCACGAAAAAAAAAATTGGTTAATGCTTAAACAGTTGTTTTTGCATCACAATATTTCTATATAGAACAAGTACAGTAAATGGGTCCCAGATGAACTTATGGAGAAGAAAATAGTTCAATGTTTAAACAATTGTCTTTCTCTTCTTCAGAAGAAACGAGGTAAATTTGTTCAACCTGAATATATGGGAAAGAACATAGTTCAGTGTTTAAACACTTATCGGGCTTACGGCTTATCACGTTGAATACACAGGTTCTCACTCGATCACCAAAGTTAAGCAACGTTGAGCCTGGTCAGTACTTAAATGGGTGACCGCTTGGGGAATACCAGGTGCTGTAAGCGTATAGTGACGGATGTGCGTTGTGGTGCAGTGGATATCGGCTCGGAAAGAGAAATCGGTGAGCCGAGTTCGAATTCCAGCTGAATACCCTGCATTCACTTAAGCACTGGTACTCTTGGGAAAATTAATCCGTCCATTCCCTCCAGTTATGGGTTAAATAACAAGGATAGGACTTGGGGACCCTGCTCTTAAAAACAAATCCCAATGAATCGTAAAAAGAAAAACGTTGTAAAAATAAAATAACCTTACCCAAAATCACTGGTTATGAACTTAAACTGATCCCATAAGGATTCATAGGTCGTTAAGCCTCAAAAACAAACAATCACTTATTTTTCTTTTCTTCAATAGAGAAAAAGAAGAACCCACTACTATATCCACTACGCCACCGTCACGAAGGACTTTAATTGTGTATTTTTGGAGCGAAGTGGATATAGTAGTTGATTATACATGTATTAGTATTATATAGTAGTCATGAGTTCGATACTTGGACTTAATTTCACAGATTTTAGAAATAATAAACACGAGATGATCCACGTCTGCCAATCTATGGACACCTGATGAGGACCAGAGGGTACTTGGTCGAAACGTTGTGTCTATTATAACACATATATCAACCCACATTAGAACAAAAGTTCGAAATAATTCTAAGATTATTGAAAATTACTCATTTAAAAAATAAATACAAAGAAAAAGAAGACCCGAAGTGAACAGGCTTCTCATGAACTTATAGAATGAAACATCAATCGGATAAACTTGTTTTCAAATTCTGAAATCATCTTTCTAAACAAAAAAGGTGTAGTTTATAGATTTAATTTAATAAATAACGAATTAAAACATGCAAAACAATAGTTTTGACTTCATGTCGGTGCAGTAGATAGTGGCTCGGAACGAGAATTCAGGGAGCCGAGTTCGAATTCTAGTTGAATTCCTTGCATTCCCTTATGCACAAATACCCTTGGAAAAGGTATTAATCAATCTTTTTCCTCCAGTTATGAGTCAAATATCAGGACAAATTCGGTTCTATAGCTTTGGCTTGAAAGTAGTTTACCGCAGACTCTAATGGCCCCCTACTACGGGATAATCTTCTGCCTAGTCAGTCACGTCTGGAAAGAGACATGATCCGCCAAGCGTGTATCGCGTATGTCACTTAACTGACTGACTGACAGTCATAACTTAAGATCTAAAGATTCTACTGAGGCATGAAACTGGCATTCACCATGCAGTTTTGAATCCTATGTCCGTATTGTTTGTCTATAAAAAATGTTTTGTATCTATGGTTGAGCAATCCTCACCCATAAATGCAAATTGTTTATATATATATATATATATATATATATATATATATATATATGTGTGTGTGTGTGTGTGTGTGTGTGTGTGTGCGCGCGCGCGCGTGTGTGTGTGCCTGTGGGCACATGTTTGTGTCCATGCAAATATGTGTATGTGCGTGAGTGCATATGTGGATGTGTGTGAAAGTGAGCGAAAGATAATTTGTATTTTGTTGCGTTTTTAATTTCTATTACCATGAATATTTAACACATTTCAGATTAAATGCCAATCAGTTTGATGCATGCATCTCTAAGGCAATATTAGATATGATTAAACTCAACCTTTGTAAGACATATGACAGTAGATGGGGGAAATAGCTTTCTTCTGTTCCAAATCAAATTACAGTTCTCTTTAAATTTATATTGAATAAATATAAACAACACAAAAAGTTTCTTAATCATTTCAAAGTTCTTCCTTACGGACTTTTGATGTGCCATAATTAACCCCAAGTGTCTCGTTGCTTTTACTTCGAAACAGTCAAGTTGGATATAAAGAATTTAGTTAATTTGTTATAGTAGAAGTCACCATTGTAGCTGTAGGGACGGTCAGCCATGTCTGGTACAAGGCTAATTCACAAACACAGCCGATACTCCCCACAACCTAGGTTTTATCGGAATTATCAGAAGGTTATCAGAATGTGGATTTGTGGAAAAATAAAAGTATACCTTTTGTATGTTTAAACTGAAATCTATTAATAGAACAGAAAAACATGAATTGGTAGAAGTTAAACGTTCAATGAGAAACAGTAAAGATAGTCAAGGGTATCAAGAGAGCGTAGTAGTAACTTGTGTGCATGTATGTATGAGCGTTATCGTTGGGTAGGAATGTCTTTGAAGTTATCGTTCAGGGTGAATGGTGAAAAGGAAGGAGGTGAGAGAGAGAGAGAGAAAGAGGTAATAATAATGATCGCTTGAAGTTTGTCAAGGTACGTGTTAATACGCTCGTCGTCATCTCTCTGGTAACAGGCGAACTTGCCTGTCTTTTATTCTGTTTGTGGGGCTCGAAAAGGTCATTTGAGAATTCACTCCCGGATGTGATTCTGGCTTTTCTGTTGGACGACAAACAAACTTCGCGTCGGCTCGCGAAAAAGTCCGTAAAAGAATTTGTTTTCTGAGAATTGAAGATTATTTGGATTTTGTTTTTAGATGTTTCCTAGTTTTCTATTGACCAAAAAACATTTCGCATCAAGGTGTGAAATTTCACGAGTTTTGTTTTGGATTCGTTTTGTATGTGTGCTAAGCAAAGTTTGTAAATTTGAGTCTTTTTTAATTTCTAACAAAATCAATAAGTCGGTGTTTAGCATTTGAATTTTAAATCTAGATCTTGTTTGGTTCACTACAAATTAACAGTTAGTTAATGCTTCCCCCTCATCCCTTTGTCAAACAGAAAAGATGCCTTCCGGATATAAAGCAATATATTAAGATATAGAAAAATATTTTCATAAGCAAAGAAATGTTGTTGATATACGATTTAATATCTGACCTAATGAGGGTGAATGCTGGTTATATGAAGAAGAAACTTGAAACCAGAAAGATATATTCAAAGAACGAATGTTTATAACACCATGGGCAGATCATGAGTACAACTAGGACGTTTTACCGTTTAAAAAACGCGTAGTTACAGTCAGAATGATGTGGGTATAATTTCTGAGACACGTAATGCGGAAAGAAGGCTTGGTGAATTTAACACTAACGAGATATGATAAAAACAAGAAAAGTAAATGGAAAAAGTAGATTATGCGATTAAAACAAAGAGCAATGGTAAATGATTAAAACTGTTTAAGGCAACAGCCGTCAGGTAGATGTGGAGAACCGTGATCACCGACCTTCAAAAATGGCAAGAGATTTAAAAAAAACTGGGGAAAGAGTGAAAATGTAAAACGTTATTTCTTAGCTACACTAGTTTCCGTTTATCTCATTGAATTTTGAAAGATCAAAACCATTTACAGAAGTCGTTAAAAATATCAACAAATCAAATAAAACAGAACTAATCAATGTCAGACATTTCTAAAAAATAAACCGAGGCCGAAAATCTACTTTATATAGAAGCACATACTCCTAGATACATATATTAACTAACGTTAACGTTTAAGAGACACGTAAACAGACAAGCGTTTTATACAAACATACACATACACTATTATACATTATTATGCACTTTACCAGAGAAAATATTCCACGCACATACATTGAAAAATAATTATCTTTAATACACGTGCCACATATCTGACCAATAAAAATTAACCGTAAATCGCAAAATACCAGTAAACTATATTTATGTTAATTTTTGTCATTTTTCCCGGTCTCTGACGAAGTTTTAATAGAAATGAAACATGTTAGATTGAGATAATTTCCAAGTTTGTTATTTATTCTATCTTTTTGCCATATATGTGTGTTTTAAGCAGGATATAGAATTCTATAAAGTTTTAAGTAATTTGAGAAATCGTTTCAATAAATCGTTTTGCATCTGTCACACACACACACACGCGCACACACACACACACACACACACATAGTTTTGACTTTATGCCGGTGCAGGGGTGGATAGCGGTTCGGAACGAGAATTTAGGGAGCCGAGTTCGAATTCCAGTTGAATTCCTTGCATTCACTTATGCACAAATACCCTCGGAAAAGGTATTAATCAATCTTTTTCCTTTAGTTATGAGTTAATATATGTATTAATAAACATATGTATACTTATATACTCATACATATAAACATATAATCTGTTATTACATTGAACACTATTTTATTAACAACAGTACTCTATGTGCTAGATATTATATTTAGTTATATATATATATATATATATATATATATATATATATATAGTTTTAATGTATGCCAAATTTATGGGTAAAAGTGTTTACTATTAATCAGGAAAACATTTTTTGGTAGCATTAGTAATTTCTTAAAAAAATGTATTGCAGTTAATATCTTTGTTTATTTACAAAAATATATTAGCATATTTTTTTAAAAAATATATATTGCTGATAATATTTTTACTATGAAAATGTAAGGCTTGTATTTTACTGGAAAATGTAATTTTATACTTTCGTGAGGTTTTGACCCTATTTTGGCAGTTAACTATTTGTCCGCAGCTGGGATCCTAGCTGGTGTTACTCCGCCGGGTCATAGTGAACAACAGCAATTAACAAGTTTTTCCACGCACCTTTAAACCTCCCGATGAGAGGCCTTACTGTCGAATGTTTCGTCATACCCAGGTAGAGGCAGTCTTCAAGTCTGATGATTGCGTTGAAGCATGGTGCTTAAACGACTAAATCGTAAAATATTTCACATGAAACTTAACTATTTTTAGCTTACGTCATTCAAAGATCGTGAGCGATGGTTTAGGTAAAAATTTCAAGGACACACACTTCCACTCAATTCAACCATGAAATGTTTTCTTTTCAGGTATGTCGGGATTGATGCAACCATTCTTCTGGAGAGACTCAATAAGGGACTGAGAAATTACGAAACTTGGAGCCAGCTTTCAATAAGTAAGAACGTTACGTTATTATATCTAAATCTAAACTTATTTATAAATGGAACTTTGTCTGAGTGTGTCTGTGTGTGCGTCTGTGTGTGTGTGTCTGTGTGTGTGTATCCGTTACCTATAGACTCCAAAACGGCTGAACCGATTTTCTTGAAAATTTACACATACGTACTATAAGCGTCTGCGAGTGTTCTTAGCTCGGTTTTGTGTCGAGGTACCCCCGATAAATATCGAAAATCGATAATCTCGAAAATTGGGTTATAGAAGGAGTGATCCGATTTTAATCAAACTTGATACACTCATAGACAAAGACATAAGAAACGATATTCAGAAGTTTCAAGGTTGCAGTTTTTACAATAGTGCAGAAAATCAATAATATATATATAAAAGGCAAGATGTTTGTGTGTGTGTCCTTTATACAAATCCACAATTTTTATCCGATTCTCACCAAACGTCAGATAAATATTCTTTAGGCTGATTTCCAGGACCATGGATTAGTTTTAAAGCTTTCATTACACCCGAGCACCGCCGGGCTACACTGCTCACTGCTAGTATCTACTAATATATATATATATATATATATATATATATATATATATATATAGTTTTGTTATTATAATGATTCATAAATGGTGAAAATGATTTAATTAAAAAAATATGAGATGCATTCATGGTTATTCAGAAAATTAAAGAGGGATTGTTAGAGGAAGTTAAACAATATGATTGTAGGTGCGTGAATATTGCTCAATAAAAAATTAGGTTGAAAATTTGGTTAGCAAAACAGAACAATACAGGTTCATGTCGAAACATGACACTTTATGTCTATATTTCTAAGATCAGCTAGTATTTACACTATTTATATTATTTGGACGATTGTCCTCATCTTTGTTGCCATTTGTACGGCGTTTTTAAGTTTGTACGCTCTGGCCTTCTTCAGGTGCAAGGAATTTCGAACCGAAACCTTTTTATTACAATTACTGGGGTATATCATTTTCATCCCTTGCGTAAAACCTCTTTTGGTAGTCATGAGTTATCTCCCTTTAACCCGCTAAGCATAGAGATGAATACAATATGGGAACCAAAAATACGGAGTGCCAGAGAAAATCATTAGTGTCAAATTGCAATATGAGCTCTAGTAAAAAATACCAACGAAAACCATTAACATAAAAACATACTAGAGAAAACCATTAACATGAAAAATTGAAATATGAACTCTGGTAAAAAAAAAAAATAGTTCCTGAACATTAGATTTATAAGTCTCAGGAATTCAGTTTTTCTTGCCCTTAAGCACACATGGATATAGACGTTGGTAAATTCCTGTGACTTGGCCTAAACAGTTAAGTTCAATACCAGGCTACAGCAGTGGTGAACAAGTAACTTAGAGGGTTAGAGGGAGATAACTCATGACTACGAAAATAGGCTCTACGCAGGGGATGAGAATGATATACACCAGTGATTGTAATAAAATAATTTGGTTCAGCGTACAACGGCAACAAAGATGAAAACGACAGTCCGAATAATGTAAATAGTGATGACACTTTATAATAATAATTTTGTCTTGGTAAGATACACACTAAGAACATACATTATTTAAAAGATTTTTAACAGCAGTTTGGATTTTAGGTTGTACTACCTCATCTGCAAAACGGTTTGGAGTCATAGGTTAAAATTAGAAATAAGTAATTATGGTCGGCATTCGACAAAATACGACACAAAGAATTGATGGAGATGCTCAGCAGTCTCGACGTTTTTGGGAAAGACATCAGAGTAATCAAGAATCTCTACTGGCAGCAAACTGCCTGCATATGGACAGGTAACGAGTTCAGCAGATTTACAAAGATAGAAAGAGGCGTAAGACAAGTATGTGTCTTTTCACCGGATCTGTTTAACTTGTACAGCGGGAATATTTTGAGGACCATAGATGATACGCCAGGATTTGTTATTGGAGGCCACAACTTGAACAACATAAAGTATTCAGATGATACAGTGCTGATTGCAGACACGGAAAGGAAACTACAAGACCTCCTACAGAAGATAGCGGGGAAGAGTGACAAAAAAGGATTACAAATAAAATTTAAGGAAACTGAATACATGGTCATCAGCAAAAGGTGCAACCCAAAATGCCAAATACAGATGGGGGATACCAGAATCAAGCAAGTACAAAAATTTAAATACCTAGGAAGTGTTCTAACGGAAGATGGAAAGTGCGACACAGAGATCCGAAGGCTAATTGGTATGGCAAAGGACGCATTCTAGAATCTGAATAAAGGTACAAACACACAGGAAAATTTTACTAGAAACAAAGAAAAGAGTGCTGGATTGTTATGTGACGTCAGTTCTTCAATACGCCAGTGAATGCTGGACAATATCATCAAAAATGAGGAAAAAAGTTGAAGCAGCTGAAATGTGGTTCTACAGAAGGATGCTGCGGATATCGTGGACTGAGCATGCAAGCAACGATGAGGTGTTGGAAAGAATTGGCAACGAAAAGGAAATTAATAGTTTGAGCATCAGGAAGAGACAACTGAAGGTTTCTGGGACATGCAATGAGGAAAGAGGACTTGGAAAACCTTATACTGACTGGCCAAATAGAATGAAAAAGAGACAGAGGAAGGCAGCGGATAACATATTTGCAGGGTCTGATCAGGTGAATGACGGAACGAGGGTTGCGAGGTGTAACAAGAGAAAGAGCCCTGATCGCCTACGCCCGGAAGGGACAGGGCACATAGAAGAAGAAGAAGAAGAAGAAGAAGAAGAAGAAGAAGAAGAAGAAGAAGAAGAAGAAGAAGGTATATTGACGGAAAGAAGACCAAATAAGTATTGTGTGCGTCATTAATTTTAGTAAAATAATTTTAAAGTAATTTTAGAGCGTAAGTTATAATTAGACAACTATAAATAATTAAATCGAAACATTTGCGGTGTTTACATAATGCTGTTAATTCCTTTCTATGGTTTAGTAGTACTTTATTTTCAGGGAACCTTATAATCTGCAGATTTTCATTCAAGCACAAAGAGCAGATGTCATAGAATGATCTACAGATTCTTGTTTTTCCTGAACTTTCTATTTTAAAATGGAATTTTACTTAATTCTAACCCAAACAATCCTGCCCTTTTAACAGATGAGGTAGTACAAAATCAAATTTAAAAAATCCCTAAAATCCAAACCTGCTGTTAAAAAATTATTGTCTGCCCATTTAAATAATGTATGTTCGTAGTATGTATCTTACATAGACAATATTAAAAAGTGTCATGTTTTGACATTAAGCTACATTCTCTTTTGCGATCCAAATTTTCAACTTCATAGTTCAACCCAATTCTCACTTTTAATTGAGCAATATTGACACACATACAAGCATATTGATTCATCTTATATTTTCTAAAATAAATCATTTTCACCATTTATGTTTAAAATATTACCCGAAGAAGAACGATATTGTGCTGAAACATGAACATTATTGTGTAAGGAATATAATGCTTTTATAAACCATTGTAATAACCAAAATACAATATTAAGTTCTACTTTGTATTGAGCATTCTTTATAAAAGTGAATTCATAAACAGCAAGTTTTAATCTATCTGTTCTTTCACTTCTTTATAATATATATATATATATTAAATCCAAAACTGGTGAGCAAATAGGTAAAATCAGCAAACCAGAGCCTATTAATATTAATTTAATTAAGTTTTGATTCTTACAGACATATTGTAAAATTTTCTAATATCAAGTGAATTTGTGTCTGCTTTTCCCTTTTCTCGTGCTGACAAATTTAAATAAAATAAAATATTTTTTTTTGTTTCTTAATCCCACCCCCTTCTTTTTTTTTTTAACTTCCTGTGTATGGATATATTTTTGAGCTTCTTCTGGTATAGAAATTTTGTAACATATTTGAATTAATAAATTTTTGTTTTGGACCGTTGCTGATAAAGCAAGAATGTTTTCGCCGAAATGGCCATGTAATGAAACTAAATTTCAGAATTTTTTACTTACTTTATATATATATATATATATATATATATATATATATATATATATAAACTTATTTATAAATGGAACTTTGTGTGTGTCTGTGTGTGTGTGTGTGTCTGTGTGTGTGTCCGTTACCTATAGACTCCGAAACAGCTGAACAGATTTTCTTGAATATTTACACACTTGTACTATAAGCATCTGCAAGTGTTCTTAGCTAGGTTTTGTGTCGAGGTACCTCCTATAATTATCGATAATCGATAATCGAAAAAATCAGGTTATAGAAGAAGTGGTCCGATTTTAATCAAACTTGATACACTCATAGACAAAGACATAAGAAACGAAATTCAGAAGTTTCAAGGTTGCAGTTCTTGCAATAGTGCAGAAAATCGATAATATATATATATATATATATATAGATATAAGGCAAGATGTTTGTGTGTGTGTCTGTTTATCTGTCTGTATGTCCTTTATACAAATCCACAATCTTTATCCGATTGTCACCAAACTTCACACAAATATTCTTTAGGCTGATTTCCAGGACCATGGATTAGTTTTAAAGCTTTCATTACACCCGAGCAACGCCGGGCTATACTACTAGTATATATATATATGTGTGTGTGTGTGTATGTGTATGTATGTACACACATCTTCAGAAAAAACAGTTTGTAAAATTTTGACGAAACTTTTTACAGAGAATTAATGAATGAGAAGGGCAAAGGTTGAAACACAATTAAAACAATTTATTAGTAAAAAACTATTTAAGAATAAAATAATAATAAATTTTACAACAGAATGTAAATAGTGAAGCGAAACATACTTGATGATCTTGAATAAATGGCTGGTAGAACATTGTTTTACAAGATATAAGAAAACGACAAAAAATTTGCGCGCCACATGTGACAGGTTAAAATGTGAAGGAACTATAATCGTCTACGCCCTGAAGAAACATGGCACATTTAAGAAGTTTTAAAGCTTGAAAGTTTTTTACGTTAAACGTGCCATACGTGATTAAATATTTATTAATGACATACTTGATGCTATGTTGTACGAATTTGCTGAAATATTTCTAGTTACTAAAAGAATTTACCAAGTCTGAGTCAGTCCACTGCTTTATATAATGCGAAGCCTCTCTTTTTCAACAATTTGGGTCTCTAATATAATAAAGGATACATTATCCTATGAAGAGAAAACCACATCTAAACTTCGTTATGTGTTGTTATGGTTTTCAACGCAAGGTTTTGAACTGAGGGTTATCTTTCTCCGTGACTGAAGGCAAACAAAACTAAAAAATATGTCTAGTCTGCTGTTTTGTAAACCCCTAGCTAAGTGAGAAGGCGATTGGTCTTTTGCTGTCCTCTTTACGGCATCTCAACCATCTGCTGAAGCACTTCGATGTGCAGTAATCGTTAGGAAGCTTCTCTTGCTAAAATCATTACACTTAACTAGTGAGTTTCATCCTTCACTGGATGCTCCATACTTTCAGCTTTGTGCCATGTCTAAATCACGCTTAAAAAATCTTAGGGGTACCTCGACATGGGAAAATGGTTGGTCAGCTTGTCTCACTCGAACCTATTACCACTGAGTAGTGAGTTCGATCCTCACTGGATACTCCAAATTTTAGGCTTTATGCTACATCTAAGCGGTGCTTAAAAATCAATTCTCTTCACCATTATTAGGCGTTCGAGTTGTTACGAGCCTATCTCGCTAGATCAATTAGGACTAACTAGTGACTTCGTTCCTTCGATGCTACATACTTTCGGCCATATGCAACATCTAAGCTTTGCTTAGAAAATCACCATTCCCTATTAAATTAGGGGCACATCGACGTGGTGTAATAGTAATCGAGATTGTCGCGCTATAATCACTTCAAATGAGTTAATAAGTTCGACCCTCACTGGTGCCCCATACTTTCGGCCTTATACCACATCTAAACTGAGATTAGAAAATCGCTATTCAATTTTAGATTAGGGGCATCTCGACGTGGTGCATTTATTAACAAGCTTGTTTTGCTAGAATTACTAGTGAGTTCGATCCTTACTGGGTGACCTATACTTTTGGACTTGTGCTTAATTTAAGCTGCACTTTGAAAATCATCATCAGCTATCTGCGGGTTATCTAAAACTTAAACAATTAGGATTTTGAAAATATATAGTTTTTTAAAGCGAATATTCTATTAATTTTCTTTTTTTCTTTTTATTTTTTGATAACAATAATCTTTCCATAAACAAGGTCTTATAGCTCGGGATAGAAATTCATATATTTCCTAATGATACTTGCATGTAACTAATATAAAGATCCCTACTGAAATATTGCACTAAACTTTCCTACTTCTCCTTCAGGTCCGCTATCCGTTACACTAACCACACATTACCAAATAGTGTGGGGAGAAAACGAAAAGATGGTTCTATAGTTAAAGTAGAATTTTATTAACAAAACATCAATTTGTAAAAGTTTGATGTTCAAAGAGAAAATGTACGTGTGTAGTTAAATGAATCCAGAGAAATAATCGTAAGGAGTTAAGTGTATCCAGAGCTTGTAATCGTAAGTAGCAGAATGTGTGTATATAGATAGATTAACAGGTTACTCATAAAGTTTGTGGTTCTTTTCCTTTTTTATAGCCGGCAAGAAAGTAAAAAGGAAGGTAAAGCAATAACGGAATTTGTACTTATCAGACGTTAATTTTAGGAGTCAGTTGAAGTGCGTTATTATTGTTGTTGTTGTCATCTTCTTTGACAGCTGTGGGAACGGTGAAGATAGAGAAGAGGAAAAGGAAAATAGTACACTAGAAATAGAAGGTGAATGAATGCGTCACAGGATCTTATGCCCCGGTCGGGGGATTGAATTTTTTTTAGCGTGTCGTCTTTCTGCTTCGATATGACTGACTGATTCGACTTTCTTCTTTGTTTTTAGAGCCAGACAATTTTAACATAAGCTTGTTAACTTCTCTCTCAGTTTTGCAAATCGCTTCCTTTCATTGGTTAGAAAAATAATTAAACATCGGATCACGAAATCCGGCTTCGTCTTTTTCTTTCATTACGGGATTCAACCCTTTTCCTATTTGTCACAATTAAGATTTTACACGTAATTGTGAATTCTTGTAAAAGTAACGAAGATAAGAGAGTTACTTTGAATTCAATGTTCACCACAAGGTTAAAGAAAAAGGAAAGGAAACGATGACTATGCCCGGATGTGTTTTCAGAAATAGACAACGAGCACACAGATTTATTTAATTCTGTTAATAATACGGGAGCTTATTATAACAGTGATGCTTAGGCGCATGTGCAGATCAGCTTATCACTTATCAGTGTAACATCAGCTGAATTTTCCGTTAGGTTCTTTCTTGTGAAGTAACACAGTGGCGATCTATCTATCGCAATGACATCTCAAGGAAAGTTTAGTTATTTTTGTTTGCCAGTCTTAAACACTTAAAATCGTCTCTCTATTTCTCTCGATCTTTTGGCCTTTCTATCCCCAGTACTGATCGATAGTTAATCATGGCAGTTGTCGCGTTTTTGTAGTCCTTTTGAAAGAAGTAATCAACGTTTGTGATTAGGTCAATTTTTGTACTTCATCCGAGGAAAATCCATGACAGAACATCTAGTAACTTTACCTCGATAAGAAGTTTTCTCATCAGTTGCAGCGGAAGTTTTTTAAACTGGATTTTCCACGACAGTTCATCCAATACGAGACGAAAGAGCAACTCTTATAGTTAATCAGGTAAAGAAGGTTATGTTATATAAATGAAAGAGGAGCTTGTATGAATTTCGGATTATGATGATGAGGAGGATGGATAACGGTTAATCCTTGAACTGTAAAGATTAAGTTGGAAATGATCAGAAAAGCATCAGAGCAAGGGAATATTTTACAAAGAAGCAGTTATTGGAAAAAACGCTCTGATACTTCTTGAAGCACAGAGAGAATTACTGCGATTCGACTCTGCGTATGTAGCAGGAAATATCCTGTAAATGTCGAAGGAATTAAAACTTTCGCAGCTAGTTTGAGTTTGAGTTTGAGTTTTGTTTAACGGCATATCAACCTCTGTGGGTTATTTAATGCCAAAAAGGTGGGGTTTTAAGGTATTTTTTAAATGTTCGGTTATAATGAGAAGATTGATTTAGTCGGATTTTAATGAAAAAGTTTTGTTTTTATTCTTATTTTATTATGAAAACTAAAAATATATTTTAGTTTTTTTATTCAAAAATGTTTTACGGAGAATAATTTTTTTCCTTCAAAAATGTGTTATGGTAATAATTATTTTCTTCAAAAATGTATTGTTGGTAACATTTTTCCTTCAAAAATGTATGTATAAAATATGCACTTGATGATTGCATAACGCATGAAACTCACAGTCGTACCATAGACGTAGGATTTACTCGTCAGTAATGAATTGAGTTCTCTCGATGACTGCGTGTGTATACACCGCATATATATAACACGCTAAAAGTTTCCCTTCTCTTATTCCATGCGCCGATGGCTTAGGGAGTAGGGGACTCCAACTGACACCAAATCTGTCGAGTTTCGATCCTGGCTAGAAGCAAGTGGATGTGTCTAGCCACACTGATGAGATGTGATACAAAGAAACAGGCTTGTATGTGGATGACTAATATATATATATATTTAAAAACTGTTAAAATGTACTACAAATATTACTTCAGTTACATTCTTTGTGTAGTTGGTTCACAGAAAAGAACTGTAATTTCGGAAACACTTTTAAATCGTTGATTTTAGTGTAAAAAAAAGTTGAAAATAGGCTTTTATGGTTAGCGAAAATTTACTGACCGTCTTTGTTGTCGTTGTTGGAGACGTTGTGTGAAGTCATCGGCTGGCTGTCAGCTAATATCTGACACACCGTCCATGCTCTTGTAGCTGTGTCGTTTGAAGTCTCCTACATATGTTGCTTTGAGCATGCACTGGTGGCAAAAGAAAGCTATTAAGTCATGTCTTCCCTTGTGTCAGAACGGCCCGGAGACAGTCGCATATCTCTGCTCCTTGAAATTTGAAATCTGTGAGTTTTATAAGAATTTTTCTGGAAGTAGCCTCGAGAAAAATGTTAGTTTTCTCTGATTGGGCGAATATTTCATATGGTGATGTTAATTTCTGAGCAAATAAACATTTTGATTTAAACGGCCTATGTTGTGTTGTAAAATCTTTTTGGCGTGTTTGTCATATTATCTGTTATTGGGTATAAAATACAGTTTCAGCAATTGTTTAGCTTTACTTTTTGTTTAAAATAGGATTTATTTCTTATACTTCCATCGCAAAATCGGGAATTCAAACAAGTGGAATGAAACAATATTTACATTATTCAGACAATTGTTCTCATCTTTGCTGTCATTTGTACTACATTTCGACCGTTGTACGCTCCGGCCTCCTTCAGGTGCTAGGAATTTCGAAACGGACTCTTTATTATAACCACTGGGGTATATCATTCTCATTTCATTGAATAGTAGTAATGTGACGATTGACAGTCATGAGTTATCTCCCTCTAACCCTGCAAGTTACTTGTTCTCCACTGTAGCCTGGTATTGAACTCTCAACTCTTTGGATCAAGTCACAGGAATTAACCAACGTCTATATACACTGGGCCATTTGTCCTTAAGTGGATATAGACAAATACTAAGGGGAACGGAAATAATGAAATATGACAACACTAGCTACGTTAGATTGAGACGTTTATATATGATGTACTAGCAGTATAGCCCGGCGTTGCTCGAGTGTAATGAAAGCTTTAAAACTAATCCATGGTCCTGGAGCTCAGACGCTTTGGACGTTGGCACGAAAGACTAAAAAGCAATCGTTGTTTCCAGTTAAAGCAAAACCTTAGACTGAAAGAAAAATGAATGAATGTAAGTAAAATTTTGATTTCCTGGTATCGATATCAAATAAGTTTTTTTCGTTGTAAATTGTATTTTGAAGGCGAAATAAGTCCCCCAAGTAAATGGTATCATGGCTGAGACTAAGAAATACAATTATACCTATTTAGAGCCAAACCCGAAACAAAACTAAAATAAAAGGGCTGAAAAAAATACAGACATACAGGCAAATAAACAGACACACACACAAACATCTTGCCTTTCATATATATATATATATATATATATATATATATATATTATCGATTTTCTGCACTATTGTAAGAACTGCAACTTTGAAATTTCTGAATATCGTTTCCTTATGTCTTTGTCTATGAGCGTATAAAATTTGATTAAAATCGGACCACTTCTTCTATAACCCGATTTTTTCGATTATCGATTTTCGGTATTTATCGGGGGTACCTCGACACAAATCCTAGCTAAGAACACTCGCAGACGCTTATAGTAAAACTGTGTAAGTTTTCCAGCAAATCTGTTCAGCTGTTTCGGAGTCTATAGGTAACAGACGCACGCACATACACACACACACACACACACACACACACACACACACACACACGCACACACACACAAAGTTCCATTTATAAATAAGTTTAGATAGTGTCAGACTCATTTACAAATATCTAGAATGTCAATTGTATTCAATTATTTTCTCAGATCGAAACTCAGAAAGGTTTTCCCGTGAATGAAGCCGGTAAGTTTTGTCGAGTGTCATCTTTCATTGAACATAATAGACTCTCACTTGTGAATCACAAAGAAATTTATCAAATAATAAAAACCAGGAACACTTCATCTTCTTTTGTGTACCATGTCTGTTCATGACGTAGGCGATCATAGCTTTCCACGTCTCCCTATCCCTTATGGCTCTTAGCACACTTTCTCCTGTTACCCCCACCTAAACCTTGCTCTGCCATCCACCTCTTAGGCCCTTCAAATATGTTATCTGCTGCTATCCCCCGTCTCTTTTTTCCTTTATTTGACCTGTGAGTATCAGATTTTCCAAGGCCTTTCTTCCTCATTACATCTCAAGAATTTCAGCTCTCTCTTCCTGATGCTCATTATTAATTTCCTTTTCTTTTCTATCCTTTCTAAAACCTCATCATTGCTCACGTGCTTGATCCATCTAGATTAAAAAAGCAACAATCGCAATTAACAAAATACATAGCACATGTAACTCGAAGAGAGAATAATGACATGGCCATGATGTTTGAAAGAAAGTTTCCATCAATACTGGCAAGAGAAATAAAAAATACAATTAAGATACCCGAAAAAATATTTTTAAAAAAGTTTTTATGCATTTCTACCAAAACTAGGATGTGCATTGTGGTGCAGTGAGTATCAGCTCGCAACGTGAAATCGGAGAGCCGAGTTCGAATTCTCGTTGAATTCGTTGCCTTCACTTATACCTTTGGAAAAGGTATTAATCCATCTTTTCTCTCTGAAGCTATGGGTTAAATAGGACAAGAGATTTGGTTCTATAGCCTTGGTTAGCAGCCAGTCTACTGTAAAAAATCTTCTGCCTAACAAGTCATTTCTCTTTATAGACATGATCATTCAAACTTGTATCATGTATGGCAATTATCTGACTGACCAAAACTACCACTGGCCGCTCGGTTAACGCCGAATGTTTCCCTAAAAGGAAAACGGCTAAAAATACCATTACCTGTACCAATCTAGGTCTGCTGCTTAGAAAGTTTTGTTACGAGACCCCATGTCCTCATACTTTTAACACAATATTCGGCGGACATGAAGAAGACTACCACCCCCTTTAAATTTATTGTTTATTATTATTTTTACTTTGTTTCAGTGTAGTCTTATTTATTACACCCTAAACTCTCCGATTGACAAAAAAAAAAAAAAAGAAATTGGGAAAAGTTTTAATATTTAAACAATTTTAAGGGTGGTTCAGATTTTCATACAACGTTATAGTGAATCGATCCACCATTTTGGAACCACTCGCCGGTACGACATAACCACCACTTGTAAATTTGTTGATTATCAATTTTTTTTTCAGTGCAATCTTGTCGATTAAACCCTAAACTTTCCGATTGACAAAGAAAATTTGGAAACATTTCAATATTCAAACAATTTTAGTGGGGGGTCTCAGGTTTTCATACAAATCGATCCTGTGCAATTAACTTTTTTGCTTGCGCATATTCGACAACTGAATCCTTTGCAAAATTTTTGAATAAATTGGAGCTTCTGAAGGAAGATGCCATCGTAAGAATTGAAGAAAACTTGAAAAAGACAAAAACAAAAGCAACAACACGTCCCAAAATAACCGAAACAAAGCGACCCCAACGAGAGTGGTACCAAAATGGAGGATCAATTTACGTTGTATGAAATATACGTATATATTTTTTTATATGTATATTTTTGATAATCAGAAACTTTATGTAATAATCGATAAAACTGTGCTGAAAAAGTTTTAAAAAAAATGAAAAACAACAAATTTAAAGGTGATGGTAGTCTCCTTCAGGTCCGTCCAATATTCTACTAAATATAAAATCTAAACGATTCATTAAATCTATGAATTAAATCTATAGCTATTAGGTCATTTTTACCATCCCAAAAAGTTTCCATTCACCAAACCTTTTAGATTTCGTAATAATAGAGAAAAGTGTTTTGTGGAACTTTCTAGAAGTCTCTAGAAACTTCTACAGGGTTCTAGAGCGTTTAAAAAGCATATATATATATAAAAACGGGAGTCCGTATAGATTATTGTTTTCAGTTGTTGTTGCCCGAACCCACAGAGGCGTGCAGATTGAGGTCAAATCCGGCTCATCTATGTCCGGTCGAGAGAATCTATTACACAAAATACCCTGAACAGAAATGATCATTGGTAAATACTTCTTCTTCTTCTTCTTCTTCTTCTTTATATTGATTTTGTTGACCAACTATAATAGTAATTTAGAATTTATTTCCTCGCACTTCCCGACTGTGGAATTCCCTTCCACACGATTGCTTCCACGACGGATACAATCTCCAGGAGTTTAAATGTAAGGTCAATAGACACCTCCTAACACACTAACCTGCTCCCATTCCTCCTGACATTCCCTATGTCTAACCACTCCTTCTCTTTACTTCCCCTATGTAGCCCCATGCGCAATAGTGGCAGTGGAATGCCTTGCTTGGGGTGAGATGATTAAAAAAAAAATCTTTTTCTTACAATTATTAGCAGTAAAACAATCCATTTTTCATTGTCCGCACAAATTAAATCTTATCTCTCGTCTCACCCCCTTAACTAAAGTAGATTTTTCCCCCTCACTCACTTACTTTATTTAATATTGATTGCTACTTGTTGGGGCTCTCACGTTTAAGATTGTACTCTACCAGTGCCTCAGTGGCGGTACCGCCTTGCTTGGGGTGAAACGATTACAAAAATAAAAAAAATAAATAAAAAGAACTGGCCAATTTTGTACGGTGTATGATAAAACATATTCTTCAAAAGATTCAATCCGCAATTTAGTTTTGGAAAGTTTTTCGTGTTACTCTTTTGCATTTTTTTTTCGTTTCCGTTGACAATTTCTTGTCGGCAGACTTTATAAATTCAGCTGGTGTATTCCAAGAGTTTATTTTCTCGCACTTCCTGCCTGTGGAATTAACTTACATTTACTAGCTTCTTTGATAAATACAATCTTCAAAAATTTAAATGCAACATTAAACGACATATTCCATCCCCTTCATCTTATGTTCTTTCCTCAGTCCTACCTATATTCATTCTTTGCTCTTATTTTTCCTTCTCGATAACTAGTTACATACAAGTTACCATCTCAGTTTGGTTGGCGTGAAATAATTAAAAACGAATATTCTTTTTATTATTATATGTGACTATATCTTTTTAATCGTATCACCCCGAGCAAGGCGGTATGCCACTGATGTGCAGGGGGCTACATAAGTATAAACATTAATTAATTAGAAAAGAGTGAAGAGAAAGACGAACCAGTTCGAAAGGAGCAATAGAAGGATGGAAATACAGGTGTGATGAGAGTTTCAAAGGTGGAGAGAAAGGAAAGGATATACGGCGTGGGGAAAGAACTAGAGTCAAGTGGTTAATAGATGAGTACTGGCATTGAATTTAAATTCCTGGAGGTTGTAACCGTCAGGAAAGCAAGAATATGGGAACGAGTTCCACGGGCGGGAAGTGCGAGAGAAGAAGCTGCAGGAGTAGAATTGTCGTCTGCATTTGGCTAACCTGACTGTGAATGGGTGGGACCCAGCTGCCAATCTGGTTGCACGACTAAACACCTGTTGAGGAGGCACCAGTGACTTAAGTTCGTCCGAGCAGAAGCCATGAAACTATTTATAGAACAGACAAAAGGAGGCCACATTTCGTCGGTGGGGAAGTGGCTGTAGTCGAGCCGCCAAGCCGGCACCTATCACATTACTGATTCTACTTTGGAGCCTGTCGAGAACACTGAGATGAACGGCAGGGGCGCCTGACCATATATGGCAGCAGTATTCCATACACGGACGAATGGTTGATTTGTATATATGCAGGGTGGATTCAGAGGGAACATGAAATTCGGCAAAGACAATATATACGAAATAATTAGGAGATTTGAAAGTGAAAATACCCTAAACTAAAACCTAATAATAATTTCACTTTAAAAATAAAACTACTGTGGGTAACAGTTTCAAAAAGCTCTTAAATATAATTGGAAATATCTAGGATGTCATACGTAATGCAAACTGAATTTAACTATAAAATGCACAGAAATAAAACAAGATGAATGTACTCTTTTTAACCACCGAAAACAATATGGAATAATAATGATAATATGAGCAGTTAATTTACAAGGAAACATTTAAGATTAATTGAAGGAGGGACAGTGATACCGTCGGCTGCATTTCATATAATCTGTCTCTCAAAATTCCGGAAAAAGAGTTTATCGCAAAGATTAGTTGTCACTCCTTTCTAAACATTTATTCAAAATACTTTGAAAAGCAAATAGACAATGAAACAATAATGGATCCGTGTTACATAAGAGTGACATTTAGTCCATATAGATGTACAAACCAAGAGGCAAAACAGTCCATCAGAGCTAAAGAAAATACCGCGTCTGTTCCGTGATGATGAAATGGAAAAAAACTACCCGAAAGTTCTGTGTTGATTAATCGTTACTTTCCATGTGTAATGATATCTCATCTTATTCTTAAAGTCTAGAGAGAAAGTAATAACAAATAGACGGAGCCAAATTAAGACTAAAATTGTCCATCCTGGCTGAAGATAAATAGCACGTCTGTTCCGTGATAATGAAATGGACAATTGCCCATCAGTAACGATATCACATCTTATACTTGAGGTCCGGGAAGAACTTAATAACGAAAAGATGTTTCAAGCAAAGATCCTCATTGAGACAAAAACCGTTCGTCATGGTTGGAAAAAAACCTGGCCGGCTCTGTGATGATGAATCGTTACTTCAATTTTTATTCTTGACGTCTGGAGATAATTAAACAATAATAGTTCCAATCAAGGTGCATCATTGAGATTAAAACTGTTCATCATGACTGTAGAACACCAGATCCGCTCTGTGGGGAGAAAACATTAATATACATGTTGAAAGATATATCGTCTTATCCATGATTTCCAGAGAGAATTTAATAACCAAAACAAAGAGAGGCATTGAGACAAACTGTCCATTAGGCCTGGAGAAATCTCCAGGTTTGTTTTGTGGTGATGAAACGTTTTTGTCAGTGTTTACAGCCATCACGTCCTTTGCTTGACGTCCGGAGAGAACTTAGTAAAATAAAGTCGTTACAAACAAAAAGCCTCCTTGAGATGAAACAGTTCAACATGATTGGAAAAAAAGATCATATTTGCTCTGTGATGCTGAATCGTTATTGTCCATGCCTAAGGATATCTCGGCTTATACTTGATGCATTTCATACTATTTTTAGTATTTATTGTCAAATAATGGTTCTTTTGCAAAATTCTACAAGGCAAGGAATCAAAGATGAACCCGTCTGAATCACCCTTAATTTTCTTCATTCTTTCATTGATGAAACTGCAATTCATTTGATGTACATGCTTTTGTGCAATATTAACAAAAGAACCATTCTGATTTCATTTACAATTATTCACTTGGCAATAGCTACTTGTAGGGTTTAGTACATTCACACCCACACACACATGGTCATTCAGCGTTCACGGGATAACACTAGTTTTCCCGCGCTATCGGTATGCCGATATAAGCCGGGAGCGTCACGTGTTCCAGCAGTTAGGGGTTCTGTCCCGGATGAGAGCAGACATGTTTATTATCTAACTCACACATACACACGCGCACTAATTGCGGTAGCGATTAGTGGCGCAAATTTTTATTTCTTACCAGCATGCACACACAACGCTAAAAACTCCAATTGGAAACAGTATGTACATTAACTTTATTCAAACTGAACTTGATTCAATTTAATCTTCTATCGAACATTCATGTTTCTCTCCAGACAAAGGGAAAGAACTTTTCTTTCCTTATTTTATTTGCATGTTTTCTACTCTATGTAACCTTTGTTAATATATTGTTGTTCTGATTACTTTCACCTTTTCGTGTTTCCTTATTTCCTGCTCTATTTCATGATCCAAGTTCCGCTGAGTCGACTCGTAAATATAAATTAGTGATGGACGCTTCGTCCTCTAAATACTAAAAATAGTATGAAATACATCATTTTTTAAAACACTGCCTAATAATTATGGCCGGTAGTGTATATCATAGTAAAACCAGACCTGACATGTCAGCATTATTCGATTCCAGGATAAATGGTAGATTCATACAAGTGTAAGAAGGATTCTGACGCGAAAAACTGTCTTTTATGACACAGCGAACGTATTATCGTAGTTATATATATATATATATATATATATATATATATATATATATATATATATATATATATACTGATTACATTGATATAAATTTGTTTATTTTCTTTTTCTATTCGACAGTGAAGATTACTAAACTCTCGTTACTTGCGGAAACACTTCATATATACTTGCCAGTGTGTTGTCAAAATACTGTGCAGACTGAATGACTTGATATTTGCTGTCGATGGACGAAGGTCCTTTTCTCCTCTTAAGGTTATGAACTATGTTAGCCTTTCATCCACATGGCAGAGGTCGACATTTTCATATCTATCGTTTTATTATTGACACGCTGGTTAAAGGTCTATGTAATCTGACAAGCGCCTACGTCCGATGATTCATCTTGCTTTCCACATCTACGAGGAACTGAAATAAATAATTGATTATTATTGGTGATTGCTATGTTCTGAGGGTACCTATAGGAATTTTGACCATTACAAGCTAACAACGGTCTTTCAAAATTGGCGTCGGTATTTTTCTATTTCCCTAATTTTTTAAAGATTTTAATACAGTCTTTTTGATTTTGATTTTTCTATTTTGTTTACATCTATTAAGTTGTCACACATGAAATGACGCACATTATAGGAAAGGAATAAAACGTTTTGGAAATTTTAAATAATTAATTCAGGCGTCACACATGAAGTGACGCACATTATAGGAAAGGAATAAAACGTTTTGGAAATTTTAAATAATTAATTCAGGCGTCACACATGAAATGACGCACATTATAGGAAAGGAATAAAACGTTTTGGAAATTTTAAATAATTAATTCAGGCGTCACACATGAAATGACGCACATTATAGGAAAGGAATAAAACGTTTTGGAAATTTTAAATAATTAATTCAGGCGTCACACATGAAATGACGCACATTATAGGAAAGGAATAAAACGTTTTGGAAATTTTAAATAATTAATTCAGGCGTCACACACGAAATGACGCACTTTATAGGTAAGGAATATAAAGCTTTGCAAATATTAAATTACTAATTAAGACGTCACACATGAAATGACGCACTTTATAAGGAATGAATAAAACGCTTCTGAAATGATAACAACCAATTAAGTTGTCACACATGAAATGACGCACTTAATAGGTAAGGAATATAAAGCTTTGGAAATGTTAAATCACTAATTAAGTCATCACACATGAAATGACCCACTTTATAAGAAAAGAATAAAACGCTTCTGATATGTTAAATAACTGATTGGGTTGTCACACATGAAATGAGGCATTGTTTAGAAAACGAATAACATACTTCTGAAATGTTAAATTACTTTTTTGGTGCCCTTCTCTCAAGGGGCTATGCTAGACTCTTCCGCCTATGATAAGATTAGTAGGAGAGGAGGCCTTGGGGACCAATTGACTTGATTGAACGCTGGACAACCGGCACACGCACCAGTCGTGTAATACTCTTCTGTTGTATTTACTGTTAAATATACATTATTTCTATAACACATTTCTTTTCATTTCTTAAACCTTTCATTTGGTCATAACATCTTGGCGATGAAGGATTCGAAGAAACGAACCTTACATGAAGTCATAAAAAAACTTGGCCAATGTCTACAACAGTGGCGAAAAAAGGAATTCTAATCAGATTCTACGACAAAAGGTTATTTAGTGTAATTACCACACTGACAGCAAACAAAAATGAAACTTTTTAAAACAATAGGATTTCTACAAGTTCAATTCAGTGGTTAGGAAGAAGTTTGGCGAACCTTGTTATTTTTTCCCATTCCAATAAGTTACCAATTGCCAATTATTACAACGTTTTTGTCCCAAGAATGCACAGTTGGAGAGCTCCACTTAATGAATTATTGAGAAAAGATAGTGGGAATTTCATACCAGTTTTACAGAAAAAAGATAAAGATTGAGTCTTTTCACTTATGAAATTTTAATTACCAGAAAGAGCACAACACGTATTGCATTATTAGAAATTATTAACATTTTCCATTAACGTAGCCAATTTTTCATTATTTCGGAATAATAAAAGGGACTGTTGTTAACACGTAAAAATGTTTGTCGGAAAACTAAAGAAAAAATTGTGAAAGAAAGTGGTTGTTTCTGACTCTTTTTTTTTGTTTTGAATGAATAAAACAGTATTGTGTGGTAATTATAAAAAAACAAAAGGCTCCACACGGAGTCAGGCTAAAAAAGGTGGGTGTTATGGTGTCCTCTCTCTATAGAGTCTATGTTGGACTTTTCCGCCTGCTATAAGATTATTAGGAGAGGAAGACTTGGGAGAACATTTGAACTGATTGAACGTTGGACAACCGACACACGCACTATTCATGTAATACACTTCTGTTGTATTTGCTGTTAAATATACACTATTTCCATAACACATGTTTTTTATTTTATTTCTGAAATCTTTCACTTGGTCACAACAGTAACTAACCTATTAAATTGTCCCACTTGAAATGACGCACTTTATAGGAAATGAATAAAACACTTCTGAAATGTTAAATAACTAATTTATTAGCTTGAAATAGGAAGCATGTTGATGGATTACTATTCTGTAACATATCTCTAAATTCTTGTTCCCATTTTGTAAAAGTTTTCATTTCTTGATGTGAGAAAGAGCTCAAATGATTCGATTACTTCCTCATTGGATAATGTTTATGTTATGTCGCCAAGTATAAATGAATAACTCAACAACAGAATCAGAATATAAGTTGTATTCCGCGGAAAGACGGTTAGTATGTAGAGAAGTGATTCGTAATATTTACAATAGAAAGATACAACAGTCCAATCCGTCGTAAGACGTGTGTATACGTGATTACTTCCAGTACGCCACCGGAAGTGTGACTAACTCTTCACTGACTCGCACTGACTCTTCTGTAACTCATTAGAGACTCTCAAGTGACTCTCTACGACTGTATTTACTAGCCTTCCCACGCAATTCTGGATGTGATACATGGTCATTTTATAGTGGGTATTCCCGGCCATATAGCCAGGCCAAAAATATGTCTGTCTATTTTTGCCCAGTCGTGGTTCTACCCTTCGGCGGAACCACGACTGGGTTATTGCTCTCTGCTCGGAAGCAGTGAGCGCCCTCTACCCGAAGGCAGAGGGCTGACAGTGTTGTAGAGTCGTCAGTCTAGTAACTCTCTAAGACTCTATTTACTAGCCTTCCCACGCAATGCTGGATGTCGCACATGGTCATTTTATTGTGGGTATTCCCGGCCATATAGCCGGGCCAAAAAATGTCTGTCTATTTTTGCCCAGTCGTGGTTCTACCCTTCGGCGGAACCACGACTGGGTTATTGCTCTCTGCTCGGAAGCAGTGAGCGCCCTCTACCCGAAGGCAGAGTGCTGACAGTGTCGTAGAGTCGTTAGTCTAGTGACTCTCTACGACTGTATTTACTAGCCTTCCAACGCAAGGCTGGATGTGACACATGGTCATTTTATAGTGGGTATTCCCGGCCATATAGCCGTGCCAAAAAATGTCTGTCTATTTTTCCCCAGTCGTGGTTCTACCTTTCGGCGGAACCACGACTGGGTTAATGCTCTCTGCTCGGAAGCAGAGAGCGCCCTCTACCCGAAGGCAGAGGTCGCCCTCTACCCGAAGGCAGAGGGCTGACAGTGTCGTAGAGTCGTCAGTCTAGTGACTCTCTACGACTGTATTTACTAGCCTTCCCACGCAAGGCTGGATGTGATACATGGTCATTTTATTGTGGGTATTCCCGGCCATATAGCCGTGCCAAAAATATGTCTGTCTATTTTTGCCCAGTCGTGGTTCTACCCTTCGGCGGAACCACGACTGGGTTATTGCTCTCTGCTCGGAAGCAGAAAGCGCCCCCCGCCCGAAGGCAGAGAGCTGACAGTGTCGTAGAGTCGTCAGTCTAGTGACTCTCTACGACTGTATTTACTAGCCTTCCCACGCAAGGCTGGATATGACACATGGTCATTTTATTGTGGGTATTCCCGGCCATATAGCCGTGCCAAAAATATGTCTGTCTATTTTTGCCCAGTTGTGGTTCTACCCTTCGGCGGAACCACGACTGGGTTTATGCTCTCTGCTCGGAAGCAGAGAGCGCCCTCTACCTGAAGGCAGAGAGCGGACAGTGTCGTAGAGTCGTCAGTCTAGTGACTCTGTACCGACTGTATTTACTAGCCTTCCCACGTAGGCTGGATGTGACACATGGTCATTTTATTGTGGGTATTTCCGGCCATATAGCCGGGCCAAAAAATGTCTGTCTATTTTTGCCCAGTCGTGGTTCTACCCTTCGGCGGAACCACGACTGGGTTAATGCTCTCTGGTCGGAAGCAGAGAGAGCCCCCCGTCCGAAGGCAGAGAGCTGACAGTGTCGTAGAGTCGTCCAGTGACTCTGTGCGACTCTCTTGTAGAGAATCCACCATTGTTATATATAGCAATGGGAACAGTACATTTGTAGTCAAATAGGAGCGGCGCCCTAACAGTTTATTGCATATGAAAAGTTGAAAATGCTTAAATAATCGATAATCAGTGGAAGATATGTCAGGCGAATATGGAGGATGAGGTAAAATTTCATACTTCGGGTTATGCAGCTTTTGAACAGTTGATTGAGAAACATGTAGCCGTGTATTATTTTGCAGCTAAATAGGAACCATCCCCATAGAATGTTAATTCTTCAGTTTTTCGTACATACAATGAACGTCTCTACAATATGAGCTTGCCGTTATTGTTTTCTCTTGAGGTAAGAATGGATAATGAAAACCACCTTTGAAAGGCCACCATGCATTAAGCATTAACTTTGGAGGCTTGGAATATTATTTTGGTTATTCACTTGCATCTAACCACGTGACTACTCACTTAACCTTTTTCAGAGAATATCCATTTTTCATCGTATGTAATGATTCGATGCAAAAAGGGTTCTTTTTCGAGTCGGGAAAGCAACAGAAGGCGCACCTCAAAGCAACGATTTGTTGAGTCTAATTCAGTTGATGTGGATTTAAACTATCTGCGTTCTTTACTTTTCAAATTACTATCAAGGGCTGAGAAACAGTTGTGCGAGGTGTTTCGAGTTCAGACTCAAATTTTCGGAGAGTAGTCCTTCGATTTGATTAAACTAAACATTTAATTTATCATTTCAAATAACCCATTATGGTCTCCCGATAGGTTTACTTTCATGACATCTTTGTACAATTCTGATTTCAAGAATACAATTTCCGAAGGCTGCCTTGATATTCCGAAATGATTCAGGAAGAAAACTAATGCCAGTGTGCTAGGGAGGTTATTTCGTTAAACGACCAGATCAACACCCAAACCCGAAGTGGGTCCTTTCCTGTGTCTTAGTAGCATTTAAAGGTCACCGTTCAAATCCTGACAATTCTCCAGCCAAGATAAATGGCTGCATTTTAAATGAGGCTCTATGCATTGAGTCTGTCCTTCATTTTTGAAGAGATTGTCTGGCGTTCGCTTCCGTACACTCGGCAATCACTCAATCCCCGGATACTTGACGAAAATGTATGCAGTGATTGTTTGACTAAATGTTAGCAGAACATTTTAAAGACAATGCGTTTTGCTCGAATTTCGTGTCTCGTTTTGATCGCGGAAGATCAAAAAGAAAAGCATTGCTTAATCACCAAGGTTTTGAAAAATCAATTTCAAAATGACAGAATTTTAGTTTCGAAGCTCTGTTCATCGATAAGGCATATAATGTTGCTTATTTTACACGACACCCCTTGTTTATATTTCTATATTATTTCAAACTATTGTTCTCGTCTTGGTTGATGTTCACTACCGGCCATAATTATTAGGCCACCCCAGTTTTTCTTTAAAGAAATGATGTATTTCATACTATTGTTTAGTATTTATTGCCAAGTGGATAATTCTAAATGAAAATAGAATTGTTCTTTTGTTATTATTACTTTGCAAAATTTTACAAGGCAAATAGCGACAATTTAGCCATCGCACTCTCTAGATTTGCTATACATGTCTATAAATATGCTACCGGCCGTAATTATTAGTCCACCCAATTATTTTTTTTAAAAAAGAAATGATGTATTTCATACTATTTTTAGTATTTATTGCCAAGTGGAAAATTCTAAATGAAAATAGAGTGGTTCTTTTGTTATTATTACTTTGCAAAATGTTACAAGGCAAGGAAGCAAAGATGAACTCACACGAATCACCCTAATTTTTCTTCATTCTTTCAATAATAAAACTGAAATATAGATAATTATTAAATATTTATAAATTCATTTGATGTACATGTTATTGTGCAATATTAACAAAAGAACCATTCTATTTTCATTTACAGTTATTCACTTGGCAATAAATACTAAAAAATAGTATGAAATACATCAATTCTTTAAAACATTGGGGTGGCCTAATAATTATGGCCGGTAGTGTAGATGGCATTATAGTTATTATACATGTATTAATAATTCATTTATTTGCTGAATTTTAATTTTCTTTATTTGTTCTTCATGAAGAGAAATCTTTTAAATTAACCGAGGGAGTAAGTTATCATTTCATTTCCATGATAAGTAGTTGTTAATATACTTGTATTATTTCGAACTATAGTTCTCACCTTTGCTGATATAGATGATATTTTAAAAACAAGGTTTCAACCCATTACTCTCCAGATATAAAGTGGATATAAAGATAAATTAACTTATTTAACACCTACTAGTATTTCTGAATTGCAAAAGGCTAAAGGTAAACATAGCAAAAGGAAAATTATGTGGTTCAACCTCAACGTTCTGTAGACTATCAACTATTAACATTGCAAAGAACTTTCTTAAATTAATAAGTGAACATTTTCATAATGATAACCCCCTGAGTATAACGTTCAATAGGAAAACGATCAAAATTAGTTATTATTGTACTAATAATACTAGTCATAGGTATGACAGTAAACTGCATCCGGCAGCAAGGCCTCTGATTGGGAAGTTATGAGGAGCATGGAACCACTTCTTAATTGCTGTTGTTCCCAGGTCCACCCTGGCCCAGAGTGGTAGCACCTATTAGGGTCCCAGATGTGGGCAAATAGTGAACCCCCAAACTGGGGTCAAAATACTATGAAAGTATAAAAATAGACTTTTATAGACATATATACATGAAAATAGACTTTTATAAAAAAATATACATTTTTGAAAAAGAAAAATTATTGCCAGAATATATTTTTGAAGGAAAAAAATTATTACCAGCAATAAATCTTTGAACACAAAGTTAGAAGACATTTTCAGTTTTCTAAAATAAAATAAGAAAATTAAAAAAAAGTTTTCATAAAAATGTGACTAAATCAATCTTCTCACTGTAACTGAACATAAAAGAAACTTAAAGCTCTCCCTTTTTGGCATTAAATAACCCACAGAAGTTGATATGCCGTTAAACAAATATCAAATTCTCAAACTAATAACAATAGTATGTCTAACATTATTAGCTTCCTCAATAACCAAATATTGAAGTAAGTTAATGAATCCAACACAGAAAATAGGATTATATCCCCCTGTAATTGTAGAGCTAGAGAAAACTCTCAAAGTAGATGTAAGTCTGCAAACGTGATCTATCAAGCTATCACCTACCTTTAGGAAAATAAGAATAAATGTAATGTTTATATCGGAATTTCAGTGGGAATTTGGAAACAAAGACTTTATACACACAACCACTAACCCTAATTTAAGGTATCAAACAGCCCTTTCCCGAAAATACTGGGAATTGAAAAAAATAACCTAATTCCACAGATAAAGTGGAAGCTGGTAAGTAAGGCAAGCAGTATTAATAGCTTACGGGATAGATGTAATCTATGTTTAACAGAAAAAAATTAAGATTTTGAAATTTCAGTATCATAATGTACTTCTGAATAAAAGTAGAGAAATCATTAGTATATGTTGTCACAGGAATAAATTTAAATTGTAAATATTATCTTCTTCTTTCATTTAGTCATAATAGAAGTTTTTAAAAATTTAGCGAAGCAATAAGCTTTTTCCTCCTACCTACCACTACTAACCAAATGGTCAAGTGACATGCCTCCCACTACCACAAGAGAGATTACTACTAAGATTCCTCTAACTTAACCCTGTAATAGTCAACATTCCTCCACCGCTTCCTTCACTATGACAATGCATGTCTTAAACTGACATGTTGAAAATAGGTATTTCCCCTCTGAATTTACACACACACACACACACATGTCTATATATATATATATATATATATATATCCCGTGACTCATTATCTTTAAAGTCATAGGGGTACCACCTACCGCGGTTTCACACAAACGGTTCTTCAGGGTAAGAAGAACCGTTTGTGTCAAACCGCGGTAGGTGGTGGCTAACTTCTAGATTTTTTGTATTGTATTCTCGCTCTACTTTCTTACTTTCGTATCGAGCACTTTTCTGTTAAGATTTCGTCTTGTGTTTTTTTCTTTCCAACGGGCACTAGACGCATTGTTCTTGTGCGCTGTTTGTTTCTTTTTTCCCCCTTTATTTAACCCACGAGGTAGTTCTCGCCGGGTTACAAGACGGTTTATATTACTGAAAAGTTAGCATTATTTTCGGATGTTTAGTCTGTTATTATTAGTGTTGACTTACTGTGATTAAGTTCATTATATATATATATATATATATATATAAAGCCGAGGTTGAATTCCAGTCGAATTTGTTATATTCACTTACGGTATAATACTTGGAAACGGTAAGAATCCATCTCTTCTCCCTTCAGCTGTCGCTAAAATAGCAGGACACACTGGTTTCTATAACCCTAGGTGGCAAAACTGAACTTCAACCAGCCTAGAGAGGCTGTCGTACCCCAAAAAACACCATTCTACTGCGGCAGCATATGTGGTACCCCTATGACTTTAAAGATAATGAGTCACGGGATATATATATATATATATATATATATATATATATATGAAAAATTAAGGCAGACACGTTATTTCATAGTAAATCAGAAGTATGGCCTGTTTCAGGCGAACCCTCATCAGCTTCCTTTTTTATTGTACAAAAGATTTTTTAGGTGTGAAATCCTTTGTACAATAAAGAGGGAAGCTGATCATGGTTAGTCTGAAATAGGCCTAGACTTCCGATGTACCATAAAATAACGTGTCTGCCTTAATTTTTCATATATATATATAGAACTCTCTTAGAGAGTTAGAGTTATTCTACTATTGTATGTACAGGATACTTCTTTGGATTCTTATATACCCACGCCGCATGCTGATATATATATATATATATATATATATATATATCTATTAAATAATTCATCGAGCTTTTTATCCGACCTTAACAGAATGCAGAAAGCACTGGACGGCGTTTCGTCCTATATTTGGGACTTTTCAGCAGTGCGCATCCACTATCTGGAAACGGCCGTCCAGTGTTTTCTGCATTCTGTTGAGGTCGAATAAAAAGCTCGATGAATTACTTAATTGTTCAAATCCTCCAACTACTTCTGTTCATATAGATAGATAGATAGATAGATAGATAGATAGATAGATAGATAGATTGAGTGAGAGGGGCTCTTTGATACTGATTAGGTACAAGAAATTGTTTTCGCTGGTTTCCACATTGGCAAGCCCGATCGCAATTAGTTTGGATTAATTTTGTTATTTTTAGTTTCTGTCTTCAATTGGCCGGTGTTATTTCTGCCCTCACTCTCTTTAGTTTAATTCTTCCTCCCTTCAACCGTTAAGTGACCAGAAATGTCAGTTCTCTGGTGGATCCGTGTCGCTTTTTGTATTTCGTGTGTTTTTCGTATTTATTGTTGTATTTGGTCAAGTGCAATTACAGGAATTGTGACTAGTTAGGACTTTTTTTTTTTAATCATATCACCCCAAGCAAGGCGATAACGCCACTGATGCGCAGGGGGCTACGTAAGGGTAAAAAGAATGGAAAAGAGAAAGCCGGAAACCGCATCCTAAACAGGAAACAAGGGATGAGCCTCTTCCCCTGTTCAATAGATGTGGGTGGAGTGTGAACCAGGCGATAGTTTAGTCTATCTACTCCAATTGGAAAAAAAAATAAAAGAGTGAAAAGACTTGAAAAGGGAAAACCGGAAACCGCATCCTAAACGGGAAACAAGGGATGAGCCTCTTCACCTGTTCAATACATGTGGGTGGAGTGTGAACCGGGCGATAGTTTAGTCTATCTACTCCAATTGGGAAAAAAAAAATAAAATAAAAAATAAATAAATAAAAGAGTGAAAAGACTTGAAAAGGGAAAACCGGAAACCGCATCCTAAACAGGAAACAAGGGATGAGCCTCTTCACCTGTTCAATAGATGTGGGTGGAGTGTGAACCGGGCGATAGTTTAGTCTATCTACTCCAATTGGGAAAAAAAAAATAAAATAAAAAATAAATAAATAAAAGAGTGAAAAGACTTGAAAAGGGAAAACCGGAAACCGCATCCTAAACGGGAAACAAGGGATGAGCCTCTTCACCTGTTCAATACATGTGGGTGGAGTGTGAACCGGGCGATAGTTTAGTCTATCTACTCCAATTGGGAAAAAAAAAATAAAATAAAAAATAAATAAATAAAAGAGTGAAAAGACTTGAAAAGGGAAAACCGGAAACCGCATCCTAAACAGGAAACAAGGGATGAGCCTCTTCACCTGTTCAATAGATGTGGGTGGAGTGTGAACCGGGCGATAGTTTAGTCTATCTACTCCAATTGGGAAAAAAAAAATAAAATAAAAAATAAATAAATAAAAGAGTGAAAAGACTTGAAAAGGGAAAACCGGAAACCGCATCCTAAACAGGAAACAAGGGATGAGCCTCTTCACCTGTTCAATACATGTGGGTGGAGTGTGAACCGGGCGATAGATAGATTTTGAGTTATTATGGTGGATGTAATAAGAATGGTAAGTAAGAATGTGTTGTTTTAGTGTACGGATTATTGTTTCATGTTTAGGTCATGTATTGTAGCTAGTTAAGTTTAATTATGAGACAAAAGATGATCATCCTTTCCCGTGTCCTTCTTTTGGCCTTGATTTTTTTTATATATTTTTACAAAATAAATATCGGTCTTCACTATGGTTGCTAAAGTCTTTGAATTTAAGCGCATTACTAAACTGGCGTCGAGATCTCATCAATTTACAGACGTGCTGGCCAAATGTAGCCGTAAATTCTATGCTAACAGTTTCTTTTTTCCCGATTCTCGAGTGTATAACTCTCTTTCAGCTCCATGCTTTCCAGTCAAATTTAATCTGCAAAAATTTAAATTTAATAGAATTCGCTATCTACCGTCCCTTTGATAACTATTTTCTTTTCCCGCACACTAATAATGCTTGTGTTTCTAAATTTTCCACACCTTGTAACCTCTTGTGTTTTAGTGGCTTTGTTGCCTTGTATGAGGTGATACCTAATAAATTAAAAAAGGTTAACTGTAATGTCATTCCCTCTCTAATGTCCTCCTGATTAATATTTTCTCTTCAGGCTCATTATTAATATATGTTCCTAATTCTTCCACTCTCTGTAACCCGTTGTGTCTTAGTGGCTTTACTGCCTTGCATGAGGTGATACCTATTTAAGTAAAACGGTTAAATGCAATGTCATTCACTATCAAATGTTTTCCTGATTACTCTTTTCTATTCTTGCTCATTATTAATGCATTTGCTCTTTTTTCTTCCATAGCAAAATCTCCTGCTAAGAAGGTTGGGTCACTATGTCGAGCCAGGATGTTTTTTCCACCTGAATCCATCCTGCATAAATACAAGTCAACCATCCGTCCGTGCATGGAGTACTGCTGCCATTTATGGTCAAGCGCCCCTGCCGTTCTCCTCAGTGTTCTCGACAGGCTCCAAAGGAGAGTCTGTAATGTGATAGGTAGTGATCTGGCGGCTCGACTGCAGCCACTTCCCCACCGTCAAAATGTGGCCTCCCTTTGTCTGTTCTATAAATACTTTCATGGCTTCTGCTCGAACAAACTTAAGTCACTGGTGCCTCCTCAACAGGTGTTCACTCATGCAACCAGACTGGCAACTGGGTCCCACCCATTCACAGTTAGAACAACCAAATGCAGACGACAATTCTACTCCTGCAGCTTCTTCTCTCGCACTTCCCGCCTGTGGAACTCGCTTCCCATATTCTTGCTTTCCTGACGGCTACAACCTTAAATGAAATGTCAATACTCATCTATTAACCACTGGACTCTAGCTCTCTCCCCACCCCCGTATATCCTTCCCTTTGTCTTCACCTATGTGTCATCACACCTGCATTCTCATCTTTCTATTGCTCCTTTCTAACTAGTTTGTACTCCTCACACTTTTCTAATTAATCTTTTTACAGTTATGTAGCCCCGCGCTCATCAGTGGCATTTCTGCCTTGCTCGGGGTGAAATGATTAAAAAAACACACACACTGTAACCCCCTTTGTGTCTTAGTGACTTTACTGCCTTGCATGGGGTGATACCTATTTAAATAAAAAGGTTAACGCAATACGATTCACCGATTCATCTAAAATCTTCCTTATTACTCTTTTCTATTCCTGTTCATTATCAATGTTTCTGCTCGTAATTCTTCTACACCCTGTCACCCCCTAGTGTCTTAGTGGCTTTATTGCCTTGCATGGTGTGATATATACTTAAATAAAAAGGTTAAATGCAATGACAATCGCTATCTAATCTCCTTCAGAATTATCTTTTCTATTCTTGCTCTTTATTAATGTTTCTCTTCCTAAGTCTTCTACATTCTTTAAACCCTATGTGTCTTAGCGGATTTTTTTCCTTGTATGGGATGATCATCTTCTTTATGTGCCGTGTCTCTTCCGGGCGAAAGCGAACATGGATTTCCACTTCTCTCTATCCATTGTCGTTCTTAACATTTCTCTACCAAACCTCGTTCCTCCAATCCACTGCTCATGTCCATCAAGTATGTGGCTTACGGCCATATCACGTTGAATACACCGGTTCTCGATCACCGAAGTTAAGCAACGTTGAGCCTGGTCAGTACTTAGATGGGTGACCGCTTGGGAATACCAGGTGCTGTAAGCGTATAGTGCAGATACAATCACTTTTTCACCGGTGTAATATGGCTTCCTCGTATCTCTTTTACAAAAGCTTTCACGGCTTCTACTCAGATGAACTTAGCTCACTGGTTTCCCCCATAGATGAATTTACTCAAGCCACAAAATTAGCAACTAGGTCCCACCTTTTTACTGTGAAACCAATAAAATGTAAACGCAAATTCTACTGCATCAGTTTATTTTCTCGCACTTCCCGCCTGTAGAATTCCTTTCCGTTTACTTGCTTTCCTGACAGCTACAATCTCCAGGAATTTAAATGTAAGGTCAATAGTCATCTCCTATCTAACTGACTTGCATCCTCTCTCTCTCCCGGCTTACGGCCATATCACTTTGAATACACCGGTTCTCGCTCGATCACCGAAGTTAAGCAACGTTGAGCCTGGTCAGTACTTGGATGGGTGACAGCTTGGGTATACCAGGTGTTGTAAGCGTTGTGGTGCAGTGAATATCGGCCCGGAAAGAGAAATCGGTGAGCCGAGTTCAAATTCCAGTTGAATACCCTGCATTCGCTTAATCACTGGTACCCTTGGGAAAAGTATTAATCCGCCCCTTCCCTCCAGTTATTGGTTAAATAACAGGGTAGGACTTGGGGACACTGCCCTTAAAAGCAAATCCCAATGAATCTTGATGCTCGAAAAGAAAAAAAAGTATTACTAGACACAAAACTTATATAGAAACAACAATGAATTGTTGAAAGAAAAAAGTATTACCAGCAATAAATAAATAAAAATGTAGTTGGCAATAAATGACCCGCCGAGATTGATATGCCATAAAAACAAAACAACCCACCATCAAGTATGTCTTGCACCGCTTTCCTCTATTCTCTTTCTTTCTACCCGTTCTGTGGGTATTAGATTCTCGAAGCCCTCCTTCCTCATTACTTGAAATCTCAGCTGTCTCTTCCTGATGCTAAGTATAAGTTTCCTTTTCATTTGCATCCTCCCCACAACCTTGATGTTGTTCACACGTTCTGTCAATAGTATTCTAAGCATCCTTCTGTAGAACTACATTTCTGTCGCTCCGAGTCTCTCCATTATTCTTGATGAAATTGTTCAGCATTTGCTGCCACAAAGGAGCACAGATATCAAACAGACCAGTACTCATTTCTTTATTTTTAATGAAATCTTCCTATCGCTTAATACTCTACCTTGGATTTTTTAATGCATCCTTGGCCATGCTAATACGCTGTTGGATCTCAGTGTCGCACTTTCCGTCCTCTGTCAGAACACTTACCAGGTATTTAAATTTTTGTACCTGGTTGGTTTCAGTATCTCCGACTTGTAGTTGGCATTGTGGGCTCCTCTTTTTTCTGATGACCAGGCATTCAGTTTTTTTGTAGTTTCTGTTTATTTGTTTCTTTTTGCTTTTTTTAGCTACCTTCAGTAGGAGGTCTTGTAGTTTTTTCCTTCATCGATTATAAAAATGCTTAGATATGTAACATCTGTCAACATTCGATCGGAGAGCGTTGTGAGATAATTTAGTGTTTAATACTTAATGAGGATCACACTATTCTTTCAATGGTTAATAAGGTCGGAGGCGACTATATTTAACATATCCTAAGGAAATATTTGGGTTTTTGTTTTTGGTGTCTAATCCTAGCTGTGAACCGTACTCCAGTTTTAAATTTGATCTTATGTCACAGTCTCTTAGAGTGACGTTTCAGATAAATAAGTTTTGGTACCAAAAACTAGGAGTAGAAACATTTGCCAAAAATAAGAGTAGATAGGATCGCCTATCGTACGATTCACTCTCCTTCCCTGTCTTTTGAATGGGACCGTGTATTTACTTGAAACTTTCCCACAAACACCGGATTTGACACAAGTTTATTTAATATGGAAATTCCGAGCTCTTAAGCTCGGATAAAATTTTCCGTATACGTTGCATAAGGTTTGGTCAGGCTCTTGTCAATTTTTTCCTAGACGGGGGTTTGTGCTTCGGCATAGGTTCGTTTGAGTTCGTCTCTGCCCGGAGGCAGAGGGTCCGGCAAGTTCGGGGACTTCTGGAATATTTTAACAGGACTGTTTAGGATTGGGTTTCCTTGTCATTCTAAAGACAAGTTCAACTCTATACTTTTAGTGTCACCGTCGGAACTCCGACTTTTTAATTACATTATTTACACTGATAAGACTGTTATCCTCATCTCTGTTGTCATATTTACATTAAGAATGTTGTACGCTTCAGCATTTTTCATGTGATAGGAATTACGAAACGAACGCTTTATCTCTTCCCCTGGGGCAGACTAATCTATTTTCACGTGCGGAACAATGTAAA
The DNA here is from genome assembly GCA_037127315.1 of Ascarosepion bandense. Lineage (NCBI taxonomy): Eukaryota > Metazoa > Mollusca > Cephalopoda > Sepiida > Sepiidae > Ascarosepion > Ascarosepion bandense. Next base: position 685,001 of record JBBBDQ010001555.1, on the reverse strand, counting down.
TAGCTACAATACAATAAGTGAGTCAGATAAGTGCCATACGTGATACACGCTTGGGCGATCATGTCCCGAAAGAGACATGACTGCTTCGGTCAGAAGACTATCCCGCAGTAGGTTGCCATTACTTTCTGTGGTAGACTGGTTGCAAACCAAGGCTATAGAACCCAATCTGTTCTGTTATGTAACCCATAACTGGAGGGCAGAGACAGATTAATACCTTTCCGAGGTGTATTTGCGCGTAAGTTAATGCAGAGAATTCAACTGGAATTCGAACTCGGCTCCCCGATTTCTCGTTCCGAGCCGATATACACTGCACTACAACACGCATCCAATACAATAAGACTTAAGATAAAAGTATTTTTTTCTGTTTAAGTCTGGGTTTCTTGTTCTTTCTAAAAAACTCTTATTTTGTTTCACACCCAGTAACTCCCTTGGGTCTTAGTGGCATTATTACATTGCTTGGGGTGAATTGATTTAAAAAAATAATACAGAGCGCTCAAATTTAAAACCAGCTCAGCTCGCCATAGAAACACTAAACAGAATTTCTACAAATACACACCAAATTGGCGGAGTGATACGGATTACCTACGCAAAGCTCGTACCGAATTCTCTGATCTGATAACTCGAGAAACTACGGACTTGCGATTTGAATTCCATAATTAATGACTACGACCAAGACAAATAAAAGAAACCTATAAAAGAGAGAATTAAAAAGGTTTGTGTTCTTTTCCTTTGTTTCTTTCTCAGTTGAAGGAATGTGTTTCTAACTTTGGCAGGAAGTAACAGAAGGCGACAAATAATGTCACGAGAGATGAGAAACTTTATTTGTCAGGGACGTCGACATTAATGGCTTTTAAGTAAATGAAATTTAGCCGTCCAATTTTGCACCAAACTCTAATTAACCCACCTAATTCATTTTATTCTAATTGATTAATGATCACTGTTGACATTGTCCTGAACGTTTTTATTATCTTTTACAAACTGTTTATATGATTCAATACAAAAATCTATCTAAACTTATTTATAAATGGAACTTTGTCTTTGTGTGTCTGTGTGTATCTCTGTGTGTGTGTCCGTTACCTATATACTCCGAAACGGCTGAACCGATTTTCTTGAAAATTTACACAGTTGTACTATAAGCGATCGTGAGTGTTCTTACCTAGGTTTTGTGTCGAAGTACCCCCGATAAATATCGAAAATCGATAATCGAAAAAATCGGGTAATAAAAGGAGTGGTCCGATTTTAATCAAATATTTGATACACTCATAGGCAAAGACATAAGAAACGATATTCAGAAGTTTCAAGGTTGCAGTTCTTACAAAAGTGCAAAAAATCGATAATATATAAATATTGTGTGTCTGTTTATCTGCCTGTATGTCTGTAATTTTTCAGCCTTTTTATTTTAGTTTTTGCTTCGGGTTTGGCTCTAAGTAGGTATAATTGTAGTTCTTAGTCTCAACCGTGATACCATTTACTCAGAGGACTTATTTAGCCTTCAAAATTCAGTTTACGACGAAAAAAACTTATTTGATATCGATACCAGAAAATAAAAAATTGACTTACATCCATTCATTTTTCTTTCAGTCTACGGTTTCGCTTTAGCTGGAAACAACTATTGCTTTTTGTCTTTCGTGCCAACGTCCAAAGAGTCTGAGCTCCAGGACCATGGATTAGTTTTAAAGCTTTTATTACCCTCAAGCCACGCCGGGCTATATTGCTAGTAAAGTCAATACTCATCTACTAACCACTGGACTATAGCTCTCTCCCCAACCCCGTATAACCTTCCCTTTCTCTACACCTATGTATCTGTCATCGCACCTGCTTTCTCAGCTTTCTATTGTTCATTTCTAACTAGTTTGTACTCCTCACTCTTTTCTAATTAATCTTTTTACAGTTATGTAGCCCCCTGCACATCAGTGGCGTTTCCGCGTTGCTCGGGGTGAAATAATTAAAAAGAAAAATAAGTAAAGAGATGACTTTCTAAGCGCAGTTCAGACGTGGCATAAGGCGAAAGTATAGTGCAACCAATAAACACCGAATTTACGACTCAATTGTCATAATTCCATTGTGACAAGTTTAGTGACCATTATACCACGTCGAGGTGCCCATCAATATAAATAAAGAGAGCGAAATAAAAAAGGATAAAAACAAATTTACAACGTTTTCAACACTATAGATAAATTTATAAAAATAAAAACCATATCATCTCATGCGAGGCAGTAAAACCGCTAAGACATATTTGATTACAGTGTATAGAATAATTAATAACAGGAATATTAACCCGAGAACACTAACGATGGGTATATAGTCAGTCAGTTAAGTCAGTTAAGTGCCATACGTGATACACGCTTGGGCGATCATGTCTCGAAAGAAACATGACTGACTGGGCAGAAGATTATCCCGCAGTAGGTTGTCATTGCTTTCTGCGGTAGACTGGTTGCCGACCAAGGCTATAGAACCCAATCTGTCCTGTTATTTGACTCAAAGCTAGAAAAGGGAAAATATGTATTATATTATTATATAGTAATAAATGGGGTATCAGTGTATTACTTCATAACAATATGAAACTGATCCCCCACTTTATGCCCAGTAGTGGCCTTAATCATATGTTCAACTATTATATTCAGTCAGTCAGTTAAGTGCCATACGTGAGACACGCTTGAGCGATCATGTCTCGAAAGAAACATGACTGACTGGGCAGAAGATTATCCCGCAGTAGGTTGCCATTGCTTTCTGCGGTAGACTTGTTGCCGACCAAGACTAGAGAACCCAATCTCTCCTGTTATTTAGCCCATAACTGGAAGGAAGAGACAGATTAATACCTTTCCCAAGGGTATTTGCGCGTAAGTGAATGCAAGGATTTAACTGGAATTCGAACTCGGCTCCCCGATTTTTCGTTCCGAGCCGATATCCAATGCACCACAACGTATATAGTACCAAGCGCAAATGAAGCCATTTTGATTATAATTTAACTAAATTTTCAGTACCTGATTTTCTTGTCTAAATAATGTTTTTCAGTTACTATTCATGTTAACTCAAGGTACAAATATTGCAGTGCCAGCATGTAAAATATTTCAGATAAAGATTTATATTTAATATTTTTTGATATTTTCAAAATCGGGTGGTGATATACCTACGGTTAATCGTGGTGTGATATACCTACGGTTAATCGTGGTGTGATATACCTACGGTTAATCGTGGTGTGATATACCTACGGTTAATTGATGGTTAGAGTTTCAGAGTTAATACTCAGAATGAACATGAAACAGTAATCAGAAGGACAGTAGATAGCGAATGATATTGCATTTACTCCATGCAGGGCAGTAAAATCACATATACACAGAGATACTGAGTATAGAAGAGTCAGAAATAGAAATATTACTAAGCGAGAACAAGAAAACTAAACACACACACACACACACACGAAAAAAAAACCAATAAGGAAGACAGTAGACAGCTATTCACATTGGATTTAAATTTTTGCAGTTAATTAGAAAGTATGAAACCGAAAGTTAGTTCCATAAGGGAGAAATTCGAGAACTTACTGCTACACCTCGCTTCCTGTATTGTAAATTGATGGCATCTCGACGCCTGTCTAGTCAGTCAGTTACGTGCCATGCGTGATATTTGCTTGGGCGATCATGTCTTGAAAGAGACATGACTGACTGGGTAGATGATTATCTCGCAGTAGGTTGCCATTACTTTCTGCGGTAGACTGGTTGTCATCCAAGGCTATAGAACCCAATCTGTCCTATTATTTAACCCATAGTTGGAGGGAGAAGAGAGGGATCAATACCTTTCCTGAGGGTTATTGCGTGTAAGTGAATGCAACGAATTTAACTGGAATTTGAAATCGGCTCTGCGATTTCTCGTTCAAAGCCGATATCAACAGCACTACTACGCTATCGAAAAAATATAGAGGAAAATGATTAATTACTAAACATGACTCTAATTAAAGCAGTTAGACATAACACCAGGTCATAAAACGGCACCCACTACCATTCTGACAGAGATGCGAAAATGCCAAACCCAGAGACGGATTAATACATTTTCAAAGGTATCTGTGTGTAAATGAATGCAGGGAATTCAACTAGAATTCGAATTCGGTTCCTCGATTTCTCGTTCAGAGCTGATATCCACTGCATAACAATGCATACCCTTATGCACGTTTGGGACGATCATGTTTCGAAAGAGGCATGACTTATTGGGCAGAATATTATCCCGTTGTACGTTGCCATTACTTTCTGTGAAAGACTGGTTGCCAGCCAAGGCTATAGAACCCAATCTGTCCTATTATTTAACCCATAACTGGATGGAAGAGACGGATTAATACCTTTCTAAGGGTATTTGTGCGTAAATGAATGCTAGGAATTCAACTGGAATTCGAACTCGGCACCCCGATTTCTCATTCTGAGCCGATATCCAATGTACCACAATGCACATCCGCAGATGTAACAGTCTAGTCAGTCAGTCAGTTAAGTGTCATACGTGATACACGCTTGGACGATCATGTCTCGAAAGAGACATGACTGACTGGGCAGAAGATTATCCCGCAGTAGGTTGCCATTGCTTTCTGTGGTAGACTGGTTGCCGACCAAGGCTATAGAACCCAATCTGTTCCTATTATTTAACCCATAACTGGAAGGAATAGACGGATTAATATCTTTTCCCAAGGGTATTTGCGCGTAAGTGAATGAAATGAATTCGGCTGTAATTAGAACTCAGCACCCCGATTTCTCGTTCCAAGCCGATATCCAATGCACCACAACGCAAATTCAAAATGCCTAAGTATCAAAACAGAGTTCGTCTGAACAATTATCATGAAATGTTTTTCTAAAAAAGAAACAGGGGTCAACCTTATGAAGGTGAGAAATTGACTGAAGCCCAGTCGCCAGATCAGTAATATTCTTTTTCTTTGTGCCGCGTCTCTTAAGGACGTGGACAATCATGGCCTTCCACATTTCTCTATCTCTTGTAGTTCTTAACAATCTTTCCCTCGTTACCCCTCTCAAACCCTGTTCTTCTATCCATTTGCTCAAGCTCATTAATTATTTTAGATATTGCATCCTCTTATCCGTCTCCTTCCATCCGCCTTGTGAGTATCATATTCTTCACGCCCTCCTTATATATCCCAGAAACTTCAACAATCACTTGCTGACGTTGATAACGTTGACAGCTTCAAGTCTTACCTTCATCTTCAATGTGATTTTTCTGCATTCACTGCCATATTAAAGAACAGACATCACATAACAATCCAGAACTTCTTTGTTTTTATTCCATCGAGATTTTCCTATCTCTATTCAGCGTTTGGGACGCATTCTTGGCCATGCCAACGCGCATTCAGGTCTCGGTGTCGCACTATCCGTCATCCGTTAGAACACTTCACAGGTATTCCCAGTAATATTGCTGTTTATACAATTTAATTTATTCGTCATTACATATAAGTTTTTTTTTTTTTTATCGTATCACCCCGAGCGAGGCGGTAACGCCACTGATGTGCAGGGGGCTACATAAGAATAAAAAGATTAAGTAGAAAAGAGTGAAGAGAAAGACGAACCAGTTAGAAAGGAGCAAGAGAAGGATGGGAATACAGGTGTGATGACAGTTGCAAAGGTGGAGAGAAAGGAAGGATATACAGGGTGGTGAAGAAAGAACTAGAGTCAAGTGGTTAAGAGATGAGTATTGACATTGCATTTAAATTCCTGGAGGTTGTAGCCGTCAGGAAAGCAGGAATATAGAAGCGAGTTCCACAGGCGAGAATTGCGAGAAAAGAAGCTGTAAGAGTAGAATTGTCGTCTGCATTTGGTTGGTTCTGTCCGATGTGGTTTTGTACGTATTTTGGCCGGTCAAAATGTAATGACAGTTCTAGCGTTTTTCTAAAGATATTTCAACACGTCATTTCATTTCACATGTGACTGAAGATTATCCCATATATGCGTATATATTGTGAAGGTGATATTTCAAGCCATTGTTGTATATGGTTGTTGCTCTCTAGATTGTAAGTTTTAATTGCTCTTGCGTTAATAAAATTAAAATGGCGAAAACTGAAAAAATCCCTGTGCAAACAAGAAAATAGAAATGTGCCGATTATGGAGATGGTGCTATAGCTGAGAGGACAGTTCATAAGTTTTTCGCTAAGGGAAGAGGTGAAAATTTTGATTTGGAAAACCTAAAATATTCTGGGAAGCCTGTTACCGCTGATGATGACCAACTCGAAACGCCGATTAGAAATTATTCAGATAACAGAAATACGGGTCACAAGTATTTCTTTATAAATTGCCCAATGATAAATATTTCGTTGCATTAGTTTTAATTGTATTAGATTTTTTGAATGCTGCAAATATAAAAATATTATTGAAAATAAACAAACCAATAAATTAATATTGTTTGATATTTTTGCTTCCAGTTATTATAAACTAGTAGTGTAGCCCGACGTTGCTCGGTGTAATGAAAGTTGTTAAACTAATCCATGGTCCTGGAGCTCAGACGCTTTGGACGTTGGCACGAAAGACTAAAAAGCAATAGTTGTTTTCAGTTAAAGCGAAATCGTAGCCTGAAAGAAAAATGAATGAATGTCAGTCAAATTTTGATTTCCTGGTATCGATATCAAATTTTCTGCATTATTGTAAGAACTGTAACCTTCAAATCTCTGAATATCGTTTCTTATGTCTTTGTCTATGAGTGTATCAAATTTGATTAAAATCGGACCACTCCTTCTATAACTCGATTTTTTCGATTATCGATTTTCGATATTTATCGGGGGTACCTCGACACAAAACGTAGCTAAGAACACTCGCAGACACTTATAGTACAACTGTGTAAAGTTTCAAGAAAATCGGTTCAGCCGTTTCGAAGTCTATAGCTAACGGACACACACACATACACACATAGACAATGTTCCATTTATAAATAAGTTTAAATTAGATGTCGATATATATTTTCATCTTATGTTTGGTTTTTATTACAATTCTAATCATTTCTTTTTAAATGGATAAACATTTCCATGGAGTAAAATCAGTTAAAACAGAAGCGGTGTCAATGAAAAAACCGACCTTTTCACACTCCATCATTTTTTTTTTTTTCCAACCCGATGGTCTCCTGTTTGCGGATAGTCAAATAAGAAAACTGATACTTAACATCAGGGAGAGAGTTCATGGTACAGCTAATGAAAACCGAAGACCTGAAGAATTTAACACTCACAGGACGGATACAAAAAAAAAGATAGACATAGGAGACCAGTGCGAGACCTACTTAATAGGCCTGATCAAATGAATGATGGGACGGAGCTTGGAAGAGATACCAAGAAGAAATATATTGAGAGCGACATGAGATAGGGCTAAGTGGAAGTCCATGATCGTCTACGTCTTGAAAGGACATGGCACATGAAGAAGGTTGCATAAAGCTAGATTGACGAGAGTGATTTGTTTTTTCACAGCTTATCACCCCATTGCAGGTTATTTAAAGCCAGAAAATATTTTAGATTGATAGAATATTTTGTGTAGATAATAGCTTTTTGCTTGATACAAGTCTTATTAACTCATATCTGAAAAGAGAAAAGTTAGATTTCTAAGTGAATATACCGAACTCGACCGGATATGGAAATACAGTTTACAATTCCTAATCGTTACTCATTACATTACCCATACACCCAAACTTACAGTCCTTGATATTCCCAACTGGAGTCGAGTGACATGATAAATTAATATCGGAACAGACGAGATAGTTAATAAAATCAAGGAATTAAAGAATGGTGAGGGTTATAGTCCAGCTAAAATAGCAGAACAGACTGGGCCCTATAGCATTGGTTGGCAACACTATGAATTCAAACGTGGTGCCCTGCTGGTATTACCTCTTTAACTTCTAAGACGGGGGATGGGGTAACCTCAGCATCTCCGGTGCAAAAGAGAGCTATTGCGCTATTCTGACTATAATGTAACCCTGAAATCTAATTGTGGGGTCAAAAGGAATATGAACGAATCAACGCAAAATGCGCTGAGTGCATAGGTGATGATGAAGGCTATAAAAATCAATTAGCTTATCTTAACACGTAGATTAAAAATTTATTCAACTGTATTGAATACTTGATTATTCTAATAAGTTTTTTGGGAATTTATTTATAAGTACAAATTCATACTGTGCAATAAAATCTGACACCCAAAACAAAACAAAAAAAACTTATTATATTGAAGAAGGATATTGTATGATATGTTATAGTTCTCATATAAATATTAAAAATCTCAGGAACATTTTTACCTAGATACACCACCGGCCATAATTATTAGGCCTCCTCAGTTTTTTAAGAAGAAATTATGCATTTCATACTATTTTTAGTATTTATTGCCAAGTGGACAATTCTAAATGAAAATAGAATGGTACTTTTGTTAATACTGCACAATAACATGTGCATCAAATGAACTGTTCTGGTGTCCAGTTTTTGTGCTCTCTTCCCCATGCTAGTCTCTTCTTATTGGCTGGCCGAAGCAAAGGCTTCCTTGTAAAATTTTGCAAAGTAATAATAACAAAAGAACCATTCTATTTTCATTTAGAATTATCCACTTGGTAATAAATCATAAAAATAGTATGAAATGCATTATCTTAAAAAAAAATAAAGTGGCCTAATAATTATGGCCGGTAGTGTAGCTTGTTCGGGTATGCGAGGTGTTTTTCAAATACCGACTGTTTGTCTATTTTATGTGGTCGGACAATTTTTGCGAAGACTTGTAGTTACATGACGACAGACAACTGAGCTGTTTGGCAACATCTGGGCTTGTAAAGGCCGAAAAGAAAGATAGGAAGAAAAGAAAGATCTTTTTTTTTTTTGCAGATCATTATTGGTAATGCTGTAAAGGCCTTGTATAAATCCACTCAAAAGTAGATTTCAGAAAAAAAAAACCCAGTAAAAACGAGAACAAATAAGAAAAACTGTAAAAAAAATACCCACCCCCCCACAAAAAAAAAGTGAAGAAAATGACCTATAAATTTGTTCATTACTATTTTATCTATTATTTTTTACCTTGGTCCCGAGCATGACGGTAAACTGAATCCGGTAGCAAGGCCTCTGATTGGGAAGTTGTTTGAAGCATGCAAACGCCTCTTAATTGGTGTTGTTCCCAGGTTCCCCTTGACCCGGAGTGTTAGCACCTGTTTGGGTCCCAGCTATGGGCAAATAATTAACCCCAAACTGGTGTCAAAACACTATGAAAGTATAAAAAACAATTTTATAGAAATATATACATAACTATAGACTTCTATATAAAAAGCATACATTTTTGAAGAAAAATATTATCAACAATACATTTTCGAAGAAAAATGATTACCATAAAACATTTTAAAGAAAAAAAATTATTCTTAGCAAAAACATATTTGAATAGAAAACTAGGAGACATTTTCAGTTTTCTAAAATAAAAACGAATAACAAAAGTATCATTAAAATCTAGATAAATTAACCCTCCCACTATAACCAAACGTAAAAAAATACCGTAAATCCCCACCTTTTCGGCATTAAATAACCCACAGAGGTGTTGGTATACCGTTAAACAAAGCTCAAACTCAAACTCATTTTTCACCTAATAAAAATAGGCACTTAAGGATGGTAGAAAGTTATAGAATAAAATTGTAAAGGTAGTAGGAGGAGGAGGCAGAAACTGAGGATTATGCTGATATGTATCATAGATAATAGTTGGCAGTGAAGGTTCAGTATCGAGCGAGTTTGGTGTCTGTTCTACAAAGCAGCGACTTTCACATGCAACTTCTTTCTTAATAGAATCCGAAGGGTATGGAGATGATTCGACCCTGCGTATGTGACATGATTTCCAAAACTCTTCTACGTGCTATGTCCCTTCAGAACGTAGGCGATCATGAGCTTCCATGATTCCCTATCCCTAGTAGCTGTGAGTACGCTTTCTCCTGTTACACCACCTAAACCACGCTCTGCCATCCACCTGCTTAGGCCCGTCAAATATGTTATTCGCTGCTTTCCCCTGTAACTATTTTTCCTTCTGCCTGACTTGTGAATATCAGCTTCTCAAAGACTTCCTTCCTTATTAAATGTTTCCAGGAACTTCAGCTGTCTCTTCTTGATGCTCAGTATTAATTTCCTTTTCGTTTCCATCCTTTCCAAAACATCATTATTGCTCATATGATCCATGATATCTACAGCATCCTTGTGTAGAACCACATTTCAGTTGCTTCAAGTTTTTCCTTCATCTTCGATGATATTGTCCAGCATTCACTGCCATATTGAAGAACAGACATGACATAGCAATCGGGTACTCTACATGTCTTAAACCCATTAACCGGAAGTCATTTACTTGTCAACGTGTTTTGTTAGGCGAAAACGGTATTTACTATTATGATTATTTTAATTATTGTGATTTCTGCTGTATACTCATAACTTTTCGGGTTCCAACCAGAGATCTAAGGTCAAATATGGCACCATGAGTTTTCGACTGAACATTTTTTAAAACAAAAATAAAAAATACACTCATTTTATACAGATAATTCCCTGCGTAACGTTTGAGCTATACTTGTAAATACATTTTTTTTTATTTCTTGGAGTATCAAAATTCTTCTAAGGGTATATCGGAACCATTTCCAATCAAAATAAGAATTTGTTGATACCCTCACGTGCCATGTTTTGGACATATCGATTTCAAGTTCCTTGATTTTTTTATAGATTTTCATTTAATCTTTAAAAATACATAACAGACTACAGGGACCGCCATCTCAATAACAAGTCAAATTTTGTTTTTGTGCTCTGTGATGACGATGTCTGGGCGATTAGCTTTGATTCTTCAATGTGTGTGTATTGTAAAGTTCATTAAAATTGTTACAAGTTCCTATATCCGTAACCTGGTCAGGGTGGTGTTCATATCGATATTTTTGCAGTTACCTATTATTATTATTATTATTATTATTATTATTATTATTATTATTATGTCATTTTTCATCATATTTTGATTTCTGCTATGGTCGCACTACCTACCAAGTCTGCGGGAAGACCTAAGGCAGGTCGTGGCGTGTTGTTATGGCTCTATTTCATGTTTTTTATATCTCCCCTATCATCCCTAGCATTACCTAAACAATGTTCTCCTTAGTGTGTGGGCTGTACTTAAGACAATTTTTTGTATATCTCTTAAGCTGGGGTTTCCAGGGATTCTTTCAATGTGTTGTTTTGTTCCATTTTTTATCATTCCAAGTGCACCTACTATCACTGGCACGATTCTTGTTTTCAATTTCCACATTTCTTCTATTTCAATTTCCAGGTCTTTATATTTTGACAGTTTTTCGAATTTCTTGGTTCCTAAGTTACAATCCGCTGGACAAGCCATATCAATTAATAGGTAAGTTTTTTCTTTCTGGTTTTTAACAATAATGTCCGGCCTATTTGCTTCTATTTTTCTGTCTTTGTAGATGGCGTAATCCCATAGAATGGTGACATCTTCTGTTTCTGTAACTGGTTCAGGGTGATGTTCATACCAGTGTTTGTTTACAGACTTTCCATAGTGTTTGGACATTGTCCAGTGTAAATATTGCCTCACTCTATCGTGAAGATTTTTATATTCATTTGGGGCAAGTACAGAACAACCTGAGATTAGATGGTCTATTGTTTCTTGGTGTTTATCACAGAACCTGCATTTTGGATCCACATTATTATGTATAATGCTTACCTGAAATTTTCTAGTGAAAAGACTATGGTCTTGCGCTGCAAGAATAAAGCCTTTCGTCTCAGACTTTAATCCAGATACATGTAACCATCGATGAGTGTTAACTTTATCAACATTGGATTTATTGGCACATTCTGGATATTTGACATGCATAAGTTTGTCTTGCCAGCGTTGTTTCATCTGTTCAAGAGCTTTATCCTTGGCTTTCATTTTCATATTTTTTTCCGCAATAGTTGGTTCTTGGCTTCTGTTTTGCTTTTCTCAGAATCTACTATAAAATGTAAATCTTGTTTGTATTTACTGCCTTCTTTTATTATTGAATATTTTTTCTTTCTGTTTTCATGTTGTTTAACTAATTGTATCATCCAGTCTTTTGTTGTTTCTATGTATGTTAGTAAGCCAATAGTTGTTATCTTGTATGACAATTCTAGCTGAATAAGACCTCTTCCACCTTCTTTACAGGGTATGTATAGATGGTCTACATCAGCCTTTAGATGATGCATCTTATGTTTAGAAAGAAGCTTTCTTGTTTTAGAATCCATTATTATTATTATTATTATTATTATTATTATTATTATTTAAATATGTATTAACGTCTTTCTCTACTTAAGGTTTCATGTATTGTCTGATATCCTAAAGATATTTTTTGTTATTGAAGAGACATAAAACAAAACATGTGTATTATGTTTACCAACCTTATTCTAGTGGTTTTAAAATTTTGTCCAGTTTAAGGCGATATATCCGATCAAAATAAGTGAATCTTACAAAAAATCGTGCTATGGTCATACGTGACATCAAGGTAGCAACCATCGCGTATGAATTAATTGACAGCAAATAGTTTATAAAAATATACATCGGCAGTTTCATGCATATCCGTTCATGATTTTGTCATCCGTCAATCTTCTTCTTCTATATACCGTGTTCCTTCAGGACGTAGGAAATCATGGCCTTCCATGTCTCCCAATCCCTAGTGTCTCTTAGCATGCTTTTTCCTTTCACCCGTACTAAACCCTGCTCTGCCATCCACTTGATCAAACCCATCAAATATGTTACGCGTTGCTTTCCCCTTTTCTCTTTCCCTCTATCCGACCTGTGAATATCAGATTCTCCAAGCCCTCCTTTCTCATTACATGTCCTAGGAATTTCAGCTGTCTTCTCCTGATGTTAAAAGTTAGCTTCCTTTTCGTTTCCATCCTCTGCAAAACCTCATTGTTGCTCAAATGTTCGGTCTGAGATATCCTTATCATCCTTCTGTAGAGCCACAATTCGGTTGCTTCAAGTCCCTCCTTCATCTTTGAGGAGATATTTCAACATTCGCTATCATATTGAAAAAAAAGAATCACTTAGAAATCCGTTGCCCTCTTCTTTGTTTCTAGCAAAATTTTTCTGTCTCTAAATAATCTACTCCGATTTTAGAATGCATCTTTGGCTGTGCCAACTCGCCTTTAGATCTGAGTGTCGTACTTTCCGTCTTCTGTTTGAATACATAACAAGTATTTAAATTTCTGTGCCTGCTTGCGGTATTAATTATGAAAATAAAAGTCTGGTATTATTTTAGGTCTTCACCAATTAAAACATTAATGACATGAGATGAATAGAAAGCAAGTATAAGGTAATATTTTGCGTATAACTGAGGAAAATTTTCATTGCATAAACAAGTTGTTTGGACTTAGAATATTTTTTGCAACACGCAGAGTCATGCACAGGGTGTTGCAGTAAAATCCGACACTTGACAAAAAGAAAACGAAATAGGCAATAAAAACAAATGTTGTATATGCAGAGACCCGACAGTTTATTTAGCAACGGTTAGAGTCACAACTACATTATTGTTCAATGTAACAACCGCTGGCGGCGACGAGTATCTCAAGGCGGGCGCGAAATGAGTCATACGCTTTGGCGAACATGTCCCTAGCGGAAAAGGCCTCAACGATGACAGCTTTCAGAGAGTCGACCGTGTAGTGGGCGTGCTTGTTGGTCTTGCCTCGATCTCGCCCCAGAAGAAATAGTAAATGGGTCTTTGCTGAACAAGCTCAAGCACGGATCTCTGGATGCTGAGGTTCTTTCTGATGAAAAGAATTTTATCCAGGACCAGACGAACAACAGGCAAAACGACAGGTGGATCTGCGAAGACATCGAGAAGGTTCTCATCGTGAAGTATACGAAGTTTCCCTCCTTCGTCATGGTCTTTGGCATCATCTCCAGCGAGATGGACGTCATACCTTCGTTCTTCTTTCAAATGGGCCTGAGAGTCACCGGTGAGATCTACCAGGAGGTGCTGAGAAACGTGATGAAGGCCTGGGATAGACAAGGTCGCCACCGGACGCCCCTACATCTTCTAGCAGGACTCCGCTCGTGCACACAAGGCCAAGCCGACACAGCCGTGGCTGCTCAACATTATTCCTCGCCACTGGTCGCCGGACTTGTGGCCACTCTTCTCAGCCGAGTGCAATCCCCTTGACTATTTCTTCTAGGGCCTGATCGAGACCAAGACCAACAAGCACGCCCACAACACGGTCGACTTTCTGAAAGCTGTCATCGTGGAGGCGTTCGCCGCTTTGGACAAGGATATAGTCGTCAAATCGTCTGACTCATTTTGCGCCCGCCTTGAGATGGCCGTTGCCGCCGGCAGCTGTTATATTGAAAAATAATGTAGTATGTAACTTTAATTGTTGCTAAATAAACTGTCGGGTCCCTGCATATACAACTTATGTTTTTATTGCCTGTTTTGTTTTCTTTTTGTCAAGTGTTGGATTTTGCTGCAACAGCCTGTATTTAGTTTTGTTGAAGTTATCGCTAGCTTTTTTTTTATTGTGAGTTACAAACTCGTTGTCTCGTTCAATTTCGCAATCTGATCGATGAAATTTGAATAAGATGATTTGTCTGGAAAAATACTTTGACAAAAACCCGGTTTAATAATTACATTAAATTAATTTTTTAGGAATTTTTTAGGAATTCGTGGTAAACAGTATTTTTCGGATTATTTATTTTAACTGCGAAGAATAAATTCTTAAGTTTAATTGAGCATGGAACATACAACTAACCATGCATAAATATTTCTTTCTGGAACTAAATTCCAACATTTCAATGCGCTTGGTTTTGTCATTTGTTTATAAGTTTTGCAAACGCAGTGCGAACTAGAAACTAGATTCTTGTATATATATCAAACGCTTAAAGAAAATATGTGCAAAAGAAAATATTGCATTTTTATAAAATAAGTATCTATTTTAATCATTAATATAAAAAAATGAGAGTATTTTGTATGTATAAAAACACAACTTTTAATTTAAAAAAAGGACGTGGATAATCATGGCCTTCCACATTTCCCTATCTCTTGTAGT